>CM053582.1:331374764-331404685 GCA_028627135.1 Pseudochirops cupreus | reverse complement strand
GGTAAGTCATATCCTTATTTTCCCCAGTTGCCTTATCTGTAACATGATCTAAAGAAGGAACTGGCAAACCACCCCACAATCTTTGCCAAATAAACCCCAAATGGAATCACAAAGAGCCAACAAAATTATACAGATTGGGAAAATGATAGTGCTGTCCAAGACTAGAGAGGAAACCAGAGATAGATTCAAGTCCAGCAGCCCCCCGGGATTTTCAGCCTGCTTCCTCAATCCAATAGATAGATCTTTCTTCACAGGCTTTCTCACATTTGTCTCTGAAAGTGTATTATGTATAATCATGGAGGCATATGAAGATAATTTAGAGCTGCAAAGTCCTTAGAAATCATTTAATCTGCCCTCCCCTGATTTTACTCTTTTAGGTTCAAATGGAGAAATGAAGATTAAGTGATACTTTGTAGTGGCAACCATATTGGTGTATCCAGAATGGCTGCTAGCACAGGTGCCTGAATCTGCTTTACTAAGGAAAGCAACTTTAAAGGGGTCAACAATCTTACTTTTAATTACATACATCAACAGAGAAAACAGAAGCAGAGAAATAAAGACAGGGCTTCTAACTGTCTGAGAAATTAGCACAGATCAACAGTCAGATTCAACTGTCTGACCAAGGAAATACATACATAGTTACCAGAGAGGGAGGCACCAACATCTTGATTTTTCAAAGCCAGGTGGGTTCCTTAATGGCTACCAAGAGTCTCATCTGGTTAAATCACAAGAGCACTCTTCCAATGAGTGAGCCCCAAAGCAAAACCTCACCTCAGACTATATATGCCTGTCTTCAGAGCCAGAGAGCATCCCAACCCTTGTGACCCACTGCCTAATTACAAAGTGACAAAAGGTGTGGGCCTTCCTAGAAAAACAAATCTCCCCTGATCAAGTTTCTCTTGTTGGGCTCCATATGAGGCCTATTAATGGGCAGGAAAGATCTTCAATTCCCTTTAACATTACATGTCCTCGGGAACACACAAGTAGTTAAAGAACTAAAATAGAATTTGAACCCGGATTCTCTGTCTCTAAATCATTGTTCTTTCCACTATCCCACTAACATTTAAATATTTGAGATAACTGATATAATGAATTAGTTCTAGACTGAGGTCTATTTTCTCAAGGAAACTTGTAATATTTATAGGTATTATCAATGGAGGAGAGGTAGACCGTCATTTATATGACCAGATTCTATGCCTGCTCATCTCTGTTTCTGGTGGGGTGACCCTTAAGTCCCCACCCCCAGGGTTCTAGCATCACCTTAAATGATTACATCACTCCTCTACATTCCTTGAAGCACACTGCCATCTGGTGGCTAATTCTTGATGATGAAAATCTAATTATTCCCCCCCATCCGGTCCTAAAGTGTTCCCTGGCTTCATTATCATACCCATTGGGTGGGCTTGAGATAGCTACTACTGACAAATGCAAATAAGCAAAAGGGGGGGGGATGGAGTAGCTCCCAGTTTATACTGGTTGATCATTCTAATCTTATTTTCTTGGTATCAGAAGCCTAGGTATGGTGATCATAGAAGCAAAACAGTTTTCAATTTATTAGATTTTTTTCTTTCCTCCTAACATACTGTGTTTTTTAGTCAATAGCATACACAGACATTGTCAAAAAACAATACACATTCTGTTGATTTCAGAGGTGGTCACAAATAGCTGTAACTCTACAGGCATGTTTCTTCTAATGAAATTAATCATACTTTTAATTGATTTTAAAAGTTCAATTAATTCCGTTTTTTCCTTGTCATTAAATTCAGTTCTATGCAATCAAATGTCTGTGATCATTGCTTAAAAATTAACCAACAGCATTGTTTCATTTCACAGTTTCTATCTCAGCAACAAGATTTCGAACTTGTTGGCTCTGGGTTTGACAGGCAGCATTAGACTGCTAAAGGTTGCCGACCATTTCCCTTCCCTCTTCTTTCCCCTCATTTCCCCACATAATGGCCAACCTCTCCCTTGTCCTTTCCACTCCCACTCCCCTACCTGACAGGAAAAATGTAAATCAAGATGGGGGAATGAGCATACTTCATGCATCCTGTGGAAAACAAACTTACACTGTCTGTAATAGACTGGCTCAGGGCTGGGAACTTGCAGCCTCAATACCACATGTGGCCCTCTAGGTCCTCAAGTGGGGCCCTTTGACCGAATCCAAACTTCACAGAACAAATCCCCTTAACAAAAGGATTTGTTCTGTAAAACCTGGACTCAATCAAAACACTGCACCCAAGGACCCAGAAGATCACACGTGACCTTGAAGCCAAAGGTTCCCTGTCCTTGGCTAGTTAATCATATCTCGGTTAGAATTAACACCCAAAAGTGTTTGAGTGTCATCCACATGAATGACATTGATGATTTCTTTGCTATAGCAATACCAATCCAGACCACCATGCTATAGAACCTGATGAAGACACTTCTTTGGTCCACACTTCTCAATTACATATCTCCAAAAAAATCCTTGAGGATGTATTTTTCCTAAAATTTAAACTGACAAGAAACCAAGCACACTTGTTTGCACAGAGCCTTTCACTGGGCTTTGAGATCTTTGGGAGATTTGAAACTCAAGAGAACCCCAAAGTCAAAGTAGAATTCAAGGATTACAAACTCGTGAACACCCTCTAAACAATATACCAACATAAAGCCCTCTGTAGTCTTAGAAAGCTGAATTTGTTTGTTTGTTTCCACAGCTTAAACCCATATAGTCTTGGGAGCAGGAACATTTCATAAACCACTAGAGATCCTAGGACTGAAGGGGATCTTGAAGGTCATGTTATTCTCATTTTACAGATGAGGAAACTAAGGTCCTAAAAGGTTATATGATTTACCCAAGGTCACACAGCCAGAAAGTAGCACAGCTAGAACTAGAATCTGGGTCACCAGTACCCTTTTCACCACCCACACAGATTGTTTAAAAATATTTTGACATCTTTTTTGCCAAAGGATATCCAGCTTTTGTTTAAATTATTGGTGAGTTCATTTTCACGAAAATCATGGACTATGTTCCTAGCTGTGCCTAGCACTGTGTTGGGTGCTATTAGTGGAATCTAACTGACCCAGTCCCTGGCCTGTGGGTACTTATTATCCAAGACTGATAACACTGCCGGAATAAATCAAATGAAATACCATATGGAGAAGAGCTTAGAAAAGTTAAAAGAGTCTTACAAATCTAAGGAACGATTATGATCATCATAAAACATACATATATGTCTATTGCACACACATGCACAACTGAACCAAAATTAAATTAAGTGCATGAATTAAGTAACATTAGCAATATGTACAAGCAGAAATATAAAATTCATGGCAGCTGTGAAGGTTAAATTAAGGAATTAGGCAGTCTCTACACACTAATCTTTGGTTGGGGAATTGATTGTGAGAAGGCTTAAAGAATTACCTTATATTTCTATCATCCTTTCTTTCCTGACTCCTAGAAGGACTATGGAAACTTGTAGCAGCCACAAAACTGAAAACATAAGGCTCAATTGCCAGCAGGCCCTCTCTAAATACTGCTCTACTTTACAGGGCTCAGTGATGTGTATCCAAACGATGCATGCAGTAAATTACTGGAAACATCCATCCCCCAAATGCTCTATGTTAGAGCTCTGTGAGTTCACAGTGCACATCACAAAAATCTCTCACTCAGGAGGGTTTAAGCAAAGTTCAGACAAGATGAGTTCCCAGGCAGCTATTCTTAAATCAGATCCAGTATCCACAAGGCTTTATTCATAAGGCTCTATAGCCATATGCTTCCTGCAGTGTGGAGACATCTCCTGACTTCTCTGCCATTCTTCATAGTGTCAATTCTCTAGCAATATCAGCCACTGCATCACATCCCAACAGCCTTCTCAGCAAAATCTAACAAATATTTATTAGCAGAAGGAGATGAAAGTTGGACAATTCAAGCATAAGAAAGGGTGTGAGCAAAAGTACAGAAATAGGAGAGCTCTAAGGGGGTGGAAAATAGTCCAATTTGCCTAGAACAGAAAAGAGTATAAGACAGGAAAAAGAAAAGCCCAATTTAAGAAAGAAAAAAAAGAAAAAACAGAAGAACTAAAGTAGAATTGCTGAAGAATTTCTTTTCTTTTATATTTGCTATGTCTTCTTCCTCAACTAATGTTCCTCTTGCACCTCATCATGGTGTGGTGGTAAACTGGGACCTAGAGGAACCCAAGCTCTGGAGGGTCTTATCAAGTTAGAAAGGCTTCAGCTCTGAAACAGGCAATGAGATTTCTCATCGACTCTAAAACATAGTAGGTGAAGTATCAAGTACAAAGAAGGAAAAGCAGAAGTATAAAATTATAATCCCTTTCAAAGTAGGAGTGTGTTTGTTGTTATTAAATCATTTCACTTGCATCCAACTCTTAGTGATCCCATTTGGGGTTTTCTTGGCAAAGATATTAGAGTGGTTTGTCATTAACTTCTCCAGCTCATTTTACAGATTAGAAACTGAGACAGACAGGGTTAAGTGACTTGAGCAGGGTCACACAGCTAGTAAATGTCTGAGGTAAAATTTGATCTCAGGTCTGCATGACTCCAGAGCTCTACCATGTCTCAATTACCCCTCAGGAACTGGTTGGGACAACATCCCACAATGACTATTTTGGTTTCCTGTAACAGAGATTAATTTGCTGTTGTTGTTACAGCACCTACAATTTTTGTGAGATCTGTTTCAAGGTTATTTCGTATCTCTCTGCTTCAAGTATCAAAATCTGGGCTACAAATTAAACTTGTGGTGAGCAATTAGTACAATTCTGTGTAGCACTATGATGGCTGAGAGAGGGTTTTTTCCTCAATTTTTTTCAGACTGAGGAAGGATTGAAGCTGGGGTTGCTATTGCTGAGCTTACCTGCTAAGCTAGGGGTAGATAGGAACCTGCTCAGATGGTCTTCCAAAAGCCAATTATTCAATTTTCCACGTAAACATTTACACCTCAGAAATTGGTAATCTCCAAATTAGGATTTGATTTATTGGCTTGTTAATTATCTGAACTTAAATAATTGATAGAGGTTGTTTTTTCCCCCCTTTTTATTTATTTGTCCTTAAAAAATACTATTTGTTTATATGGGATGACTCTCTGGGAAGAGGAAGAGAGATGCTGTGGGAAACTATGAGGATATAAAAAATAAAAGACATTAATAAAAAACTTTAAAAAAAAAAAGAAAGAAAATGAATTATTAACATGCCATCCATGCTAGCTTTAGCTATCCTTTTTTTAGTACAAGTTTTATAATAAAGTCAAATTATTTTGGAGGGAGGAAGGCAAGGCAACTGGGGTTAAGTGACTTGCCCAGGGTCACACAGGTAGTTAAGTGTCAAGTGTCTGAGGTCAAATTTGAACTCAAGTCCTCCTGACTCCAGGGCCAGTGCTCTAGTTCACTGCACCACCTAGCTGTCACTCATTTTTTTTTCAATTTCTTTAAAAATTGTTATCCTGCCTATCCATAAGCACTAAGACATCTTCCTTGTTGAGAGAGAGAGAGAGAGAAAGAGAGTTAGCAGTCTTCCAAGTTTCATACACTTGGAGATGGGCATTTTTTGTGTGTTTATATACCTTATACATAATTACGTATGTGTGTGCATGTATGTGCACACATATACACACACGCACATGTGATGGGGCAGGAGGAGGACTTGCTAAGAAAATTCAACATGCCAGAGTTGTTAGTCAGTCCCTTAATTCCCACTTGTATTTCCTTACCATCACTATCTCAAATACAAACCCTCTGAAATTCATGTCTCACACACGCACACACACACGCACACGCACATGCGCGCGCGCGCACACACACACACACACACACACACACACACCCCAATTTCTCCTTAGCCTCCTGACTTTATTCATAATTAGTATCATTATTACCTTGGTTGTCTGGACTTGAAATCTCAGTATTTTTTTATTCTTTCCTATTTCCATGAGAATATGGAGGGTAAGAAAGGTTCCTATCCAATCTCCTGCCTTGGACACCATGTGGCTAAGAGTACATGTCCTGCCTAGGTGAGTCTGAGCCTGGCTCTTAGATTGCCTCTTTTGAGCTTGTTCTTTCCTGATACTCGGTAAAAAGGTGTCTTTTCTCTCGTGGACATTTCCAGGCTTGTTGAGAGGTAAACCTTGTGAGTTTGAAGAAGTCTAAAGTTCCTATGTCCTTTGAGTTGGAGCTGCCTGGTGGCCCTGTCTTTAATAACCTACAAATCTAAATCTTAACAACTGAGAGTATACTATAACAATTTTTAAAAGCTTACTTCTTTTTGTCTACCTCATTCCCAGCTCTCATTCTTTTACCTAATTTGATTTATATAGAATCTACACTATTGTCTATTGTACCCCTGACTCTTGTTCTCTTATTTAAAAGAATTTGATTTATACAGTATCTACACTCAAATAATCACAGACCATCAAAAGCAATAGGACAAGTCTATCATCTTATAGGTTGCTTTTGTGCTAAAGAAAGCCTGTTTTTAAGTTAATGTTGCTTAAAATAGACAGACTAGGGCAATATGCAACCTAGCAAAATTGAACTGACTGGAAGTTGGATTGCCTAAAGGCAAATAAGCTGGGTTTCTGCCAGGGAGGAAACGCCATCTGAGAATACAAAGGCATTGGATATCTTTGATTTTGAGCTAACTTTTATTCTGGCCAGATACAGTTTTTGAGTTGAAGAAAATGAGAGACCTTAGAAGCACTTCTGTGCCTCCAGCCAACATTTCCCATCTATACTTGAAGATGCGAAATACATAGTTTGAGCCTGAAGATAACACAGCTGCTCTCATACCTGGTAAATGGGATTCACAGGAAAGAGCTTTCCTTTTGTTTCTGTACTCCTTTGGCTCCATCTAGAGGATGGAGATTCGGATGCAATTCGGGCTGACAGACTATAGTGGGCTGCAGATGTAACAAATATAGGATATTTCCAGGAAATTCTTCCTCTTCTCATTAATCCGTTGGAATAGAATTAACTTTCTAGAATAAAATTGCCGGTCATTCCTTCCCCCTCAGGTGGAGGAGCAGTCTATCAGCTCTACCGTGGCAATCACTGCCACAAGTTATCATTCCAGCCCTGGGCGAGAACTGACATTTTTCTTATAAAAAGGTGATTTGATCATCACTTTTTACTTTTTTTTTTGCATGAAAAAAAACTCAGAAACACAAAATGACATATACAGACCTTGTGCAATTGGCAAAATGAAGAGTATCATCATTCTCAAAGCTAGCTGGTCTTTTATGGTTATATCTAACTAGTACAAAATGAAACAATGTCAGCAAGTGTTAATGCTAGAAATAAGTCAATCAATTAACAAGTATTTATGAAGTGTTTTCTAAGTGTCAGGACTGTGCTGGGCACTCTGCTAGCTGGGAATACAAATACAATGAACAAAACAAGCCCTACTGGAAAGGAACCTACATTGTAGAGATGGAATAATCCAACTTCTTTATTTTCCAAGTGATGAAGACTGAAATTCAAATAGGTAAAATATTTTCCCCCCAAAACACAGTACCTAGCCCAGAGTAATTCTTGTTAACTTTCCACTGCCACACAGCTAGTGAGGAGCAGAGTCAATATAAGATATGAGTTTCCTGAATTATAGGCCTAATCCATCTCCAAATGTAGCCGCTATTAAGAGAATTAGAGTATAACCTCCCCAAAGCAATTTTTCTTCAACAGGAGACACTTCAGCCTACATGTTTCAATCAATAAAAGGTTGGGTAGATGAGATCCAGGGACATCCCAACGGTGTAAATCAAATGGAAGCAAGGCAAAAAGTATAAGCAATTCTTACTTCACCCCCACCCTAACCCTGCCCCAATTTTTTAATGCATTTTTTATACAGGTGAAATAAAAGCAGAAACATGATATGGTCAACAGATAGTCAGCCTTGGGGTCAGAAAAATCCTATATAGTCTTGTCTGATGCAAACTAGTTACACAAACATGGACAAATTATTTCTCAGAGCCCCAAGAAACACTTTAAGGTTATGAGTTACAGACAAGTTGCTGATCTGTATTAGTGAGGAGTTCACTTCCTCTGACTTTGAAAAAAAAATACATCTCTGAGCAGAAATTTGGTTAAAATGCACCATTTTTTACAGTGGAAAGATTACTCACTGGCATCAGGGAATACAGTTTCAAGGTGCCTCTGATACTTAACTGTGTGACCTTGAAGAAATTATTTAACTTCCTTGTGTCTCAGTCTCCTAATTTGTAAAACTGAGGGGGTTGAACTAAATGAAGATATCCTTGGTCACTTCCAGCTCTTGTCAATATCACAGCAGCCTAAAGAAAATAAAGGGAAAACTGGAAATCTGATGGATTCTTATTGTATTCCTACCTACTTCCCATGATTTTTAGCAGCTTTCTATTCCTACATACTTATTCTTTGAGCCCCTGTACCTCCTTAGGGCAGGAGCAAAACTGGGGCATAGTATAATTGCCTAGACTTCTCAACCTTCCTAATGCCAGGACCCTTAATACTCATATGTGGGCGTATCTGCATGTGGGCAGACTCGCCTGGAGAGAGAGGAGCAGGGTCTCGGTTCCTAAGACTATTGGAAATATATGTTTTCCGATTGTCTTAGGTGACCCCTGTGACCCCTGTGAAAGGGTCGTTCGACCCCCAAAGGGGTCGTGACCCACAGTTTGAGAACCACTGGCCTAGAGGGTCATCTAGCCAGAACCAAATGGAGGAAATGAGGATTGTGTCCTTTTGTGCCTGGCTCCATTCCTTCCTGAGGAATTGTATTACAATGCTACATGCTCAAATGCATGATCTCAGATGCCTTTTCACCCTTGGAATTTCCCTCAGTGCCTGTAGCTTTCTCACTCTGGAACCTCCCTCTACATGTGAGCCCCTTCTCCCATTGCTGAATTTCTCCTGCGGTCTCCAGGTGGGGAGAATCCCAGGCCAATTTTCCTTCATTCCTCTCCTAATCCTGCTTCCTAATCCAGGCTTCCAGACTATCAGTATGCCTCTTCTCAGGTACCTTTGTCTTTGTGTGTGTCTCTGTGTTTCACTGTGTTTCTGTCTCTCTGTCTCCATCTCTCTGTCTCTCTCTGTCTCTCTGTCACACACACACCCCAAAATTTTTCAGCTCCCTTGTATATGTTTTTCTTTGTTACAATATAAGCTTTTGGCTATTTCCCAATAGATAAATGGGCAAAGGATATGAACAGGCAGTTTTCAGATAAAGAAACCAAAGCTATCAATATGTAAAAATGTTTTAAATAACTAATAGAGAAATTCAAATTAAAACAACTCGGACGTATCACTGAGGTAACTGACTAATATGACAGAAAAGGAAAATAATGTTGAAGAGTATGTGGGAAAACAAGTATATTAATGCACTGTGGGTGGAGCTATGAACTAGTTCAATGATTCTGGAGAACAATGTAGAACAATATGCCTGAAGGGCTACAAAATTCTGCATACCCTTTGATCCAGCATTATCACTGCTGGGTCTCTATACCCCAAGGAGATTTTAAAAAGAAAGAAAAAGGACCCACATATACAAAAATATTTATAGCAGCTCTTTTTGTGGTGGTGAAGGGTTGGAAACTGAAAGGATGTCCATTAATTGGGGAGTGGCTGAACAAGTTATGATATGTGAATGTGATGGAATACTATTGTGCTGTAAAAAATGATGAGCAGGATGGTTTCAGAGAAACCTGGAAAGACATGAATTCATGCAAGGTGAAATGAGCAGAACCAGAAAAATAATGTACACTGTAACAGCAGTAGTATAAAGATAAACAGTTTCCATAAGCAGTCCCTGCGTTAATAAACGTTTACTAAGCAATTATTATATGTAGAGCACTGTGCTAGGCACAGGGGATACAAGAAAAAAAGAATGAATCCCTGTCTTCAAAGAAACTGCATTCTTTTTTTAAAAAAATTGTTTATTTTCAGCTTCAAATTCTCTCCCTCTTTACATTCCTCTTCCATTCATTGAGAAGGCAAAAAAATTATATATGTATAATTAGAGATGAATAATTAATAGTTATCCCTCCCATATTGTGACTTTCCCCATTGCAATTTTGATCATGGGTTGGTATAAGATATTAAATGGGAACTTTGGGGAGAGTTTTTCAGAAGCTGCAGATGATACACAAAGGCCTCCCTCCTCCCTCATTTTACTTAGTTAAATACTGACCAATTCTATCAATTTTACCTCTGAAATGTATCACCTATGTCTTTTCCTTTATAGTCTCACTGCCATCACCCAAACATAGGACCTTATTGTCATCTGATCTATGAAAAGCTTCTAATAGAGCTTCCTATTTTCCCTTTCTTCTTTCAATCCATTCTGCACAACATTGTCAGTCTTATGCATAGGTCTAGACATGTCATTCCTTTGTCCTCTTTCCCCTTCTGTCTATAGAGGAAAGTTCAGACTCCTTTGTCTAAGGTTCAAGATGCTCCATAATCTGGTACCATACTAACTTTCTTAAACTACTCTCTTCCTCAGTCTAATCAAACTATACTATTGCATACCCTATATGCCCCTGCCATTTTCTACCTCTGTACCTTCACTCATGTTATTACTTGTGCACGTGACACTCAATGAACTACCCCTACCCAATTAACCTATTCCCAGTGCAACTCAAATGTCTGCCTAGTCAATGACCCATTGAGTCAATAACATACTCCCACCAATACTCCCTACAAAGCATAGTACTTTGCTTATATTTCTCTTTTGCACTTATTTATTCTTTTTTTATTATCATTATTGATGTATATATCCTGTCTCTCTACTAGCATGCAAATTCCACAAGATCAGGAACCACATTTTATCTAATTTACTGCTACATGAAGTAAATTCCTCACAAACATTTAATTAACTTTTCTAAGGTCACACAGCTGGTTAGAGGCTAAAGTCTATATATGATGCAAGTCTTCAAAAATAACATAGGAGGGCAGCTAGGTGGCCCAGTAGATAGAGTGCTAGGCCTAGATTCAGAAAGACCTGAGTTCAAATCCAGCCTCAAATATTATCTAGTTATATGACCCCTACACAAGTTACTTAACCCTGTTTACCTCAGTTTCCTCATCCATAAAATGAGCTGGAGAAGGAAATGGCAAATTACTTCAGTATCTTTACCAAGAAAACCCCAAATTGGGTGACAGTCTAAAATGACTGAACAATACAACCATGGGAGTAAAGACACAATGACTTCCCATATAAGTTTTCAAGAGTCACTGTAGTATGAGTGTATGAGACAAGAAATAAATAGTTTGCCTTTTCTGGTCATAAATAGGATAACTTTCCAAAAGGTTTTGTTTCCTTCACCTTTGTTATCATCTGATGGCTATCCAAAGAGGGGATACATTCACTGAGAGGTTAACAGACCAACCAACAAGATGGGCAGTCTATGAGTTAGGTTCCATCCCACCCTCTATAACTGGCTAGCGTAGGCATGGAGCACACTTAGAGGCACAATAATACAGCACAACTCAGAAATATGTGCCTTATATAGATCTCACCTTTGTTAGTACAGTGGATTAAGACCTCAATCTGGTGACTATTCCATTCACACATTTTATGTACCATCTGGTAGACTTGTATAATTAATCACCACAGGACATAATTACATAAAAGGCTATTAATTTGATTATCAATGATGATGCTTTTATCTATGCAATCCAAGGTAAGGACATGCTGATGATGAGAAAACCAGTCAAAAATCCTGATTCAAGCTTAAACGTGCACTCCAGAGAAGACAAGGAGACTTTAACTCTTAGGTAACACTGCAGCTTGCTAAATATGTATTTTTAAGGAGGCCTAATTTCCATCTAACTTTATCTTACTAGCTATGCAACTCTGGGGGCAAGTCATATAACCTCTATCTGCCTGTTTTCTCTACTATAAAATGGGATAATAACAGCACCTATTTCACAAAGCTGCTTTAAGGATCAAATAAGAGAATATTTGTAAAAAAAAAAGTTCCTGGCTCAGAGGAAGTGGAATGTAAATCTTTGTTTCCTTTCTTTTCCCCTTTCCCTCTCTCCCATTTCATTCTAAGACTATGATCCTAGATTACAGTATTTGGGTTCTACTATCATCCAAACCACAGGCTAGGTTGACTAGGAAAGAATTCAGCAATGAGAGAAGCACTCTTACTCATGTGCGTGGCTATAACCTGATGTTTTAGTTTTGATTTTTGGTAACCCTAGTTGATCACTGAGTAATGGCTTGATCATTCGGTGACTTGTTGGATTTAGTCACTGAAAATGGCATTCCATTCATTGAATGAATTACATTCATTCAATCCATGGTGCTATGACTAATTTTTTAAAAAAAGGTTTAGATCAGTGAACTATCTAGACTTGAACTGAAATGATAAATTTAAGATCAATTTGTACAGATAGTTAAGACAAGCATTTATACCTTGACTATACAAATCAGTGGATCAAAGGTAGTTTTTTCACTTGAATATTCCACACAGCCAGATCGTCTCTGTCCTCTTCCATTTGTTGTGTATGCAAATTAAACTTTCTTATCTTTTGCATTTTATGAAGTTTTTTTTTCTGGTAATATTCTACATATTGCCAATGAGATTATTATGCAAGAATACCCTGCTCCCTAGAAATTAAAGCAAAGTTCCTATAGGTTTAACTAGGACCACTAATACAATGGGTCACTAGGGGGCAGACTGTGCTTAATAATTCTACCTTCCTGAATATTTAGCAAGAGCAAAGGAGACAGACAAAATGATCAGGTTATGAGGGTCTCCATTAAACTGACCTCTTTCCCAATACATCCTAAACAGGTGGATGTTGTCCCTAGGATTAAAGATTCCTTGCTTCATCTCATGAGAAGACAAATTGCATTTTACTCCTTGGTGGTTCCATGACTGCCGCCTCTTTTCCTGTTTTGAGTTGCTTTCATAAAATCTACAAAGAATCCATCTGTAGATTCCTACTTTTAAGTGCCTGCTATGTTCTAGGCCCTGTACTAGGTACTTTATAAATATCTCATTTGATTCTTACAACCTGTGAAGTACGTGCTATTATTATTCTAATTTTTTTTTTGTAATTGAGGAAACAAGCAAGCAGAGGTTAAATGACTTGGCCCTCGTCACACGACCTGTGTGTAAATGTCTGAGTCTGGATTTAAACTCGGGTCTTCCTGACTCCAGGTCCAGAACTCTATCTACTGTGCCACCCAGCTGCCTCTACCTTTAAAAATCACAAACATACAGATTACCTAACCCTATTGATACGGCATGACTTCATTTATTCTACACATTCTGATATGATTCAGAAAAAAAAGTTTATAAAATGCCCACAACATACAAGGTACAGTGTTAGATACTGAAGGAGCTATACAGATGAATAAGACACAGCATCTATATGTTATCTGCATTTTATATATAATTACTTTTGTTATTCAGTTGTTTCAGCTACATCTGACTCTCTGAGATGCCGTTTGGAGTTTTTGGAGTGGTTCGCCAATTCTTCTCCAGCTCATTTTACAAATGAGGAAACTGAGGCAAACAAGGTTAAATGACTTGCCCAGGATCACACAGGTAGTAAGTATCTGAGGTCAGATTTTAACTCAGGTCTTCCTGACTCTAGGCCTAGCCCTCTCTACCCTGTGCCAGCTAGTTTTCCTAATATAAAATCCTAATATTTTGGAGGTCAAAGGATTTTATGGATCAAATATTTATAGGTTCTTAGAATTTAGGTCCTTCATCTCTAAATTCTCATTTACCTCATTTCATCTAGCCTCCTCACTTAATAGTCAAAACCCTGGCTTTATGTTTGACTAGGAGCCCTGATTCAACATCACCACATTTCCATATTCCTGATTCACAAGACTTGATGTCATAGATATTATTTCATATGCCACATTTCCATAGACTACAGTTCAAGGGGTTCCAGTAAAAGTCCTTAGAAGTACTGTAGAAAGGCTAGGATTGGAACAAAACAGGAATTTTTAACCGAGAGTCCATGGGTCAATGCAGAGATCTCAGAGAGTTTGGGAACTTGGGGAAAGGAGGGGATTATATCTTTATTTTCCCTAATCTTGAACTGAAATATAGCATTTCCTTCAATCATTAATGCATGTAAGAAAACGTTATTCTGAGAAGGGATGCACAGTTTTCACCATACTTTCCTAGGAAGAATAAAAACTCCAGGGCTGGAAGCTGCCTCAGACTAAAATAGGGCATTCTCCTCTTATCATACTGTTCTCTTCTGGTCAAAATCCAAAATAGAAGAAGGTAGTAGTTCTTGCATTTCCTCAGTGCCATCTGACTTGAGGGTTTGGGGAGGCATAGTTAATGGGGTCAGCTTCCCCTTATGGCTACTGTTTCACACAGCTAGAAGTTGAAAAATTTTTTAGATTTCTTTGTGGTGGGAAAAAAATGGGGGGATTTACACGAGAACTTTATTATATATTTTAAAATAAGTTGAACATAATAGATTTACAGTTTCATGTGCAATTAGTTCTTTTATTATGCTGTTATAGAAATACTTGTTTTATTCCATAAATTAAAATTAAATGAAAAAAAGTTTTTTAAAGAATGTGGTCTTCTCTGCCACTAGAGCGGACCAGTTAGATGCCCAGTTAATTTGGACTTTCAATCATTTCAGTTCCTTTCTCTTCTCTGCCTCCCTGAAATGCAAAAAATAAAACAAAATAATGGAAAATGTACAATCAAGCTTTTTCCATAAGGAACCAGATCTTGGAAAGACAAGAAGCAGGAAAATAATTTCTTGTATGACATTATTGTAGAAAGGCAGTTTGGCAGACTGGATAGAGAGTTAGCCTCCAACCCAGGAAGACCTGAGTTTAAGTCTCACCTCTGGAATATACTGGTTGTGTGGACTTGGAAAAGTCACTTAACCTTTTAGTGTGCTAGACTACTCTCCGAGACTATTGGTTGGTTGGTTATTGCCTTTCATTCTCAAAGAGGACCAAAATGTCATCACTATATTGGCATCAAAGTACAGTGTGTCTGAATCTGGCTGATCAGACCAATATGAGCTCAGAAGGCTCTACCACAGGTCAAGTACAAATAGTCCACGTGAACATTTGGAGTGAAAATGTCTCTGAATTTGAGCATCTCACATTTCTTTTAAACTACTATAATTCTGCCTCATTCATAGACCACAGTGCCTTCTTTGGTGCAGGCATGCCATGCAGGGTGATTTTGTGTCAGTCTCTCCCATGTCTCACAATACATTCCAAAGTTCTTTAGAGAGACCTCAAGAGTGCCCTTGTATTGTTTTTTCTGACCTCTATGCAAGCACCTGCCTTGTGCGAGTTCTCTATAAAATAGTCTTTAGGCAAATGTATGTTTGTCATTCAAACTAGGTGGTCAGCCCACTGGAGTTGCACTCTCTGCATACAACAAATTGCTTCAAAGGTACCAACCTGCTTCTGTAGGTGTTTCATCAAATAGGAATTTCCTATACCTATGTCAAAATCAGAAGTTCAGCCCCTCTCCCTATTGTGGTAGAAAATATGCTACAACTGTATCAATAAGTGGGATGTGGAAATGATCTTGTTATATACAGACTACGTTGTTACAAGAATTTTTACCTATATCTGTGAAAACAGAATTTGCCAAACAAATAAGTAGCCTAAACAAAGCAAATAAACTGTTCAAGAGCAGACTTTTTGAACATCTGCACTGGCATTCAATGAATGTGCTCTTTATGAGTTATTCTCGTCTATTTGTGAAAACAATTATAGTATTATCTGTATAATCCTACTTCCCCCATTCTCTGGTCAATAAGGTATTATATGTACTTAAAAGTAATAAAACTCCATTTCATTTTAAATGCCCTCTTTTTGTTTTTATTTTATTTGGTTTTAATTCATTTAGACTGACTTTTCTAGGAAGTGTGAATTAGAAATGTTTTCTGTACCTAAAGCCCAGCGAGAAAAAAACAGGGTGTGATGGATAGAAGAACAGACTTGGAGTCAGGAAAATGAGTTTAAGTCTTCTTTCTGACACATAATATAGCTACATGTGGTCATGGGCAACTCATTGAGTATACTCTCAGTACCCCCCAGACAAGTGAGACTATAAATTACTGACCAGTTTCATATCTGCATCAGCAGAGGGAGATTCCACACCATGAATTCCCCACACTGACGAAACAACAGATCCAGACCCCAGGAGGAGAGGGGGAAGGTCAGCAAAGGACATCTCAAAGAATCAAGAGCATTGCACAGAGAACAGAAAAGCGAGAGAGAAAGGAAAAGGTGAAAGATGAAACTCCCTAACAGTTACCATTGTCTAAAACGAGAGTGCCCTACCTCAGGAGGGAGTGGGTTTCCTATCACTGGTGTGCTGGAACCACTCACCCTGCTCTTCTTAGGCTCATATTCTGAGTATTCTTTCAATCAATCAAAAAGTACCTACTATGTGCCAGGCATTGTGCTAAGTTCCAGGGATGCAAAAATAAACCGTATCTTCAACCCAACAACAGCTAGGTAACACAGAAGATAGAACACTGGCACTAGGGTCAAGAAGGCCTGAGTACAAATCTAGCCCCAGACACTTATTAGCTATGTGACTCTCAGTGAAAACACTTAACCTGTGTCTACCTCAGTTTCCTCAATTGTAAAGCAGGGATAAGAATAGCACCTACTTACAGGATAGGCACCTACACCCACATACACCAAATATGCTTCAGGAGTTTAAATTCCATTAGGGAGACCACAGGTACACATATAAACATAAATATATAAAATGTATAAAATAAATACAAAGCGATTTAAAGGGGGAAGGGACAAGAAACTGGGAGGATCAGGAAAAAGTTCATGTAAAAGATAGAACTTGAGTCGAGTTTTGGAGAGAGCTTGGACTTATAAGAGATGGAGGTGAGGAGGAAAGGCATCCTAGGCATGAGGGAGAGCAGGTACAAAGGCATGGAGATGGGAAATGTCATGTCATGTGTGAGGAATAGACTGATTCAGCTGGACTTTGCAGTGCAGAAAAGAGGGTAAGAAGGCAAGAAAGACAGATTGAGGCCAGGCTGTAAAAGATTTTAAACACCAAACAGATGAGTTTATATTTGATCCTAGAGGCAATAGGAAGCCTTTTTTATTGAATATGAAGGACAGTGCTATGGTCAGATCTGCACTTTAGAAAAATCACATTTTCCTTCCATTTCCTTTTTCTGTGAAAAGACTATTGGGGATTCATAACTACGCTAATCAGATATGGTATCTGTCAGAGCTTGTCATCACTTGTTCCTAGATGCTAGAGTCACTCCATGGGGATCAGCACTAGGTTCTGGCATGTACTCAAGCTGAACCATAAGCTCTAGCCTTTGGCTCTAGCAATCTCAATCCTTATTCCCACTACACTTCCATAAATTAAGACTCACTCTATAGATCTTGAAAAGGTAATGACAAAATTCTTCTAGAAGAACAAAAAGTCAAGACTATCAAAAGAATTAATAGGAAAAAATGTGAAGAAAGGTGGTCTAGCAGTACCAGATTTCAAACCATATTACAATCAGTAATCACAAAAATAATCTGGTACTGGCTAAACTATAGAGCAGTGAATCAATGGAATAGATTAGGTACGAAATACATAATAGGAAATGACCATAGCAATCTCATATTTGATCCAAAATCCAAGCTTTTGGAGTAAAAATTCACTATTTCACAAAAATTGATGGGAAAACTGGAAAATGGTTTGGTAGAAATTACGCTTAAACCAACACCTCATACCATATGCCAAGATAAGGTCAAAATAGGTACGTGATCTAGACATAAAGAGTGAAATCATAAACAAATTAGGGGAACATGAAAAAATTTACCTGTCAGATCTATGGATAAGGGAAAAATTTATGACTGAACAAGAGATAGAGAAGATTATGGGGTATAAACTGGATAATTTGATTAAATGAAACAGTCCTTTTTAAAAATTAAATTTTTTATTTCTTGCCTTCTCAGTGAGTGGAGAATGGGAGAAGGGAGAGAACCTGGAGTTGAAAATAAAATAAAATTGAATAGGATGAAATTTAAATTTAAAAAAAAGAAAGAAAAAGAAAGAACATGAACAAGAGGATTACCACAAGATGGGATCAGGACAAATATTATAATGTAGAGTTTAAAGAAAAAAGAAAAGGAGACAGCAATCAAGTCTATAGGCCAATGAAGCTTCAATTCCTGCCCAAATTCTAGAACATGTTATTAAAAGAATTGTTAGTTAATATAAGGAAATGGTGTTTACAGAATCAGCAATAACTTCATTGAGAACAGGCTAACCTCATTTCCTGTTTTGAAAGGGTTACTAGACTGGTAGGTCAATGGAATGTTCTATAGTTTATCTAAATTTTTAGCAAAGCATTTGACTAGGTTTCTCACACCATTTTTCTGCAGGAGTTAAAGAGATGTGGGCTAAATGATAGCATATTTAAGTGGATTCAAACATGGTTGAAGGACCGGACAACTACAGTTTGATGCCAGCTTGGAAGGTGGTCTGCAGTGGGGTACCTCAGGGCTGTCTGTCTGGTCCTTGACTGCTTAGCATTTTTATCAATAGCTTTGATGACCTGCTTATCAAAAATTCCAATGATACGAAACTGGGAGAGAGAGCTTAACAGAGTCAAGATCTTGAAAGACTGAGCCCAATTTAATGAACTGAAATGGAAGTAACAAAGACTTGTCCTGGGATTCAAAAATCAGAAGTGTAATAGGGGGAGGTGTGTCTAGATAAAAATTTGCCTCTAAAAGAGTCAAGAATTTTATTGCACTACAGGTCAAAAATGCTGATGTCAGCAAAAAACCTCAAAAAAAAAAAACAAAAAACCAATTTTAAAAAACCAAGTTCATATTATTGTAGGCTGGGTTGAGAGAGGTGCAGTGTTTAAGAATTTGGTGTCCTTATGTATTCTGTCCCAGTCAAAATCTATCCAAAATGTTGGTTTCAGTTGTGACCAGCATGTTTTAGGAAGAATATTAATAAACTAGAAGATGTTGCTTACAGATTCAAGATCACACTGTAAAAGGGTCAATGGAAGGAACTGGGAATGTCTAGCCAAGGAAGGAAAACATTCAGGTTGGATAGGGTAGCTATCTGTAAGCATTTGAAGGGCTTTCATTGAAAAACACCTTGAACTTGTTCTGCTTGGACCCAGCAGACAGAAGGAGTGAAAATTGCAGGAGATCCAGGCGTGGCTTCATTGGGAAATAGTGTTTTCCCCCTCACTATATATAGGTCTTCAAGCAAAAGCTGTATGAGAAGGAATGTTTAGTCATGATTCTTATCCAGGAACCCATCAAACTAGGTGACCTCAGAGGGCCCTTCCAACAAGGAGCTTCTGTGACTGTGAGGAAGAAGAGGTCACTGCAGTAGTTTCTTCTACTATCTGATTCTATTAATAAAATTACGATGTTGGAAATAAATGATATTTTTACATGAAATTTTCCTTTAAATTGTGGAGAAAAGAAGTATAAAACCTCTAAAAGATAATGAAAAAAAGCAAAGCAAGAAGGTGATGATGGAAAAAGAGCCAAATGCACATTTTACCTACTTCCTCATTTTGTAATGGAAACAAGTACAATGTTGAGAGCCTTGGTTTACTGGAGAAATTAAGGAATGAACTTCAGGTTAAGAAGACAACATGAAAGAAGCCCAATTCTACCATATATGTACCCCAGAGACCAAAAAAGGACACAAAAAGGTCACAAATGATGATCAAGAAAGTCAAAGAGGACTGAATTCTCTCTTACATTCTGCTGTGCGCATGACATGTCTTTTTTTCTTTTCTTATTTTGTACTTAAGTTTCAATATTTGAATTTATAATGTTTCTTTTTCTTTTCTTTATTATGTATTTAAGTTTTAGTATTAAAATCTAAAATTTTTAAAAATTAAAAAAGTAATAAAAAAGAAAAGAAAGCCAAAAAGGAATAGTAAACTCTTTCATCATCCTAGGACTGCACACAAAGATGACCAGAAGTCAGCAAATATTGGGAGAGAGAGCCTGACAGGGAAGCCAGGCCAAGTGCAGGTAAAAGGAGAGAGGCTGACCAGCACAATCTAAAGACTTTGAGGCTGCAATAATTTATTCCCTGTCAGTGGGAAACCTGGAGTATTCTGAAGAGAATGTTCCAAGTGGATCAAAAGTCTGCAAAAAACATTAGCTAACCTGATTTTTTACAAGAAGAAAATTAAATTGCCGATATTAAAAAAGGAAAAACAAATATTCAGACGAAATAAGAAGAAACAGGGAGTTATGAGAAATTGTTTTGCCCTGTTATATGCCCAAAAAACCTGACAATTTCAAAGAAATTGGTGAATATTTACAAAAACATAAAATACTCAAGTAAAAAGAATAAGAAATAAAGAACTCAAAAAATCCAATTTCAAAAAAAAAAAGAAGAAATTGATTAAACCATAAATGAACTCCCAAAGGAAAAAAAAAACCACAAGACAAGATAGATTTACAAGTGAAAGCTATCAACCATTGAAAGAAACACTCCGGGGGTAATTCTCTAATTCCTGCCTGATTTGCTGGGTCAGATCCCAGAAGGTGGCTGCTATTTCTCTCCTCTGATCTTTAGGGGTAACTAAAGGATTTAGAAGTCATGCTGTCATTCAACAGATCCTACCTCTGAGTTTCAGTCTTCAATTAGCTTTTAGAAAAGGGTATTTGTGGGCAGAGCCAAGAAGAGCGGGAAAGAGTACAGTAGAACTTCTCTCCACCTCTTGCCCACCCCCAAACAGCAGAGAATTCAGAGCAGGGAGAGCCAATGCATCAGGGCAAGAAGAGTTTCCAAATCCAGCAAAGAAGGACCCAAACTGGTAGAAGGTACAAGAATTGATAACAAGTGGCAGTTCTGTGGCTCACTATGCAGTGTCAATCCTAGATCTGGGGGATAACTATGGAGGGGAGGGAAGATACACCTAAGAATGGTATTCCATGGTGAGGAACAGTTGTGAGCCATAGGCTATATACCAGGGAAGGAGCAAGTTCAGAAGCAAACACCAGCTGTATGGTTCTGATCCCCAAAGTAGAGTGGGTTCTTGGTTCTAGTTTGCATCCCAGCTTGAAGTCCACACTGGAATAACCACAACAGAAATTCACACCAAAGGGAACTTGCAGTTTTATCACTCAGAACCAAAAGAGTTTTCCAGATGACTGAAAATAGCTGGGTCCAGCAGCAGTCTTCTGGATCTCCAGGTCAGGAACTTGTGGAGCTCAACCCTAGAAGACAGAAATTAGACTTAGCCCTATGTCAGACTACTTTGGGAGTACTGAAAATTTGCAGGTCCCCATCCTGAATTGTCCTTGTGATCCTGGAAAACTCAATACTTGAAGAAAGCAATAACAAGACCACCCCAAACATTTTCTCCAGAAGTGTGAAGAGTCAAGAACTAACACAAAGTCTTAAATCAGGAAGTAATCTGGAAGGATGAGCAAACAAATAAGAATGCAACCATAAAAAGCTACTGGATGACAGAGACACTCAAGACACAAATCTGGAAAATGAGAATGACTCCAAAACACATACAAGCTAAACCTCAGAGAAAAACACAAAAAAAAACACATACAAGCTAAACCTCAGAGACAAAAAACAAAGAGAATGACTCCAAAACGCATACAAGCTAAACCTCAGAGACAAAAAACAAAGAGAATGACTCCAAAACACATACAAGCTAAACCTCAGAGAAAAATGCAAGTTCAACTTTGAACTCAGAGTGCAGATTGAGACATTAAAAGAAAAAATTGGCCTAGGAGGGAATTTTTTGGTTTTGTTTTTCTTTTTTTCTCAAAGTGGTAGGGAAGGAGAGAAAACGGATTTTTGTTTACTTTTTTAAAAAGCATTTTAATTTAGAAGCCATGTTTTCATCTCCCACCAGGCTATATACTTCTTTGGATTCCTCCATCATGCCCTCAGGAAACCTCATCATCAGGCACCTCATCATCCTACAAGACTGCATCAGCTTTAGTACTCACACCTCACCAGAACTGTTACTCCTCTGACCAGAGGAGGGAGTGATAAACTCCTCCCCAAATCTCCATTTAATGATGGTGCCCAGGCCAACCATCTCTTCATTTCTTACCTAGTCACTCTTTGGACTTCTCTACCAAGCAAGACACCTTCTTGTCCACAACCACCCTGCTTTTCAGCTTTTGTGTTTTATTTGCCTTGTTAGACTGTAAGCTCCTTGATGGAACAGACTGTCTTTCTTTTTATATTTGTATAGAAGTCTTGATGCAATACCTGGCACATAGGTGCTTAATAAATGTGTATTGACTAACTGGGTTTTAAAAAATAAAGATATGACTAAGCGGCATACTAAGAACAGCTGGTATAAAGCATTCCTCAAAAGTCTGGGACATTATTTTCTCACAGGTACACACACAGGCACAGTAGGCTTTGATTTCAGAGTAAAATGGTGGTGAGTCACACATGTAGAGAACTTATGTGGCAAAGGGGTCATATAGCTCCTGGTTACTGGAAGTCCTTTCTTTAGATCATAGACATAATTCTTCTCTAGTGCAAAGCCATCATGCTCCTTGAAGTTGCTATCTGGAAAGGGTACTAGCTACCAGTTACTTTAAGCAGGGCTACACACACACACACACACACATACACACACACACACACACACACACACACACACAAATTATAAATGACAAAATTCATCTGGAAAAAAAGATCAAGAATTTCAAGGAAAATTGTGAGAGAAGTGGAAAGGAAAAGGATTTAGCAGTACCAAAATTCAAATTATTCTTCAAAGCAGCAGTCCTCAAAGCTATTTAGTACTGATTTTTTTTAATGTGGTGAGTAGGACAGATTGGACACAAAAATCCAGAAGCAAATGAACATACAAGTATAGAGTACAAGAATTCCAAACATCTTAAATGCTAGTACAAAAAAAAGAACTACTAGGGAAAACTAGAAAGCAATCAGGAAGAATGAGTTTTAGACTAGCACTTCCTACCGCATATCACACAAAGTTCCAAATGGATCCATGAGCTAGATATAAAAGGTTACACCATAAACAAATTGAAAGGGCAGGAAAAAGAAGGAGATAACTTTCACAATCATAGATGAGGGGAGAGTTCTTGACTAAACAAGGATCTGGAGAGATTCACAAGAGATGAAATAGACTGCATAAAATTGAAAAGTTTTTGGGCAACCAAAATCAATGCAGTGAAAAATAAAAGTGAAGTATTTAACTAGGGTCGAGGTGGGCAAAATCTATGCAACAAGCTTCTTTGACACAGGTGTGATATCCACCCTATACAAAGAACTGATTCAAGTATATAAGAATAAGAGTCATTCCCCCAAATGAGAAATATTGGAGGGACTATGGGAGAACAGACACAAAAATGTTCCCCTGATGCAGCCATGAATTGGTTCAGCCATTTTGTAAAACAATTTGAAAGAATGGCTTTAAAATTACTTAATTGTGCGTATCCTTTGGCCATCAATGCAAGTACTGGGCATATATCCCTAGGAAAGAAGTAATAATAATAAATAATAACAATAGCTAACATTTATAAAGTGCACTGTGCTAAGCATCTTACAATTATTAACTCATTTTATCCTCACAACAACCATACAAAGTAGGTGCTATTATTAATCCCCATTTTACAAGTAAGGAACCTAAGGCAGAGGTTAAGTGATTTGCCCAGGATACACAGCTAAAAAATGTGAGGGACTAGATTTGAACTCAGATCTTCCCGACTTCCTGACTCTATCCACTGTGCCACCTAGAATCATATCAGCACTTTTTGTTGTAGCAAAGAACTGAAAAGTAAGGGAGTGCCCATGACTGGAGTAATAGCTGAACAAATTATAGAAAATGAATGTAACTATAAGGATTGGACTTGTGATTTCATTGGGGTAGGAGATTCTAGTAAGGAACTTACTCCATCAATGCCACTTGAGTTAAGTGGTTAAGTGACTTGGCCAGAGTCACCAGCCAGTATGTGCCACAGGCAGGATTTAAATACACATCTTCCTGATTCTGAAACCAGCTCTCTGACCACTATTCCCTGCTACCTCTCAATATGTATGTACTGAAATACTATTGCAACCTATGAAATAACAAAGGAAAAAAATTCAGAGAAACTTGGGAAGACTTTTATAAACTGCCACAGAGTAAAGTAAGCAGAAAGAGAAGGACAGTTTCTATAATAACTACAATATTATAAAGGAAAACAATTTTGAAAGATTTAAGAGCTCTGATCACTGCAAAGACAACCAAGACCTTAGAAGACATGATGAAGACTGGACATGAGTGAAATGTACATTTTCAGACATTACCAGTGGGTGAATTTGTTTTGCTTGAGTTTTTCTCAAATTTTGTTTGGCAAAAGGGATGGATCAGTGGAGAGTCAGGGAGGGGGGAAGGAGATGTATGAGAGTAACAAGTAAATAGTGATAGTAATGACAAAAAAGAGAAGAAAAAACAATGAAACATTTTTTTAAGAAATAAACACACAGAAGAAAAAAGAAAATGCACAGGGAGATATAGACTATCAGAACAGCTTTAGATCTGTTTAATACATTATAGACTTTGAGGGCAGCTTGATGGTAGAGTGAATAGAGCAACAGCAGTCCTGGAGTCAGGAAGAAACTTATTTCAAATTCGGCCTCAGACACTTACTAGCTGTGTGATTCTGAGAAAGTCACTTAACCCAGATTGGATTCAAAGGGGCAGAGAGAATATATGTGAAATAAACCTTTTGAAAAATAATCTACACAGAATAAAGATTCATGGTTTTATATACAATCCTCTTCTGTTTTTGTTTGTATATGGAAATGTTCGTGTTTATTAATGTCTGTCATATTCAAAAAACAAAACATTAATTGAAATCCTAAAAAAGACATTGGTGGATGACTTGTGAGTTTTCACAAAAGGATCCAGGATCTAGAAACAGAAGAACTCAGCCTTCCTGGTTCAGAATGTGTATCTGTAATGTAAACACCAAGACTCTGGATAATTCATTTACCCTCTGTCTGCCTTTTTTTCGCCTATGTTTGGGTTCTTTTTTTTCAGTGCATTCACAAAGAAAGTTTAGAGACCACCAAAAGTAACAGCATTTGTCACATCATTGGATACAGAGATCATATTTCAAATACTTAACAAACTTCACCATATATTTAATTGTCACAATCAAAATCACTGCATCTTACACTATTTGCTTTTTGTAAATTATTTTGTATTCACATGTGATGCTATTGCTATAAAGGTTTCTTTCAAGGAAAAATAAAAAGAAACCAAAAATTTTTTAATCAAAAAAGTGTTTCACATCTTCTTGTTTATTTTATAGGCTCAAAAAGCACTATTAGCATGCTTAAGATTTAATACATCCTGATATTTGCAGGCATTAATCATTACAGGTTTCAGAATTTTTGTGTTTTCCTTTGGAAGCTGCTTTTCTAGTGTGAGTGAGGTAATGTGCTGAAAATCTGCCATGGAATTTCCAATATTGACTAAAATTTCTTGCAGATAGGTCTGTCTGGGAAGGTTTGGTTATGTAATCCTGCCTAGGAACAGGGAGGGAATTAGGTGGTTTTTGGAGAGCTCTGATAGGTCTACAATACTCCATTTCTCCTGGGAACAGAGCCATCCTGAAAATATTTATAGAGCTTTTGAAATTTCATGTGACAGGAACCACAAAAATACACTAAAGCAATTCACAGAACTCAGAGCTATGCATTTTAGGCTAACATAGGTCTGGGAATGCTTTATAGGTGCTTAGCCTAGAAGATGGAGGGAGGTGTAATTGCTATGTAGAGTCAGAGGCCTATGTTTGAGTTCTGATTTAGAGATTTGCATAAGACCCTGGAGAAGTCACTTAAGCTTTTTCAGCCTTTATTTCCTCATCTATAAAAAGGATATTGTTGTGATTGTTGTAAAAAAAATGCTTTAAGTGATACATAAAAGTAAATCTACTAAATCTTCCTTTAATATTTCATCAAAACTCTGAGGTGACCTTGGGTGCTCAAAGACTATGCCCTCAGAGCATGAACTTGTTGCAAATCCTTCCATAACTGGAAAGATGTTGAGAATGAGCCTGATAGCAGAGTTCATGGCAATCATTTGAGGCCCAGTCTAGCTAAAGAGAGGCACCAGGTTGACCACAAGCTGATTAATTTTTTTGGCTAAAGCAGCTCTTGAAAACTGGCTACTAAGTTATAATACAGTTGTGTATGAGGGTGAAGGAAGATGTACCCTGAGAAAATGAGAAGTCCTTGAAATGCCAAAGGAAGTAAAAATGAGTTACTTCAATATGTGTAAAAACAGCTATGATTTTCCCCTTCCTATGCACATCTCAATGCCGTAGAAGATGTTCTTCATGAATTTCCATGACCTCCCCTCTCAAAAAAAGAAATGAGTAATTTGTGACCAGCACACAGGTGATGCACCTCTCCTAATGCAGCTAGCTTTGTCCTTGACCATGTAACCCATATTTTGAGCCTTTTTTGACTTGGCAGAACCTACTACAGGTGGCACTGCCTTAATAACTTCTTGATGTCATCATTTTTAAAATTTATGATAGAGTTCTTCCTTCTTTCTTTCACCACTTGACTTTGGGACATTTCACAGATCCACCAGAGAATAAGCAGAAACAGGAAGAGAAAGGGAAATTGAAATCAAACTATTTTGTTTGTCCATAGCAGTTCTTGAAGATGTCTGTTGAAAAGTGAGATTTGTGGAGCAAGGCTGGAGGAAAATTTAATGTTTAGGGATTAGCTACAGAGGCCATTTATCTATGCTATCTCTGTTTCTTTTACCAGGAATAATCCAAAATCTGATGTGTTCTCTCATAACAACACCACAGCTGCACTTCCTTACAAATCTGCTTTACATCTTGTGAAGGTTCATCTCGACAGCTGCTCTCCTTCCACTACTCCCACTCCCAAGCAAACCATTCATAATCTAATTAAGTGTGAGAGAGTCCACCATCCATGAAAATTAGAAGGAAAAAAGTTATGTCTTTGCATCATTTCATCTTGCACTCTGCTCCCAAAGACTTTTCAGATTTCTTCCTAATGCATTTGGGATTGCTATTATTACCCAAATATGGATGCTAGCCAAAAGTACATACTAAGGAATTGTGCCTAGAGAACTATTGTTGTGATGGGGAAAAAATCATTTATACAACAACTATTTTCTGAGTATTTTTACTGTACAGAAGGTACCATGTTAGGCACTGTGAATGATGGGAAGGTAATAAGACATACTTTTTTTTCCCTCAAAGAATTTATAGTTTGTAAAGGAGCTGGTCTTTGAAAGCTTAGAAATGAATCACAAAAAGGGGTCTATGACCTGGTATTGAACTAGCTATAAAAATTCAACCACATTAAATGAACCTTTTTATGAGGTGTGCAATAAACAAATGGATGGAGTTCATGAACTTCAAAGAAGGTGACCCTCATGGCAAGAGAGAGGAGAGTTGGCTGTAGACCCAAAAGAAAATTGGTCCAAGAACCTAGAGTTGGGCTACAATGAGTAATGTATAGGGATGGAATGGAAAAACGCTGGGATTCTGCAGTTCTAGGGTTATGAAATACCTGTAAAATAAGTACCAAAGGGGGAAGGGGGAACTCATGATACTGATAGATTCACAGGAGAATTCTATCAAATGTTTAAAGAACAATTAATACCAATACTACAAATTATTCTTTGAAATTAAGGAATTGCCCTACCATATTTCTTTTATGAGAATACCTAATACCTAAGCCAAGGAAAACTAGGGCACAAAAGTAAAACTGTAAACAAATATAATTAATGAATATTGATTCAAAAATTTTCAGTAAAATTCTGTCACAGTGATTAATCTAAGAAATCATTCATTATAACTAAGCTGGATTTATACAAGGCATGCAAAAACAGTCCAACATTAGGAAAACAATCAATATCATCATATTAAGATAAAAACATCCAAGATCAAATAATTATCTCAATGGATAACAAAAAAAAAAGCCTTTGACCAAGTATAATACTCATTTATGCTAAAATCTCTACAAAGTACAGGCATAGAGGGACCTTTTTAATATCATAAAAAGTACCTATCTAAAACCAAAATCAAGCTATACAATAAGGATACACTAGAAGCTTTCTAATAAACACAGGAATTAAGCAAAGATTCCTACTCTCCCTCACTATTATTTAATATGGAAGGAAGGGAACAAACATTTATATAGTGGTTACTATGCCAGGAACTTTACAAATATTATCTCATTTGATCTTCACAACAACCCTGCGAGAAAGATGCTGTTATTATCCCCATTTTACAATTAGAGAAAATGGAGACAGAGCTTAAGTGACTTACTCAGGGTCACACATCTAGCGTCTAAGGTTAGATTTGAACTTGGGATTTTCTGACTCAAGGCTCAGTGAGTGCTCTATCTACTGAGCCACCTCCAGTTCTTGAAATGTTAGCAATGGCAACAAACCCAGGAGAAAGAAATTAAAGACATTGCCATAAGCAAAGGAGAGATAAAACTATCACTATTTGTTGATAATGTAAGTTTCGTTTAGAAAATCCTAATAAATCAGCAAAGATATTGAGACTATAGCCTTAAGAAAGTTGCAAAAGTTGCAAAATCGTGGAACTATCTCTACAAACTGACGTAAAATGACATAAGCAGAGCCAAGAAAACAGTACACACAATGACTACAACAACATAAACAGAAAGAACAACCACAAATAAGTCAAAAGTGAGTGTTGTAAAATTAAAGAGAATATGACTCTAAGGAAGAGATACAAGTATATTCTCCCACCTCACCCCTTTGCAGAACTGGAAGGTCAACAAGTGTTGAACATTGTACATCTCTTCAAACTTTTTTAACGAATTGATCAGTTATGCTGATTTGTTCTCTTTTTTTGTTTTAAAAATACGGCATAACTGAAACTATGGTGATATAAAAAAAGAAATACATCAATGAAAATTTTTTTTAAAAAGACAAGAAAATTATGTATAGTATGTAAATCTGGCTAATTTAGGGAACAGTTTTTCTGTGAAACTGAAAATAGTCATTATCTGGCTAAAAAAAAAGAAAACTAAACCATGACTCAGCCTGGGAAAGTAGGAAGTGATATGGAGGGAAAGTAGTTTTTATTTTTGCAGCAACTGGGAGTTTCGGACTTTGTTATTGCCAACCAGTGAGTAAAGGCAGTGGAATTGTATAGGTCTCCATCTTGTAACTATTATAGGTTTCAAGACATTTCTCAATAAACTTCTTTGAGAAAGCTGGCATAGTTTTGTGATATGCAACCAAGATTGGAGATTTGTGTCCTAAAAATGAGAGAACTAAATTATTTTAATTCTCCAAGTTAGATTCCAAAGGAGATATTTTAAAATAATAACATTTTCCTTCTGTCCAGACTTTTCCAGAGTTTGGGCTCAATGTCAACTTCGTGACAACTACAGACAGGAGAAAGGAAACAGATCAAGTCTAAAGAAAAAGATTCTCTTTGTAAGAATAGTGCAAGAGTATTGGCTTTAATTACTGAGTCAACATTGAACCCACTAGGGAGGGAGCCCCAGACGAAAGAATTCATACTGCTGAAAGCAGAAACAGAAATGAGAAGCCTCAAGTTTTGCCAAATGTCTCTCAGCCTCCAGATGCTTGCACTAGCAACTAGAATGAAGTTTTTGACACAGTGAGACAGACAGAGAGATATAGAAAAACAGAGGTAGAGGATAAATTGGATTTTCCCTAATTTTGCTCTTTATGTTTATAAAATTATTAGAATATTTGTCATTCTGTATCAGCAAGCACCCCAGCACACCCAGGGCGGCTACTAGCACAGGTTCTTAGATCTGCTTTTCTAAAGGAAAGCAACTCAAAATGGGTTAACAATCTTACTTTAATTAATCAAATACCATTTACCTAGTTCAGGGGAAAAAGTCAGCGCCCTGAACTTCAGAGAATATAAACAGAAGTCACAAACAAACAGAAAAACAGATC
>CM053582.1:331340371-331374264 GCA_028627135.1 Pseudochirops cupreus | reverse complement strand
CCACAGGCTCCACGTGACCACATTCAGCCTATTAGGGAACAGAGTATACTTTCAAATATCCAAGGGTCCTCAGTCACGTAGACACTTTAGCAAAGGGCCTAGGGGCAGGGAAGATCTTCAGATTCCCATAACACATTCACACCAAACATATATCAAATAATATATCATATTGTGTCATGTGATATTATGTCATATCAGTCTTCCATGTTGTGTTATATTATGCCATATTATGTTCATGTAATAAACTAACATGTTATGTCATATCATAGCATACTATACCAAACAAAACAAAACAAAACAAAAAGAACATTTGCCATTTCTCCATTCTGGTTTGTGCATTATCTCAGTCCAGTCTGAAACACAAACTTGTATAGAGGAAAGATCTCAAAGGTATTAGACTCTTTAGGACCTGGTTCAACTCTTGCTTCTGATGCTTCCTACCCATGTGACCTTGGGTAAATCATTTAATCTCCCTAGTCCTCATCAAGTTCCCTCGTCTGTAAAAATGAGAGGGTTGGATGATGTCCTACGTGGTCCCTTCCAAATCCACAGCTACAATTCTGTCATTGTAGGGTTCAGTGTACTTACCTGAAATATTTAGCCAGTAGCATTGGCATTATCTCCCCTCGAATGCTAGTACATTCAGGTTTCTCCATAGATAAAAATTGGTAATAGATGACATTTATTGCTATGTAGCCCTCACATGTATTGTGACTTCTTCTCCCAACTGGTACCTCTACCCTACTTCCTCAGGTCTCGCCTTCTTAGTCTAGTGCTCTCATGCTATTTTCCCTATCTGCTACTACCATCAGAGCCACAGTGAGATGTTAGGCATATAGGACAGCTATTTTTTTTCCTCAACCACAAAACAAATACTTAAAACACATGCACACACAAAAACCTCGTAAGTTCACTTTAACAAACATTTAAAACAATACAAAACAAAATAACCTAGCACACCTATAATAACCTAACACTCCTGGATGTTGCAATGATCTTTCCAATGGAATGTTCTTCCCCCTAACTTCCAGTTCTTGGAAGCCCTGTCTTCTTTTAGGACAAGGATGGGGAACCTGTGGCCTCAAGGCCACATGTGGTCCTTTAGGTCCTTGAGTGCAACACTTTGATTGAATTCAAACTTCATAGAACAAATCCCCTTATGGATTCAGTCAAAAGACCACACTTGAGGACCTAGAGTTTGAGGCTTTGATTTTATGGTATAGAACTTAGGACAGGACAACTATAATCCCACCACTACCACCAACACCACAAGATGGGCCGACAATAATGTATCATACAAAGCTACCAACACAATTTTCTATCAGTGAGTATGATGACAGGATTCTGTAGTGTTTTATTATTATTTGGACATTTGAAGGATTATCAAGACGGTGAGGTATTCAATTTTTGCTAATATTTGGCCCCACACAGTGTCTAGAACATAGAAAGTACTTAATGAAATCTCCTTGATTGATTGATCAATCAATTGTCAGACTGCCAAATAGATATTTCCAATCACCATGCACTGCACTGTCTCAGCAAGTCACAGGCCTAGATTGGCTGGGGCTTTCTTAGACCTTTCAATTACAGTATCCTTCTATCTGTGGTGTAGTTACAGAAAAGAACTCCTATTTGATGCCCAACATCGACCCAGGATACCAAGAACTTTCCAACTTGAGAGCCACCAAAGATGGAAACATCCTTTTCTCAGGATCCAGCACCAAGTTCAGTCACCTGTACTGAGGGAAAGACACACAAAACAGAATAGATAGTCGAAGACTGGGGACAACCCAGAAAAGCCTGTATTCTCACTGCCGTATGTTTCAGTTGTAGCTTCTATTACTGTAGGAGAACGCAAGAGAGACAATGGAGAAAAGTGGTGGTAAACAGAAATTCAGAAGCCTCTTCTTTAGACTTCCAAGGGAAGAGCAGAGAGAGGAGGCTTTGCTGAGAGTCCAAGGGAGAGGCCATCCCAAAAGGAAGGAGCTTTTCACCTCATTTTTCCTTATGTAGTCTACAAAATGTGAGGCTCTTTATGGTTATTCACCAATCATCTTTGGCACCACCCCCCACCCACAGGACAGGGACCAAAGGAATATCCAAGGGCTACTTAACCATTGTTCATGCATATCCTTTAGCAAGGGACCAAAAAGCATGCCAAGCTCCATAAAAAGTATTCCAGAGGGGGTAGCTAAGTGGTGAAGTGAATAGAGCACTGGCCCTGAAGTCAGGAGGACCTGAATTCAAATCCAGTCTCAGACACTTGACACTTAACTGGCTGTGTGACCTTGCGAAAGTCACTTAACCTCAATTGCCTTGTCTTCCCTCATCAAAAAAAAAAGTGTTCCAGTACAACCCCCTGATTGGTACTGCATTAAACTAAGGAGAAAGAATCTAGTGATAAAGAAGAAGAGTAGTTTGAAGCTTAGATTTTATGGCACATAATTTAGGAAAGGACAACCTTGCCCCTACCACTACCACCAGTGCCATGATATGTACCCACAAGTAAATCACAGTATCAAACAAGCCACCAGCAGAATGTTCCTGTATGGCAGGATTCTGGAGTACGTTATTAATATTTGGGCTTTGGAAGGATTATCACGTGGGCGAGGTATTCGATTTTTGAAGGGTAGTGGGCTGCCGACACTGGTGGGCTTCAGGCAGACTGCATGACTTGTCAGATACAGTGTAGCAGTTCTTTTCTTCCATCCCTAAAATTCTCTAATTGTTTGAGAAAATAGCACAAATGGGAAGGGAAGAGACAATAGAGGAGAAGACATTGGAGGCATCCTCAAGGTCCGTAGCCACTCATTCAATGTGTCCTGGACTACAGGTGAGTTAGATTTTCCAACCTCAATTTAAACCTCATAGGATTTGTTGTGATCATTCAGTTGTGTCCAACTCTTCATGCCACCTATTTGGACTTTTCTTGGCAAAGAGACTGAAGTGGTTTGTCATTTCCTTCTCCAACTCATTTTACAAAGGAAGAACTGAAGGAAACAGAGTTAAGTGACTCACCCAAGGTCACACCTCTATTAAGTATCTAAAGCCACACTTGAACTCAGATCTTCTTCACCAGATCTGGCTCTCTATCCACTGCATCACCTAGCTGCCCAACCTTGCAGAGTTGAAGAGGTCATTTCATGCCCATTCAACTCCTTACCAGTGTCCACCCTTCTATATTCTGATTTTGTGAAAATTACCTGGCCTGATAACAGAGGATAATATTACTCTGAACACTTAAAACTAGAACATTTTAAGGTGATTGTGCATAAATAATGCAAAATTGGCTTAGTACTATTATCATTTTAACTGAACTCACTCTTCAGTATGACAGAGATCGCAACTGCAGAGGGGTCTGAAGGGAGCCAGTGAACTTGACATTTCTCTTTGCAGAGTCTCATTTCTTTTATTTCAAACCTTATGAAAAAAAGATATGGCCAAACAGTATTAACTGGCCTGTATAAGGTTAGGAATTGTCTGCCCTACCTAAAGAAGCCTCTTTTTAGCAGACTAGGTTTGGCTTACATTCTTCTCCAACTCCAAGGTTGCCAAGAAAACATTATTGTCCTTGAATAAACTTACTTCCATGTCGAGTTAAACTGTTTGCCTATCGAACCAGTCACAAAGTAACCTGATGTTTTTCACAGTAAATTATTATCAGTTTTAATTAATTATTACATGATGGTGAATGAGTGTTTGTATCGCATATGAGTTTTCTTGGTCAGTAAATTAGCCGTCCTCATATCTTGGCATACAAAGCATGTTGCCTGATTAATAGTTACAAGCAGCAGTTGCTGATAAAGAGTTCCTGGAACCTCTGCTTGTTAGCGATTTCCTAATGCCTCCACCTTGCTACCCTAGTCAGATGGTTTTTTGGTGACACCCCTTCCTCCTGCAGGATTTCATCCTTCATCAAATAGCTACACGTCACCAAGATGTCCTTAGGGGAGCTGAAAACATGGACAAGCAGAGCATATCCATCTCTGATGAAAAGACAGTATCCTAAAATGGCCTCATGAGGAAGCCAGTCAACGAGCGTTTACTAAACACCATGTGCCAGATCCTGTGCTGAGTTCTGGGGATACAAAGAAAGACAAAAACATGCTCTGGACTGTCAGGTAGCTTACATTCTAATGGGGTGGGGGTGGAGTGCAGACAAGATGTACAAATAATGACACGCATACAAGCATTCAAAATAATACAAGATATACACAGTGGACAGGAAAGATAATCTGGCTTCTGGAGGCATTTCTCACCAGAAGTACTCAACAATCAGACTCCAACCAAGAGAGTTTCCAGTTATCCTCGCCGGCAAATACCAGCCCCTGCTGGAAGGAGTTCTAGTCTCTTGGATCTTGGATCCCTTGCCTGAAACTGGTGGCAAGATGGGGAAGCTTGTATATTGCACTCTTTGAATGATTTTAATAATATTATTATTATATGCAATGAACTTACGGGCAGAGCTGAGGAGCTCCCTCTTTTTCTCCTGCAATATTGCCTCCTGAAACTGGGACTATTTTCAGGGGTCTAGTCAAGTTTGGCCTTGTGTTGAGAATTGTGTAGTGCTACCATCCCATCTCTTTGATATAAAATTCACATAGAAAGTCCACAGAGCAGCAATTATTCTGATAATTCAGATTCCTCCAAAGTCAACTTTTACCTGAATTACCTGAACACTTGAGGGGGACAGGGTGGTTAGGCAGCGGAAAAAGTGAAGCCTTTTTGTTTGTTTGTTTTTTAAAAACTGTCTTTATAAACAGAGTTTAAATGGAGACTGAAGCGATCTACACGCTATCATTCTTTTTCATGTTCGGTTTTCTTTCTTCTTTCCCATTGTTCACTCCATTGGTTACAACCCTCCTATACAACCAGACTAAAGTCCAATGTGAAAGTATTTGCAGATGCTGTACTTGATTGCATGTCGCCATGGCGGGGCGGGGAAGGGAAGGGAGAAAATGTGAAACTCAAGGGATTGTGGAACTGAATCTTGTAAACTAAAAGTAAATAAACAAGTTAATTTAAAAAAAGAAAGAAAGAAACTGTCTTCATAGCTCATGCTTGTCGAAGAACAGATTTTGAGTGGAAAGTGATCATGGAAGTCATCATTGTATAGACAAGGGATAAGGTCATTTTATAAAAGAAAAGCAAAGAGATTATGTCATTTGCCCAGAGCCTCAGGGTACTAAGTGACAGAACCAGGACTGGAATCCAGGCCCCCTGGCTCTAAATTCAATGTTACCTCTACCCCTACCACAGCTGGCTCTCAACTCTCTGATTCTTTTTGCCTAATATGAGTCAAGCCTGAACTGGAAGAGTTTAGCATTCAGTTAGTCTGATCCCTTCATACATAGGAGGAAACTCAAGCTTACAGAGGCAAAGTGATTTACTTGCCCAAGACAACATAGGCAATAAGTGGCAGAGACAAGATTTAAATCCAGATCCTAGGATAATTCTGCATCCAGCACTCTTTCCACTGCATTTCTTGTGTATCAACCTGGAAGATTCTACTAAGCTGGGAGTTTTCAGGGCATTTGTAATCTGTTCTTGAAGTCAGTTAGGTGATGCAGTGGATAGAGTGCTGGGCCGGGAGTCTGGGAGACCTATGTTCAAATCAGACACTCACTAACTGTGTGACTCTGGGCAAGTCCCTTAACCCTGTTTGTCTCAGTTTCTGCATCTGTAAAATGAGCTGGAGAAAGAATTGGCCAACCACTCCAGTATCTTTATCAAGAATACCGCATGGGTGCCATGATCCACAGGGTCATGGGAGAGTAGGACATGACTGAATAACTGAACAACAACAAGAAAAATCTGTTCTTAACCAACAGAGAAATCTGGTGCCAGGCAAACTCTGTTTTTTCATTTTTTCTCCTCCCTTAATAGTGTCATAAAGATTGTTATTTATTTTGGCAGGACATTCTGTGAAAGATTTGGATAGACGCCTAGGTATTCAGAATGGCTGATTCATTGCTCCAAACTAAAATAATTTCAAAGCTTGGGTCATAAATCAGGGAAAATGGCATTTATTGGAAGTTAATTAATAACTCTCTCCTTCTATTGTTCTCCCTGCATACAGATCTCAGAAGCTGTGAACTTTACCCCTTGGTTTTATTCAAAAATAACTTGTGTGCTGACACTAGACATTGCTCTAGTCTCATTGGTTAGAGGCTGACTTGCTCCCTTTTAAAGCTGTGTGGAAACAAATTTTCAAAAGACATTGCAGCAATTTAGCTTCTCATATGCTGCTTTCTACATTTGACAGAAACAACTAGGAGCTAAAAACATTGGAAACACTAAGGGAAAATGTGTGTTCATTTATATCCTGTTTCTGGGATGAGTGACTCTCTAACATAAGAATCATTGTGTCTTGTTGGCCCTGGGTAACATGGCAGATAAAGTGCTTGGCCTCGAATCAGAAAGATCTGAGTTCAAATTCAGACTCAAACACTTAGAGCTGCGAGACTCTGGACAACTCACTTAACATAGTAGCACCTACCTCAAAGCGTTGTAATGAGGATCAAGTCTGATAATATTTGTAAAATATTTAACAGTGTCAGGCACATAGAGTTTGCCACTTAGCCTAAAACAGAAGGTGCTTACTTCCTTTTCCTACCATCCTTGTCCTGCCCTTGTTGGCCCCAGCATCATTGGGTATGAATAGAGGACCCAGAAGGTGGTTCTATCAACTGTACTGAGGAGAGTGGCTTAGCAACTTAATCAGGATGAGAAAGACTCAAGAGGAATATCCAGAAAACAGGTTAGCAATACCCTCTGCTACCTGATGGCCACCACAGTGTAGACTTTCAAGAATTATGGCCTGTTATAAGTCTTCTATAAATATGTCAAGCTTAAATTTAGATTAGGTCCAGGTTTTGTTTTTTCATTTTATGAAGCAATGAATGAGTACTAAGAAGTAGAGTAGGGTTGTGGACAGAAGACTAGCCTTGGAATTAGAGACTAAAGAAAAATGTTTCCTTTGGCATGTGTTCTGGCCTTTCAAACGTCTTTTTTGCTAAGTGGCCCGTGTAGCTCCCAGGCTACTTTTTGCTTTTGTCAGATCCATTCAGATTCCAAGCGCTACATGATAATAACAGCAAACAATAATAAATTATATTTAAAAATAACAACAGCAAAGTTTAGAGATTCCATGCTGCTCACAGAGTAGGCATCCACTAAATCAGTGGTTCTCAACCTGTGGCTTAAGTTCAATTTGTAACAATGAAAATACATTCTGCATATCAGATATTTACATTACAATTCATAATAGTAGCAAAATGACAGTTATGAAGTAGCAACGGAAATAATTTTATGGTTGGGGGTCACCGCAACATGAGGAATTGTATTAAAGGGTTGCGGCATTAGGAAGGTTGAGAACCACTGCTCTAAATGTTCTTTGATTACATATATATGGTACTTCAGACATCTAAAGAGCATAGAAACATAGAAGGGGGTTTAATATAAGCCAATCAATACAGATTGGTGGTAACAGGAGCTATAAAAGGGACAGGATGAAAGAAGACCTACTCAACCCATCAGTGTTTCTGGGGACTGAAACAATCACAAAATCCTAATCTAAGAATTGGATTGAATCTAAAAATATATAAGTAAACTGAAGAAGATATAAAACACAATGAAAAAATACTATATATCAAGAAAATTCCATGGGCAGCTAGGTGGTGCAGTGAATAGAGAGTCAAACCTGGAGTCAGGAAGATCTGATTTCAAATCTGGTCTCAGTGTGTGAACTGTGTGAACTTGGGCAAGTCACTTAACCTTGCTTGCTTCCTCATTTATAAAATGAGCTAGAGCAAGAAATAACAAATCACTCCAGTATCTTTGGCAAGAAAAGCCCAAATGGGGTCACAAAGACTAAACAATTGGATAACCACAAGAAAATTCCAATTGTAACCATAGAGGAAGCAAGAGGAAACAATTACAAGCAGAGGTGTGATGGTGGGGAGAAGCACTTGGCCACAAAAATTACCTACAGTAGTACCTGAGATAAATAAAGCAAGAGAGCTTTTTTTTAAAATTAAATTAGAAATAAAGTTAGAATTGGAGAAGGGAAAAGTTGAAGGGTGAATAAATAGCCTAAAACAGAAGGTAGAAATCTTACTCAAGTAGCAAACTCTCTGAAAATGAGAATGTACTAAATAGGATTCAATGGTGCCAAATCACTGAGATAAAATAAGAAATATTAGCACAATGTCCAAAGATGGGAAAGAAAGAAATAGAGAGGGGGAGAGAGAGGAAGAAAAGAAGGAAGGAAGGAAGGAAGGAAGGAAGGAAGGAAGGAAGGAAGGAAGGAAGGAAGGAAGGAAGAAAAAGAATCTAAGTTCTCTACTATCAAAGACAACTGGCCTAGAAAATGTGATAGCTTCTCTGTAGCTTTTTGCTCATTGCTCCTAGCTCTACTACCTGGTTCCAAGGAGGACAAGTCATTTTTCCCCCCAAATCTAAGGACAGACTCTTTGGAAATGCCTATGTTTAGCAGGTGGGATTATGCAAAAGATCCAGTAAGGGAGACAGAGAGAAGTCATCAAAGGTGTAGGAGAACCAGCCACATGATTCTCCAGGAAGGAGAGAGTTAAGAAAAAGATAAAAATCAATGTTATTATATGCTAGAACTAAGGCAAGAAATATGAGCACTTAGTGTCCTCACATATGGTTATCTGGGTTGGTTTTTTTTTTATGACTTTTGAGGGACCAGTTACAATAGAATAGGGAAAACAGAAGCCAGATTCCGTGGCGTGAAGAGGCAAGTCAGTGGTAAGAAAGAGGCTGCAAGTATAAGCTTCTCTTCCTAAATCTTTGGCAGTAAAAGGAAGAAGGAAGGAAGAAAAGGCAATGAGCATTTATTAAGAAGCTACTATGTGCCTGGCACTGTGCTCAGAATTTTATAAACATTAGCCCATTTGATCCTCATAACAACCCTGGAAGGCAGGTGCTGTTACCATCCCTATTTCACAGTGGAGGAAACTGAGGCAGACAGAATTTAAGTGATTTGCCAGGGTTACACAGCTAGTATCTCAGGCCTTTCTGACTCTAGGCCCAGGGTTCTTTCCACTTCAGCAGTGAACAGTAATTAAAGAGTGTAGGAGGGTAAAGAGAAAGCCTTAGAATTGCAGACAGCTGGTCATGCCTGTAGGGAAAGGAAGACAGTGGTCCAGGAAAGGTCAAAGATACAAGCCCAAGAGGAGATAACTGGATGCTTCAAAGGATGGATTGTGCAAGGGCACCAGCATAAGAGTTAGCTATGACAAAGAGAGAGAAAGCCTCCTACAAGAAGGAAGCAGAAAGGCATTAGTGAAGACACAAAGCAGATTTGACGTGTGGAGAAGTGGAGTTGAGGGAGTTAGTGAGAGAAGACCAGTCATCTTAGTCAAGAAACCAAAGCACTTTTTTTCTCCATCTCCAATGTTGTTTTCATTGTCCCTGCAAGCGAGAATAAAAGACCAACCAAAGCAACCTCAAAATCCTGCTTTCTGCCTAGAAATGAAATTGATTCTGGCAGATTAAGCTGAAATCCCAGAGTGCATTGTTAGTAGTGTTTTTTTTTTCCTTTGATAGAAATACCAGCAGGCTTGTCCTTTCCAGACATTTCACTCCTATGAGGCATTTTGTCTTTTTCCTTTATCTCCAGAGAAAAGGCAGGACAAACATAACACATAAACAGCTTGTTGGGCTGAGAAAAATTAGGTCTGGGGAAAAAAGAAAAAAGAAAAATTTAGTATGAACAACACTTTGCTTTTTTTTAAATATTATTTGAAAAAACATTATTACTATTATTAGTAGCCAAATAGACAGAACTTTTAAAAAATCCTTATTTGGATGGTGGTTCCCATATTATAATTACATTAGAATGTAACATCATCCCACAGTTTAGTGAATTTTTTGTGGGGAGGAGAGAAGGCAATCAGAGTTAAATGACTTGCCCAGGATCACATGGCTAGTTAGTATTTGAGGCCACATTTGAACTCTGGTCCTCCTGAGTCCAGGGCCAGTGCTCTATCCACTGTACCATCTAGCTGCCTCTCCTAGTAAATTTTTGTGCATCTAATAAAGCACTATGTCCATGAGGACACTTAATAAATTGACTTAGTCACTCTTCTATTCAAATCAAGAAAATACTAGGATACAAGATTTTAAGGATTTTTAAAAATGATCTGATAGGGGTAGCTAGAAGGCACAGCAAATAAAGCACTGACTTTTGAGTCAGGAGAACCTAAGCTCAAATCCAGTCTCAAACACTTAACACTTACTAGCTGTGTGACCTTGGGCAAGTCACTTAACCCCAATTGCCCTGCCTTCCCCCCTCCAAAAAGACAAAAAAAAAAAAGAAATAAAAAGAAATAAAATGATCTTATATCAGGAATAGAATACCAGTGTTTTATCTTATAAAAAGAAAATTTTTCTACCTTTTTTTTTCAGACAGTAAAAGGAAAATGAGCAATCATGGATTGTGAAATAAGATAAACCAAAAGTATCTGACCTCTTCAAAAAAAATGTATGGCTTATGAAAACTTTGTAAAACTGGTTTCTGCAAATTCAACCCCCAATCACGTCTGCCCCTTTATTCACTGACAAGTTTGACAGATTCTTATTAGAGACAGAATGGTGTAGTGGAGATCATGCTGACCTTGCAGTAAGGAAGCATATTTGGAATTCCTGCTCCGTTATTTACTGATTGTTTGACTCTAGACAAGTCATTTAACCTCCCTGAGCTTCAATTTTTTCACCCACACAGTAGAGATAATTTTTTGCAAAAAATGCCTTAAGAGGGTTGTTTTGCGAAATGTGCTTGTAAACCTTAAAGCACAACAGAAATGCAAATTATTTTTATAAGGTCATCAGGTCAAAGAGAAATTGGTGTGATAAGAAGAATCTGTGGTTTACTCTGACTATGAGGCCTCAAAGAAATTAAAACCAATCAACAAATGCCTGTATCATAACAGCCACCAGTTGGCTTTGCTTTAAGTTCCTGTGATTACGGACACTATGATCATCTGAGTAGAAACGTTTGTCTCATCTTCCATGCTTGGGAGGGGAGGCCTGTGTTTGGAGAGAAAACGACCTAATTCAGTAATGATGCTAGGCTTTAAACATCACATAAAAGGAAGAATCACATTTCTAATGAGTCACTTAATGAAGATTGAGTCTCCAAAAAGGGTCAGATACTTACTAGCTGTGTGACCCTGCGTAGGTCACTAAATTTCTCAGTTTTTTCATCTATAAAAAGGGGCCGATAATAATAACTGCGTTACTTACCTCACAAGATCAATGTGAAGATCAATGAGATCGTGTATATGAAGTACATTTTAAACTTTTATGGAATCATAAATTTTCAGTTAGAAGGGACCTCAGAGTTACCTACATAAACTGATATCTGTTAAAGAACGTCCTTTATGATATACTGAAGGAGTGGCCATACTTACCAGCTGTGTGACCTTGGGCAAGTCACTTAACTCTGCTTCAGTTTCTTCATCTGTAAAATGAGCAGGAGAAGAAAATGGCAAACTAGTCCAGCATCTTTGCCAAGAAAACCTCAAATGGGGTCACGAAGACTAGGACAGGACTGAAAAATGACTGAGCAACAAGAAGCCATCTAGCCTTCACATGAAGCCTTCTTATAAGGAAAAACCCACTAACCTCCAACATGGCCCATTCTACTTTTGATAGGTTCTGATTCATTGTTAAGAAGATTTTCCTGATATCAAGCCTAAACGTGCCTCTTTGCTACTAATACCCTTAGCTCCTGGTTTTGTCCTAGGGGAACAGCAAATCTCACCTTTCTTCCACCTGACAGTCATTAAATTTCTTGAATACAGATATCCCATCTCACTAAGCCTTCTCTTCTCTAGGCTAAATCTCAGTTCCTTCAACACTTGTCACATAACATAGACTGAAGGGTCTTCACCATCCTCATCGCCCTCCTGTGAGGTGTATGGGGTGGTCAGGGAGAACTAACACCTCTGGTGTGAGGGCTTGCTGAGCACTTTCCAGGGCTGCTCAGCCACCTTTGGTGTCTACCTGGCAGTGAGCTCTCACCTGTGGCTCCAAGAAGCTATAGCATATGCAGTGGCCATACCCCAGTAAAACTCTCAGCAGAAAGGCTAAACCAGGTAACCAAGAGGTCTCAAACCTATTGGCAAGTTAGCAGGATGTCTACCCCAAACATATGAAGACTTCCCTGGCTAGGCAAAATGTGAACAATTTATTCCAAAGGGCCCTGAAGACAGGAGAAGCTGGCACTGTGGGACACTTAGAGCTTGGTTAGACTTTGAAGACACTATCACTAGTCATCTTGACTTTTATCTTGCCACTGGACTTCAATGACCAGAAGAGAAAGTAAGGCTGACAACTTCATACAACTCTGCCTCACTTAAATCTAGTTAATGCACAAGTCAAAAGGTATCACCTATAACATTTTACCATTCCCCAATGTTCATGTGTACAACTTGTGCCCAGTCTATGGCAGAGCCCTCCATGCTCAGATTGGACTGATCAGCCACCACTGGACACACTATACATTGACCCAGACATATTGATGTCATTCTGGTGCTCTTCAAATATGAAGAACAGCAACCAACCAATGCCTTCCTCTGGATGCTCTCCAGCTTCTCAAGTCTTCTTTTAAATATATAGTGTTCAGAATTCAAATACAACACTCAAGATGTGGTCTGGGAAAAACAGGCGATAGTCAATAAGCATTTATCAAGTACCTCCTATGTGCCAGGCACTATACTAAGCATGACATATACAAATGAAATATGAAAAAGAAAAAGAATCCCTGCCCTCAAGGAGCTTATGGAGAAAGACAACACACAAGAGAAAGCCAAGGAAGGGGTAGGGAGCATGGTAAGTGCTATGGGATAAACCAAAGTCCAAAATGAGAGTAGCTGGATGGGAAATGAGATGTCCATCCGGTTCCCCTCCTTAAATGGAAGAGTTCATGGCTCTACCCTCCAATCTGAGTGTAGATCTAGGATCTAGGGCAGGGTAGAAGGTTACTTAAAGTGCTATGTCAATGTCAGCTCTTAGATTTAGGACTCAAAAGAAGAATAGAGACCATTTAGTTCAATAAGGTCTTTTTTTATATACAAATGGAGAAACTGAGGCCCAGAGATATTTTAGTAATTTGCCCAAGGTCAAAGAGGAACCAGGTAGCAGAGCAGGGATTTAAAATCAACTCTTTAGATTCCAAATTTGGAACATGTTTAATATACTGTGCTATGTCCCATAACACAAAGGAATTAATAACAACAAAGCTTCTCTTTTAAAATGTTTCTATTTTACATTTACAATCTCAGGGCATTAGGTTCCCAGAATTGATGTGCTATTTATTATGGTAGCCTTAAAAAAAGAAAACAATAAGAACCCTGCTAATAGCCACCATGAGAAATTATTATTAAGAAAAAATGCTTGAATACCCCCACTACAAAGAGCCGGTAGCTAATTTCTACTGTGAGAACAACAACAACAATAATAATAATAAAAGGTAGTTGTTGTCATGGTTTTAACCATCCATAACGTATTTGAAAACTAAGCATGTTCGTTCTCCATCGTCTTTTCTCTTGCTTTGTCTTGATGCTTGGTCTCTCCAATGTCACCAGTCAGTTGGTCAGTCAATAAGCATTTGTTAAGCGCTTAACGTATGCCAGATACTGTTCACTTCTAGCCTTGTGAGCTCAAACTACTGAAAATAGATGAGTGAGTTCTACCCAGAGCTTAGACTCCTTGAAGGAGTTAAACACTTCCAAATTCCAAAGCATGACAGATGGTAAAAAGGGTCGGGTGTAAATTGTGCATGGCACAGAATATCCTTTGGCTCCCTAATGACTATTAACTGATAATGAAAATGATGACTATTCAGATGGTTCCTTTGTCATCTAAGAATGAGTCAATTAATTATCCTGTCCCTGGATAATGAGCAAAATTATACAGACCTACCTTTTTGACTTTAGTAAAGGACTACTTCATTGCCTTTTTATGATGAGAAATTCATGATAATTACTCAAAGCCTTACCCTACTGCTATGATCATATTATTTTCCCCATTTTACAGGTAATAAAACCACAGTTCAATAGGGGATAAACAGTTTCTGTAAGTCACTTGAATGTCAGTGGCAGAAGTAAGACTAGATCTCAGAGGACCATGATTTTTGTTCATGGTATGATCTGAGGGCCTGGGGACCAACAAAACCAACCATTAAGAATTTATTTCTTTGGATTTCACTGGATTTCCTTCCAAATCTTTTTCTAAATTGTATACTCCTAGGAAATGCATTACAGTAAATCACTACTAATATCTCAGTATTTATAAATGTATATTATTTTGTCAGGTCAGGACAGGCTCTGGATGATTGAATGAGAGGAGGTGGTCACTGCAGATAGAGAAAGAGATCAAGAAAGAGACAAGGGGAAGTCTTTATTGCCAGTCATCTTGACCTTTGTCTTGCCACTGAACCCCAGTGCTGCTAGGGAAGGGAGGGAGGTTGATGACTGAAAACTCTGCCTCACTTAGATCCAATTCATGTGCAAGTCAAGACATCATCCTCATGATGTCATTGATCCTCTTCAAAAATGGAGGAACAACAACAAGAAGGATGATTCTGAACTTCACTGTCCTTTGTAAAGATTCTGTTTAAAGCTAAACTGTTTCTGACACCTAGAATGAAGGAACAGGAAGAAACACGATCGTACATCTTGATAACCGTTCTCATTTGACATAACTAAACGTCCACAAACTAGCAAAACACTCCACATGGGAAATTGGTGTGAATACCCCAGATGCTAGGTTTGTTGTTAAAGAAGAATGGAGATTAAAGAGATCTGTGAACGAATGTCCCTCTCCCCCCCCCCCCAAGGAAATCACATAGAGGTCTGGAAGTAGCCATCACTGAATCTAGAGGCAGTTCTGTTGGAGGACCAAGATCAAAAGCAAGATACAAGTACAAGCAGTAGAATTTCCCTTCCTAGTATTTGTATTGTGGATCCGTGACCTCTTGTTTTCCACAACAAAAAGACACTGCTGAATACATTCTCCTCCAGGAAGCTTTTTCCTCTCTGAGTTTTCAGAATTGCTTTCTCTCTGTCCTCCTCTTTCCTTTCTAACATTCCTTCTCACTCTCTTTTGCTGGATCATCACTAACTGGATTTGAACCTCCTCTCTTCACTCTTGCTCTCCCATTTGGTACTTTCGTCAGTTCCCAAGGGTTCTATTACAACCCTTTACAAATGATTGCCATATCTATTTGCCCAGCCTTACTATTTCTCCTAAGCCATTGTCGCACATCACCAATTGCTTATTGGACATTTCGTAATCTATGCTCCAGAGATTCAGCATGCTCAAAAGGACCTCATTATCTTTTCCCCAAAACCCACACTTCTAAATTTCCGTATTACTATAAAGGCCATCATCACCCTCCCAGTCAGTCACTCAATATCACAGTTTGGGTGTCATTCTTGAATTCTTACTCCCCTTAATTCTATTGAGAGAAATTAGTATTTTTGTATTAATAACCAATTATTAACTTAGGATTTTTTTCCCCTTTTTACTTCCTCTTTCAAAGAGCAGTAACTGTAGGTCAGTCTCTGAAGGACACAGCTGATGATGAGTTTGGCCTAATCATCCAGGAACATGCTCCTCTATCTTGGTGGGACTTCACCCAACTAGGAGAGTTTACTTCTGATTAAAGTATAAAAAAAAAATCTATTATAGGTGAATTCAGCCCTAAAGCATTTTGCTCATGCCCTTGAAATACCCCTATCACTCAACTTGAATGGCCTGGGTGGAAATGGATTCTTTTGTCCAGAGTGAAGGCAGCTGAGTCTTGTGATCAAGCCACCTTCTCTGCAGGAGGAGCTGAAGGCTTTCAGTCCACCTCCTCATTTGAAAGTCCACCCCCTCATTGATTTTTCACCATTCAGGGTTGATTTCTGCCTATCAGGGGTACCCCTTTTCCAAAGTTATTTAAGTATTTGATGATCATTGTGGTCTTCGTCTTTGGTCAGCAAGAGAGATGACTGACCATCAGTTAATTGATTTTTGCTACCCTAATTGATAAATTGATTTAATTACCCAGCAACTCTGTCTCTTGGACTTTTCATTCATCTCACTACAAATCCAGTAAGTTGCCAAATCTCCCTGTTTCTACATCCATAGTATCTCTTGCTTTTGTCATTCAGTTTGTCAGCTAATCAATGTTTCTTAAGAACGTTCCTATCTACTCACAGAGTCATCATTCTAGTTGAAGCCTTTATCATTGTGGCAATAGCTTCTTAACTGGTTCCCCTGACTCAAGATTCTCCTCATTTTAATTAGTTCTTCACAAAACTGCCAAAGAGATTCTTCTAAACCTTTTATGTCTGATTATGTCACTACCACCAATTCCCATTCAGTAAATTGCAATGACTCCCTATCACTCCTAGGATCAAATTAAAAATCTTGTTTAACATTTACAGCTCCTTAGAACCTAATTTTGTCCTATCTTTTCGGTCTTTTAATACATTAGTCACCTCAACACACCCTGGCCTACTTGCTGTTCCTCATGCTCAATGCTCCATGTCCCATCTCCATACCTTTGAACTGGCTATATCATGAATGCTGTCATTCCTAACCTTGACCTCTTAGAATCTATGTTTTCCTTGAAGTGTCAATTCAAGCACCCTCTCCTATAGGAGCCCCCCTCCCCTCCCATCTGCTAAAAACTTCCTCTTAAAGAATATCTTCCATTTACTCTGTTCATATCTTGAATATCCCAATTATATACACGTCCTCTCCATTATAATGCCAGCTCCTTAAACTCTACATAAAAGAAATTACAATCCCCTCCTGTTCTATAATGTATATGGAAGTGCTCATTCTGTGTTTAAGTTCAGAATAAAAATAAAGTAAAAAGAATGTAAGCTCTTTAAGGACAGGGGCTGTTTTTGCTTTGTCTTTATGTTCCTAGTACTGGTAGGAAGAGTCACTTAATACTTGGTGATTGATTGAGTGGAAGGACAGTATCATTTTTGTCTTTTGCCCCAGAACCTAGCACAGTGCCTGGCACCCAGAAGTCACTTAATACCTTACCTTAGTAGTGTACTTTCCAAGGATAAATGCATTGGTAATGAGGTTGATGCAGGCATTGCCAGAGCTAACTCAGTGTTTGGGAGGCTCCTAATTGGAGGTCTACAGAGCCGTTTTGCTGACCTCATTGTTGTATGCCTGTGAAACCTGGACAGTCTGCCAGCGCCATGCCAGAAAACTGAATTGCTTCCATTTTAATTGTTTTAGGAAGATTCTGAAGATCACCTGGCAGGGTAAGGTACCAGACACTGAGGTCCTTACTTCAACTAAACTGCCAAACATTCAAACTCTACTTCAGAGAGCTTGACTCTGATGGGCTGGCCACGCACGTTGTTTGAATGCAAAACATGCACTTGTCAAAAAGACTATTTTATGGAGCACTCACACAGGGAAAGTGTTCATGTGGTAGTCAGAAGAAGCAACAGGACACTCTCAAGGTCTCTCTCAAGAACTTTGGAATTGATTGTGTGTCATGGGAGGCACTGGCACAGGACTGCCCAGCATGGCATACCCACATCAGAGAAGGTGCTGTGCTGTATGAGCAAAGCAGAATTGAAACAGCTCAAAGGAAACCTAGGATGCACAATTTTGGAAAATCCACCCCAAATACTCACACAGACTATTTGTGCCCCACCTGTGCTAGGGCATTCCAAGCTCATATTGCTCTAATTAGTCGCAATTGGACACATTGAAACTTGACTTTAGCATAGCTGTTGAGGTTTGGTGTTTAGGGGTGCTCGAGACCCCAAAATACTGACATGCTGGGTCCTGCCAAATGAATTCAACTCAAGCCTTATCTCAGCCAAAGTTTATTAAAGATTTGCCTTTAATGGATAGGCTCTTAAGGAGCCTAAGTATTTGTGATGCTTGTATTGGACAAGCAGGCCAGAACAATCTGACCCAGGCTGAGTCTGAGCTCCACTGAATGTGAGCACCTTCATGGAGGCAAGACGGATCTTATATACAGAAAGACTGTGGGAGGGATCTAGGGGGGGTCTAGAGGAGAAGTTTGGGGAAGGTCTTGAGGAGGAGTCTAAGGAGGATCTTGATGGAACTGACTCCAGGAATGGGATTAAGGGTGAGAATTGGTTGAAGGCTACCTGGAGATGACAGACAATGGAGAGCTAACCTAGGTTAAGGGTAACAGATTTAGGTACAGATATTTTGATAGGATCAAGGGTGGGAAGTAGCTGGACAATGGAGGACTAGGCTAGGTTAAGAGTAACAGAGAATAGGGCCTAGTGATAATGGAAGGCTTTTGGTCTCTGGGGAATGCCAGATCAAGTGGGAAGATTCAAGGGGGCTCCCAAAGTCTATGCCCCATCATGGTGATGTCATTTTGGTCCTCTTTGAGAATGAAGGACAACAACCAACCAACCAAACATGTTATCCGTTGATAAATGAGATATAATCTATAAAATTCCAAAAGCAGCCTTTTGGTTAGGTGTACCAGGGCAGAAAAATGCTGGGAAAAGAGAAGGTCTGACTATGCGATAAGTTTGCATTAGGGACTGGGGGGAGGGTAGAGAGTATTTGGGAACCTGGGAACAAATATGTCTGTTTCTCCTTCCTTTCTTTCCAAGTAGCTCAGCCCTGCCAATCACCACCTGACAACTGTGCTCTTCTCTCTGAGCAAGCCCTGCTTCTCTTGTATTCACCACAAAGGATCTGTTTACCATAATAATCTTATCATTCCCTGAGATCTTAGTTAAACCTTCAATACTTTTATTCATGAAATGATTGAAATGCTACAGGGACTTTGGCTGACAGTTTTGTCTGTTGCTTGTTCTAATGGCTTTTTCTCAGTCTGGTAAGAACCTTCATTTTTGCTCTGGCAGGATATTGTCTTTCCTGCTGGCTGCCAATCCAAAGAAATTAAATAGAATCATGGGTCTTCATTTTTTTTCCCCAGAATCTCTCATTGAATGAAACCAAGTAGTTAAGAAAGAGCAAACAGAAATGATATGGGTGAAAAGGTACAGAAAGGAGCCAAAAAAACTGTAGCTTTATAGATCCAAAAAAATTATTAACTGTGTCTAAGTTGAATTTATACCAGAAATACAGAATGTTCCAACATTAGAAAAACAATTAGCTTGATTAGTTATATTGTTTTGAAAAACCACATGTTTATACCTTAGATGCAAAGAAGGAAAAAACTACCTCAGACAAAAAATAACATTCATTTGTACTAAAAAATCTAAAAAAGCATAGGCATAAAGAAGTCATTTTTCAAATATGAAAAAAACTATACCTAAAACGAAAAGCTAGCATTATTTGCAATGGAGACACATTCCAATAAAAGGACAGGTATTTATTAAGAAAGCCCCACCCTCTCCACTATTATGAGACAGTTCATTACATACAGATTACAACAATAAAATCTTAAAGGCATAAGCATTAACCAAAAAAGGAGATAAAATTACCCTATCTGAAGACAACATAGTAGTTCACATAATCAGTAAAGAAACTGAGGCAAGAGTAAATCCAAATAAATCCATGATTCATCCAGTCACCTTGTTTCACAACTTAAATATTTTCTTCAGATCCTCACTATCTCTCTTTACCTCCACCTTTTCCAATCTGTTGCCAAGTCCTATTGATTCTACCTTCAAAATATCTCTCAAATACATCTCCTTCTGTCCTGTGACCCTACCACCACCCTGATGCAGGTCCTTATCACCTTACATTTGTGAATTTGTACTATCGCAATAGCGTTCTGGTTGATTTCTCTGCCTAAAGTCTCTCCCCATTTCACTCTGTCCTCCACTTAGTTCTCATTAGTTCTCAAAGTAATCTTCCTGAAGAGTACATTTGACTCTCTGTCTCTGTCTCTCTCTCACTGTCTCTCTCACTGTCTCTCTCACTGTCTCTCTCTCTCTCTCTCTCTCTCTCTCTCTCTCTCTCACACATACACACACACACACACACACACACACACACACACACACACGAAGATACACACTCAATAAACTACAGTGGCTCCCCATTAATTTTAGGATCAAATTTTAAAACCTCTGTTTGGCTTTTGAAGCCCTTCATAACCTGACCTTTTTTTATGTTTCTTACAACTAATCTTATGTTTATCTTGGTTGTACATTGTTGTTTTCATGATATCTCTGGCATTAGAATGTGAGTTCTTTGAGGGCAAAGACTATCTTTTCCCCTTCCTTTGTAGTAAGTGCCTAGTGAAGAGGTTTACCCAAAGAGAGTTAGGGTTGTCTGAGACCCCAAACTACCAACATGCCGGGTCCTGCCGAAAGTATTCAACTCAAGTCTTCTCAGCCAAAGGAAAGTAAAGTTTATTAAAAGTTCGCCTGTACTGGACACAAAGCAAGTCTGTGCTAAAAAACTCTATGGCGCTCTCACAGAGCAAGTCTGTGCTAGGGCCTTCTGTGGAGCTCTCACACCACATGGAAGGGTGATGGGATTCTTATATACAGAGGAATCTAGGGGTGGTCTAGAGGAGGAATTTGGGGAGGGTCTTCAGGAGGAGTTAATAAGGTCAATGTAAGAGTGGATTGATATTTTGAAAGGCTCAAGGGTGGAAAGCAGACGGACAATGGAGGGCCAGGCTAGTAACAGAGGTTTGGGCCCAGCCACAATGAAATACTTATGGCCTCTGCAAATGCCTCATCAAGTAGGAAGATTCAATCACACTTCAAGGGGTTTCCCAGAGCCTGTACCTTAAAGATTCAAGGAGAACTCAAGGGGGGTCCCAGAGCCTACACTTCATCACCTAGTGCATAGTAAGTGCTTAATAAATGCTTGTTGAAAGACTGACTGACCCAGATATCCCACCATTAGGCACACACCCCAAGGAGGCCAACAAAAGATCCCATGGCTACTAAAATATTCATAGGGGCAGCTAGGTGGCACTGTGAATAGAGCACCAGCCCTGGAGTCAGGAAGACCTGAGTTCAAATCCGAGCTCAGACACTTAACACTTACTAGTGATGAGACCTTGGGCAAGTCACTTAACCCCAATTGCCCTGCCTTCTCCCCTCCAAAAAAAAATAGCAAAAAAAATAAAATAAAATAAAATATTCATAGTAGCACCTTTGTTGGGAGTAAAAAACTAGAAACAAAATCAGTTCCCATCAGTTGGGCAAACACTAAAGAAAATGTAGTACACGAATGTAATGGAATATTTACTGAGTGGTAAGAAATGACAAGTTTGAAGAATTCAGAGGAATATGAAAAGTTTTATTAACTAATACAGAGTGAATTAAGCAGAATTAAGAAAACAGTACACACAGTGATTACAGCAAGAAAAATTAAAAGAACAATAAGATGAAGGCAAAACTGTTTGATCGTAATGAACAATCTTCTTCCTAGAAAACAGATGAAAAATATGTATCTCCTTCAGTTAGAGATGTGAGGGACTATGGCTTTTGAATAATGCATGTATTGTCAGATATAGTCATTATATCTTTTAGTCTTGCTTAACTGTTTTTTCTTTGTTACAAGGGAAGACAGTGTGGAGTTGGATAGGTAGAGGAGAAGAAGGAATGTTTCTGAAAATGAAAGTGATGTAAAAACAAAAAATATTAATACCACTTTTTGTTTTAAATTCAGGAAGACTTTTTTAGAAACTACGAAACAAGATTATAGGAGTAAGCTACGCTTCCCATAGCATGAAGCAGTTCATTTCTTGTCAAAACGTTTGTTTGTTTTCCTATAGGTACAACCTAAAAGTAAAGATACACCTTTGGGGCATATAGGAAGGAGATTTATGTAAGGGCTATGCCTGAGGAGCTTATTTGGGTCTTTATCTTCTCTTTCTGAATCTTTGCAAGGCTGCCAAGTGTTTCACACAAAAAGTCTGGCTCCTGAGAGTGAATATCTTCTGAACAGAGCAGCATTGATTTTTTTTTCCCTCTTTTAACATTGTTGGTCTCAGGAATGCTAGGAAGGAAAATGTTATGGCCAGATAAACACAGCCAATAGGCATTAAAATAGAATTTCTTGTTCTAAAATGGAAATAGTGGGACTGAGGACAGTAGGGAACTCAAATCCCTTAATATGTCTTAGACAAGACTAACTAGGATGGTGGGATTATGCCTATCCTAAGATGTCTCTCACACTAAAAAATTGCACTCATCATTTAGAAAGAAAAACTCAGCACCAAGTACAATTGCTTTATGGAATTATTTGCACTTATCACAATCTAAGCAAATTCAGTTAAATCTAATAAGTTTTCTAAGTTCAATTTTATTTTATTTTCAGCTCAGAATTCAATCCAACAAATATTTATCAAGTTCCTATGACATGCAAGTTCCTAGGAATATAAAGACTAAAAGAAAACAAAATGTTTATGATCCATTAGGAGAATACATATACACAGATGCAGAAATATGATAATTTGAGAAGACAAGGAGAACTAAGAACCTGGGGTTTTCATGGAAGGCTTTGTGATAGGGGAGGAATTTGTTTAATGCAGGTTAGCATGGTTTTCATTTAAGGGAGCTGCTGGAGGCATCACTCTGGCATCAATACTCTCATACTTCTGGTTCACTTTTAGGACAAAATTAAGAATCTATAACTCATTTGAACATTCACAAAAGGAAGTTTTCTCTACCCTAACATCGTAAGGACATGCAAAAAGGATACAGTATGTTTTAGCTTCTCTGGACACAGTCCCCTTTGTCTCCATATAGAAACAGGTCTGGTCAGTAGTTGATTAGGAGTAACCCAAACTGCACATCTCTGGGACTGTTTTTTTAAGCCCTTAGATGACCAGGAAGCTGAGTGAGGGAAGTCAGAGTCAATCAGATCCCAGGGACAGCTTTGTGTTCTTTTAGATACAGAAGGTGGGTGTAATTGTTTGCTCATGTAGATTATATGTCCACGTGTGTCTGTCTGGATGTGGCTGGCAAGAAGGAAGAACAGACAAACACCTCTAGCGCCTCTTCCTCCCTGCCCTTCTCCAAGGAAAATTTTGACTCTTACCACGAGGGAAAGCAATAGTTTGGGACCAGAGGACCACTCTGCTCCCCTTAGAAAGAGGAGAGTACAAGGCAAGACAAGAAACATATGTGTGTATGTATGTATATGTATGTAGACATACATATGTGCTTATATATACCCACATGTGTGCATGTATTATATATGAATAGATACATGTATTGCTTATATACACACATGTGTGCATGTATTGTATATGTGTATGCACACACGTATGCTTATATATGCATGTGTGTGTGTGTGTGTGTGTGTGTGTGTGTGTAAAATCTGTTTCCTTAAATATTATTATTCTGGGGAAATAACTTTCAGGCTCAAGCTAAACTCCAGATTGCTGCTCCTTAAATGGGGAAAAAGGGTTTCAAGTTCACCCTAAGCCTAACTCTACCCCTAACCCTCACCCTAACCCTTACCCTCACCCTCACCCTAACCCCAACCCAAACCCAGACCATGACCCTAACCCCCAACCTCACCCTAACTCTCAAGTCAAAGCTTGATTCCCTTCCCACCTTGATAATGTTTGTTGTTGTTTGTCCTTGGCTCTTGAAGAGGACCGTGGCATCAGGGAGGTGATGCCATGACATGCAAGTGAATTGGGTTTAAGTGAGGGAGGGCTGTGCAAAGTCACCAGCCTAACTTTCTCTAGGTCCAGTGGTCAGATATAGATCAAGACAACTGGAGATGGCCCAGGATGCAGTGATAGACCCTGGTCTTTTCAAGCTATGGTCTTTAACAGGTCTCAGGTTGACTGAGGCAACACCCATTCAGTGATTAAGGCTTTAATAAGTAATCCTTCCATAATGATGACACATAGCAAATAGCAAATAAGCTCATTTATTCAAATGGAAAAGAGAAATCCCAGAAAGTATACATAGGAGAATATATATAGAGAGAATGAATAAGTGAGATAATTGCTCATTGGGAGCAAGGTAATTCAGTTGAACTTAGAGAATCTCAGATCTCACAAAGGGGAAATTTCCTAAAGTCACAAGTATAATAAGCTAGGAACAGGGACATGATTAAAATTCTACCAGTTAGCTTCTTCCCAAAATCTTTCTCCCTTCAAAGACATGAAGGATTAGAATCTCACATTTTCTCTACAGTGTCTGGAAACTAGAAGACCCCAAAGATCTCTTCTCTCCTACATTGACTCTGCCCTTTAAAGCAAGCATGGAGGAGCAAGTAATTGATCATCAGTAAAATGAGAGTCCCATATTTTGAGCACAAGTTACATTTGTAAAGCCTTGCCTTCTTGTGAGTGGGAGGAAAGAATCTGAGTCAGGGAGATGCTGGTTCTGTCACAGAGGTCACTCTTGGAATTTTGTTGGGTTATCATAGGAGCATGGCCTAGTTCTTAAACCACTGGCATGACTTTCTTGTTGTCTGAGGGATAAGAACCCTGTCTTTTTTTTTTTTTTGCTTTTTTTTTAGAGGGGGGAGGTAAGGCATTTGGGATTAAGTGACTTGCCCAAGGTCACATGGCTAGTGTGGGGTGTGTGGGGGTGTGTGTGTGGGTGTGTGTGTGTGTGTGTGTGTGTGTGTGTGTGTGTGTGTGTTGTGTGAGAAGTGTCCAAGGCCAGATTTGTACTCAGGTCCTCCTGACTCAAGGGCCGCTGCTCTATTTACTGTGCTACCTAGTCGCCCCAAGAACCCAGTCTTAAAGGGGATCTGACATCTGGGGGACTTAACAGAAATCTAACTGCTTTTCTCTAGTCCTTCTGGCCTATTGTCAACCCTTTGCCAAATGAGGAAGGGAAAGGTAGCTATGTATATCTGAATTATTAAATTTTATATATATGCACATATATTTCCTAGTGGAATAAACTTCACTGTTAAGTATGTTATGGTCCATGAATCTCTCATTACATTCCCATCTAGCAAACCTGAACCTCTGAGGCAGCCCCAAGTCAGACCTGGACCAGACTAACCTTCATGGAGATGGTGCTTTCAAAGAAGAAAAACTGTTTCACAAGGTACAGATGGGGAGAGAAGGCATTCCCATCACAGGGTGGAAGCTAGGCAAAGACTGGGAGTCAGAATATGGAATGCTGTCACTGCAAGAACAAGATAAAATCCAAAGACATACGTTGAAGCCAAATTGTGAAGGCCAAAACAGAGGCATCTGTATTCTATCCTAGAGATGTCGGAGGAGTGAACTAGCCTTTAGGAATATCAGTTTGGTAGCTGGCTGGAGAATGGATTAGAACAGGGAAAAACTGGAGTCCAGAAGACCAATTAGGAGGCCATTACAGCACTCAAGTCAGTCAATAAACATGTATTAAGTGCCTACTGTGTGTCAGGCAGGGTACTAAGTGAAAGATAAAAGACAGACTCTGCTCTTGAGGAGTTCACAGTCTAATGCAAATAACTACTTACAAAGAAACTGTACTCATCTAATAAATTAATACCCATGCTGCGGTAGCAGAGGTTGCTGATGAGTTAATACATCACTTATTCCTGCCTGGTTAAAAAAAAAAGTTTATGTTTACACGTGGGCTTTCCAGGGACACTTACCCAAAAGAATCGTTCTGTTGATAGGAATTACCATCACCCTGACAAGCTTGTCGTGGCGTTGAGTAAAGGGACTTTGGATAGCTCCCAAATAACGTTGTCTTGCAGAGCAGGGTGCAGTGTGTGTTCCTCCTAACAGTCCGCCTTAGATCAATAAATGGTAGCGTTTCCAAGGAAGCAGTCCTTTTTACTATTGCATATGCTCTAATAATCAGTAACAATAAAATAGTCATATATTAACAAAAACATATTACCTGAAGGCTAAAAGACTATGAACTGGTTGCATGTTTACTATACCTATGACTAGATAACCGCATCTTAAAGGAGAACTTTTCTCAAAGGAGCCATCTGCCTCCAGGCTTTAAGAGATCCATGACCTCAACAATAGGAATGTTTTCTCCATTCTTGTATATCCCAAACCTTCCACACAAAGATGTGCTAGTGAGTGTTTAACAACCAGCCCTCTGGAGTAAGGCATATGATATGCTTTTGAGTATAATTTACATTATTAAAATTTAATCATCTACATCATTATCAGGTTCTTCATCATTTTCTTAAGTCTAGACAATCAACAAAACAATAAACCAAGCCCTGGTTGTAGACTACAATTTTCAAGGTGTAATTGAAAATTTAACAATTGGCTCTCATGAGGTAGTTCCAACTGGTTCCAGCACACCACTGCATCCATGCCTTCTTGTCACGTGCTCTATATCTTTCCATCAATCATCCATGGAAGATCTACCCAATACAATGGAGAACTTCCTCTAGTTTTTTCTAGCATTTCAAGGACGGAAGGGAAAGGAAAGAAAAGCAATGAGCAGTTATATAACATTCATTATGTGTCAGACATTGTGCAAAGCATTTTCACAAACATTATCTCATTTGATCTTCACAACAATCCTGGGATGAAGTGCTATTATAATCCCTATTTGACAGTTGAAGAAACTGAAGCAAACAGAGATTAGTGACTTGCAGAGTCACACAGCTAATGTGTATTCAAGGCTGAATTTTAACTCATCTTCTTGACTTCAGGCCCATCTCTCTATCACTGCTTCACCAACTGTCTCTTGAGTACCAGTGATACCCCTTAGCTATCCATCCATTTGTTATCTCTCAGCAATATGAGCAGCCTATCAACTCGTTGTCTGATGTTTTCTTTGATGACAAGTCATACCATTTCTTGCCCACCAAGTCATAGTTGATGACACGCTCCACCTTTCCATTGGTCATTGGGTCATATACAGTTTTTAGCTATGAGCAAGGCCCATCGATTTTTTTTAAACTCTCATCTCTTCCATAAACTAAAAAATAAACATCAAGTAATTAATTAGTAAGTATGTGTTAAGTGCATTTGCTTAGTGCCATGCAAAGGGTCCTGGAGCTAAAAAGCACAAGGCTGCATAGATGTAGGAAGGTGGGAGAGATGTGGGATTTCATTGTCTTGGGGATTTTCTGGATGAGGCCTCTCCCTTTACCTATAAAGGCTTGCACGTTCTCTATAATTTACAAAAGAAAGTACAATGGAGGCCAGTCCTCAAGGAGATAACTCTGTGGTTATTTCAATTTAAGAGGTGCAATTGACTTTAGGACATAAAGGAGAAAAGAGAAGTCCAAGAAAATCAAATGCTGATCTGGCAACAGAGTTCAGGTTTTGTAAATTTTACTCTGCTTAACAGAATTCAAACACATTGAGGCCAGACTATTATCTGGGAATAGCTGAATAAGCAGATGAATGTTAGTTGAAGATATGTGCAAAGCACTACGTAAAGGAATTGGAGATTAAAGGTCTGCCCATCAATTGGGGAATGGCTGAACAAGTTGTGGTAGATGATTGCGATGGAATACTACTGAACTACAAGAAATGATGGGCAGGATGCTCTCAGAAAAAAATGGAAAGACATATATGAACTGAGGCAAAGTGAAATAAGTAGAACCAGAACACTGTACGCAGTAACAGAAAAATTATTTGATGATCAACTGTGATAGACTCCAGCAACATAATGATCCAAGAAAACTCTGAAGGAATTGTGATGAAAAATTCTATCCATCGCCACAGAAGAACTGATGAAGTCTGAATACAAATCAAAGCATACTTTTTTTTTAACTTCATTATTCTTGGGAGGGTTTTTGGCCTATGTTTTCTTTTATAATGTGACTAACGTAGAAATATGTTTAGCATAACTACAAATATATAACCTATATTAAATTGCTTGCCTTCTCAATGAAAGAGGAGGTGGGGAGGGAGAGAGAGAATTTGGAACTTGAAAAAAATTTTAATTTTTTTTTAAGTACTATGCTAAGTATCAGGGAAACCAATGAAAACGCAGAAATGATCCCTGTTCTCAAGGAGTTCTATTTATTTTATTTATTCTATTTACTAGAAGAGGCAAAACATATAGAAGGATGGGAAGGTCCCACAGACTTTAGAGTGTTACAGCAAAGCAGAAGGTAATGCATCTCCTCTAGGGTCATTTCCACTGATAAAATGTTTGGGGATTTTCCCCCCCTGATTTCAACAGTACCAAGGACTTTGATCAGTCAGTCAATAAACATTTATTAACTGCCTACTATGTGTCAGGCACCGTACTAAGAACTGGGGATACTAATGTGAACAAGGACAATTCCTTCCCTCAAGAAGCTTACAGTTTAATTGAGGAAGACAATGCAAAAGAAAAAAATCTGAAAAGTGAAGGGAGACAGAGAGAAGATATGTAAGCAAGGCCCAGGGTGAGCTGGGAGGCCACGAAGAGATGGATGGCCTGGGAGCCCCCCTTTCAATAAAGGCCATGGGAGGAGTTCTTTGCTCTGCCCTCCAGCCCTCCAAGCAGAGGGGCAGAAGGTACCGAGGGCACTGAGGAGGTGTCAGCACCAAACCCAATGCATTCTCATAGGATGATGAGGTTTCCTGGGTCCATAGTGGGGACCAGTCCAAGAAATGCAAATTGGTGGTGAAGAGCTTGGCAAGCCTGTAGCCCTCTTTATGTGGAGAGTGTCAAGAACTTTGTGTTTAAGGTCAATAAGTCATAGTGCTGAGGAGTTAGGAGCTGTAGCATTTATAAAAGGATTTGCCAGACTGTATATCAATAGGGGTCACTTCTCGTAATGATGATCACGGAAGCTGGACTGGAAATAAGACCAGTGGTCTGAGAGGCACCGCCACTTCTGGTGATCCTGGGCTTGTTTGCCCATCAGTGGTGATCAGGGATTGGCATGGGTGGTGGTAAGAAAAGTGGATTCCTTCCACTCAGAAATTGTTCCTATCAATGATGTCCACAGGGGCCAGGCTGGAAGCAAGGTTGGTCATCTGGGGGTGCATTGCTCTTGCTAGGATTCTTGTGTTCGAGTCCTGTGCCAGATGAACTCATCTGGCATTTGTCATCTCCTGTCTCTCCCTCAGAGACACTTACTGGGAAGCATGGGGGAGAGAAGGAGGGAAGGAGAGAGAGAGAAAGAAAGAGAGAGATGATTGTAAATCTGGCCTCAGATATTTACTAACTGTGTGACTGTGAGCAAGACCTCAGTTTCCCCATCTTTAAATGGGAATAATTATAGTTCCAGGGTTGTTGTGAGGATCAAATGAGATAATAGTTGCAAAGTGCTTAGCAAGGTATCCTGCACATAGGAAGCAATATGTGTGTTGTGCATATATATGTGTGTATATATATATATATAATGTTAACTATGATTATTGTGGTCGTTATATATATATTATATATATATATATACATATATATATATATATATATATATATATATTCATATATTATATGAAATGGCTTCCTCAGGTGTCTTCAAGCATTCTTGTTGTTTTGTTGTTCGGTCACATCCAACTCCTTGTGAACAAGCAATTTGGAATTTCCTTGGCAAAGATACTAGTTTGCCATTTCCTTCTCTAGTTCATTTTACAGATGAGAAACTGAGACAAACAGGGTTAAGTGACTTGCCCAGGGTCACACAGCTAGGAATTGGCCAAGGCCAAATTTGAGCTCAGGTCTTCCTTACTCCAAGTCTGGCACTCTATCCACTGTGCCACCTAGCTGCCCTCAAGTGTCCTTACATAGGATCATAGATCAAGACCTGTGAGGCACCTCAGAGGTCATCTAGGCTTTCCATCTTGTTAGGCAGATGAGGAAAAAGAGACCTTGAGAGGTCAAGGGATTTGCCCAACATCCTATAGGCAGTAAGCATGTAAGGTGGAATTGGAGTCCAATTCCTATGACTCTAGAACTACTGTACTAGGCTGCCTTCAACGATGCTACCTTCCGTTTTCCCTATCCTCCCAAGGCTTTCCATGATCTATAACCCTCTAGAGCAGCGGTTCTCAACCTGTGGGTTGTGACCCCTTTGGGGGTCCAATGACCCTTTCACAGGGGTCACAGGGGTCACCTAAGACCGTCAGAAAACATATATTTCTGATGGTCTTAGGAACCGAGACACCCCTCCTCTATCCATCTCCAGGCGGGTCCGCCCACATGCAGATACGCCCACATACAAGTATTAAAGGGTCACAGCATTAGGAAGGTTGAGAACCACTGCTCTAGAGAGTTGAAGCCCACAGATGGTCATTTTATGTTATCTGCTTTATCTGCTAAGTCACATGCCATCACTAGGTCACAATGATTCAGGTGAAAGGCGCTGACTCTTCCCATGTACCTCAGAGGCTGCCAATCCCCTCTTCTGTTAATATTAACAGAGTGCTACACAGAAGGAAACTCAGTGAGAGGACTCACCCACTCTAATCTATCAAGACATAGAATACACATTGTGATTCCTCACTATGACTTTGCCAGCTCCCAGTGCCTACCTTCCAGTGTTAGCTGCTTTTCTGTTTCTTAACAGTTTGACCTAAAGTGTCATGTTCTCCATTCAAAGATTTCCCATTGTTATCCAGGAAACATGCATGCAGAAATTCAGAGTTTGATGGGAATCTTAGTGCATGATTTTTTCTAGTCAACAGCAACTTAATTCTCAAATCCTTAGAAGTGAGATAACATTATGATGTAGTCTAAGCACAATGCGTTCCCCATTATGTCTCTTTCTTGTAACCCTTTTCTTCCTTTTGGTACCCACCCTCCTCCTTCCCTAATCTAGCTTCCTAGGGCTCTTCCAAAGCAGCCAGATGGCACAGTAGATAGAGCACCAGGCCTGGTACAAGAAGACTCATCTTCCTCAGTTTAAATCTGGCCTTAGACACTGTCTGTGTGACCCTGGGCCAGTCACTTAACCTTGTTTGCCTCAGTTTTCTCATCCATAAAATGAGCTGGAGAAGGAAATGGCAAATCACTCACTCCAATATCTTTGCCAAGAAAACCCCAAATGGGTCACGGAGAGTTAGATGTGACTGAAACAACTAAACAATAACAGGGCCTTTCACAATAGTGTCCCCTTCTCAGGACTGTTGTTCCCATCACCACCTCAGGCAAATGCCACAAGATCATGACCTTTACCCTCTCTCTTCTCTTTCATTAACACTTTACCATACTTCATATATTCCACTAAGTATTATTCTGAACCTGCTTCTCAGAGGGGCAGCTAATAAACTAATCTACATGATACTTTAGCTCTAACCATCACCCATAACTCTGTTACTTCTACAAACCAGTCTTTTTTTGTATTCCTAGTGCTTATCACAGTGTCTAGCATACAGTAAGTACTTAATAAATCCTTATTGACATACCGACTGACTGAAATTCTCCTCTCTCATCATAGCCTCCTATTCTTCTATCTCTCCCTTTGCCTCACTCCTCTTAAACTTATTTTTTTTAATTTTCTCTTATTTTTTCAATTAACAAGCATTTATTTTCTCTATCTCCTACCTTTCCCTCATTTAAAAAAGAAAAAGAAAACCTTTGCAACAAAAATTCATGGTGAAACGGAACAAATCCCGACATTGGTCATCTCCAAAAATGTGTGTCTAGTTTTGCTTATTAGAGTCCTTCATTTTTCTATCAGGAGGAAGCTATGCGTCATCATAGATCCCCTGGAATGCTGGTTGATCCATTGCATCGATCAGAGTTCTTAAGTCTTTCAAAGTTATTTGTCTTTACAACATCGTTAAATGTTTGAGGTTTGATGATATGAAACCATCCCTCTTGTCATTTCTTACAAAACAATAATATTCCATTAGATTTATAAACCACAATTCATTCAGTGCCTCTCCAACCAATGGCCACTCCTTAATTTCCAGGTTTTTTGGCCATACAAACAGAGCTACTGTAAATATTTCTGTATATATGAGTCCTCTCCTCTTTCTTTGATGTCTTTGAATTAGAAGCCTATTGACAATATTTCTGTGTCCCACGCTATATGCATGGTTCAATTTGGTGCATTTTTCCAAAGTGTTTTCTGGAACAGCTGGACCAAATCATAGCTCCACCAACGCAGCATTTAATGGGTTTATTTTCTCCCTACCCCTCCATCATTTGTCATTTTCCTTTTTTTGTTAATTTTTTCAATCTGATGAATATGAAAGTAGAACCTCAGAGGTGCTTTAGTTTGCCTTTTTCTAATATTAGTGATTTGGAACATTTTTATATGATTGTTGAGACCTTGGATGTCTTCTTTTGAAAACCACCTGTTCAGATTCTTTGACCATTTATCAATTTCCCCCTAAACTAGAATGTTCTTTATCCTTACTTACCATTACCTCTGATGCCTCTCCCCCTTCCTGTTTTCTGCAATCATTTCCTCCTTTCAGTCTTGACCCTATAGTTGACTGATTTAACTATAACTTTTGTCTACCCTTGAATTACACCTTCGTCCTATTACTGTTTACCCCTTCTCAAACTCCAACCATGAGTTACCCCCAGTCACTGCTTTCTTGTCTCATGCTCCTATGCTGCTTTAAGACAGAGAATATCACAGAACTGGGTCAACTAGTCCTACTATAAGTTCATATTCATGTTTCATGAGAATCTTCTTATTTTTCCCAGACTGACTCTTATCACACTCTTAGAAACAGCTGTTCTAGATTTTCTCTTCTCTCCTCCATCGTCCTACATTTTTCATGATCATCTCAATTGTTAAGTGCTTTCTTCTTCCTTGTGTTACCCTATATTTACTTATCAATTTCCCGTTATATCCTGTGCTCCCATTTCCCTGGTAGAACGTAAACTCCTCAAGGTTAGGGAAATTTTAGTTTTTGTCTTTGTGTTTAGATTGCCTAACTTACTGTTGAGTGGAATTGACTCGGCATCAATATGTCTTCCTTTCTGATGGAGGAAATAACAAAAAAAAATGCTAGGATTTGGATTTCTCTCCTGGCAAGTCAAAGAAGGACCCACAACATTTAGTTTCTTTTTTGATCTTTAAGTACCTGAAATTTCAGAAACACAAAAGCTGTTTTAAATGAGCAATGAGACAAATTCCATAACCCATTAATGAAAGTCAGTTTCATTATTACATGGATATACAATGTACAATTAGCTGTTTGTCCTTTCAGACCTTATACTTATTCCTATGAATTGGCAATCTGTTCTACCCAGGATTAACAACCACAATGGTGCTGAAATGTTTGCAGTTACCTAGTGAAAAGGTCAAAGTTACAGGTATCTAAGGGAACTTATCAGCTTAACTTGATTGATTGACCTACACTGTCCACATTTACCAAATGATTATTCAGCTCCCTACTTTACTTTGTCTGTCAAGGCTTGACCTCAATAAATCACAAAAAAAGATGAACCATCAGCATTTCTAATGAGTTTATCCTCCATGCATAACCTAAGTTACCAGGGAAACATTTTTCAAAATGCATTAATTAAAACCCTGGAGGAAATGTCAGAATGTTGTCTAAACACTGCAGAAAAATCAGCTGGAATCTCTCGTTCTAAATGAAGCTGAACGTGTAACAAACTAGGAACATTTTTATTGTTTACTTAAAGTCAAATATTAGCTATGCCACATCAAAGACCTACAAATGTTCTATAAATTCAGAAAGATAGGAGCTTTTGGAAAGAAATAAAAAAGCTGAATTTAGAATTCAGGTACAGGTCACCCATTGGGACTTTTAGTTGTGGACTGTGTCTATATGACAAAACAAACCAACAAAGACAGGAACAAATAAATAAGCCAGCTGAGAAAAAGTCAATCCAATGTTCTTAATACAGGTCTATTGATGGTCGATCCTGTTCATTCAGTGAACCCTGCAGTAATTAGCTGAATAAGATAGTGCAAAAAAAAAGTCACTTGAAAAAATAATCAGTTTGGGGGGGCGGAGCCAAGATGGCGGCGTAGAAGCAGCAACACATCGCAGCTCTCACATAGCCACCCCAAAATACCCATAAAATAGGACTCTAAACCAATCCTGGAACTCCAAAACACACACAAAGATACTTCCCACTAAAGTC
>CM053582.1:331304821-331339871 GCA_028627135.1 Pseudochirops cupreus | reverse complement strand
CAAAAAGTGACATAGGAGAGAATAGACTGGGGGAGGGGGGAAATACTGGGATGGCTGTTTTGGGGTGGTGGGCGGGGGAAAGACGGGGAGAAAAGATGTAACTCAAAAAAATTTAATAAAGAATTTAATTTAAAAAAAAAATCAGTTTGAAGACCATGACCCCAGCAAATCAGCCATATACTCCCAGAGACAGAAGGGATTTTCAAGGTCTAATCTTACTTCCATCTTTGCTTTACCAATGAGAAAACAGACCCAAAGATCACACAGAAAGTTTGCTAGAATTCTTTCCACTGTAGTGCACTACCTACCTATATAAGGTACACATCTCTCTCATGTCATTTTGTTCAAGAATAAAAAAGCAAAACACCAATGAAAATAGAGACCAGAAGAACAAATTTGTTCTGTGGCTGTCTGAAGAGAAGAAACTGCCGATAGCACCACGGTAGTTATGTAACTTCACTAAAATCCAGACATCCGTTCAACCACCACCATCATACAAAATCTCTTACTGCTTAGTATCTACAGCTTTGGAACCGAGCAAGCTGGAATAGCTGGGGATCATTTAATCCACCTCACTCACTTGGTAGAGGAAGAAACTGAAGAGATATCTATTGATTTGAAATAGGTACTAGTCATTATATCTGCTAAGGCTGGACATTTAATCCTCATATGAACCAGTAAGCCACCAGCAACAATCCCAATTTCAGCTACAGTCATGGCACAGAACAAGGGGACGTTTATACACGTACTCACACAATGTGTGTGTATAGAGAAAGAATGTATTTCATCTTTTGGAGGCTTTGTTTAGAGATGTGGAGGCTAAGTGGTCCAGTTGATAGAGCGCTAAACTCAAAGTCAGAAAGACATGAGTTCTAATCCTGCCTCAGACACTTAATAGTTGTGTGAGCCTGGGCAAGTCACTTAGCCTCTGTCTACCTACATTTCCTCATCTGTAAAATAAAGATAATAATAGCATCTACCTTGTACGGCTTTTGTGAGGGATACATATGTTGCTTTGCAAAACTTAAAGTGCTTTATAACTGCTAACTATTGTCATAATCATTGGGACTTTTCATTGTGGACTGTGTCTATATGCAAACGAACCAACAGACACACAAACAAGCCAGTTGAGAAAGAGTCAAGCAGGTGCTCTGAATGACATAATCCTCACTTTATCATTAAAAGCCACTGCGGGGCAGATAGGTGAAACAGTGAATAGAGCATGGGCCCTGAACTCTGGCCTCAGACTCCTGACACTTAACTAGCTGTGTGACCTTGGGCAAGTCACTTAACCCCAACGGCCTTGCCTTCCCCTCTCCAAAAAAAAAACTACTGAATATCTCCTAAAAATTAAAATATTTTCTTTTATATTAATACAGCTAATTCATCAAATTCAGTCAAGTCAATGTCTATTCTGCCTGCCTATCAATGCTTTTCATTTATGGGGACAAATTCATTTGAAATGTAGAAAAATCGACATTCATAAGATGTCATTTTATTCTTTTCAATATAGAATTTGGAACGAATTTTCTAATTCAACTACCAAGCATAAATATTTTTTACTCCCATTACCACCTCCTCCCCACCCCTAAACACACACAAACATTTCTACTAACTAATGGCAGGGTGGCTAGAAGATTTAAAGCTCTGCAACAAGCATTGACCTTTTGGGCCCCTAATACTCTAACCTTGGAAGTCCCCCAAGTTTTTTTCAGGGCTTCAAGTTATTCCTATTTGTATGTCTGGTGAGATGCCTTCAATACCTCATCATGCCAGGGAAGGAGTGAGGACCAGTCCCCGTTCTAGGTATTACCAGGTCTACTTCCTTCCATGTCTCTGGAAACCTACAATTTGGGGACTGAGTGAGTGATCAAGGCTTGGGGAACCCAAACAAATTCCAAACTCCTAGCCCTAAGGTACTTTTGATCACTGGAATTGAAAATCTGTTTTTGTTTGGGTGGATTGGGTGGATCGCAGAGAAAGTCACTGCTTTGACTCATTGTGGATATAAGCTGATGAATCCTGACAATTACACTCAGCTGGCAGGTGTCACAAATAGAACTCCACCCCAGGTCTTTTGATTCTTAGTTCTGTACTTTTTGCATAAACCAATGGATCCTTGCCTTTTGGAAAGTCAAGTCAACAGTCAAAAGGCACTTGCTAAGTGTCTACTATTTGCCAGGCACTAGGGATACAAAAAAGGCAAAAGATAGTCCCTGCTGTCAAGGGGCTCACAGCCTAATCTGGGAGGAGTTACAAAGTTCCACAAAGAAGGTACAGCTGATGGATACCTTTTTTTTTTTCTAAATCAGAAAGTCCAGAAAACTTGGTAGCCTCAATAGACCACAATTTGTCTCTAAGGTTCACTGGAACAAGTTCAAGAGTACAAAAGTCTCTGGCCTCCAAGGCCTGAATTATGCTTAGTTAGCCACGTCACAGGGCTCTGTGCTAACTCACACCCTCACTCCTATAAGGGAAAATTTTCAATAACAAAAACCAAAAAAGAACCCGTCACATTGAATGAGGGAACAGTATCTGCCTAAGAAAAAGAACAGTGTGTCTCTAAGTGAGAGAACAGCAATGCCACTGTCTCCTTCAGCTGCAAGACACAGGAAAATGAGTCATTGCAGGAACTCAGCTGCATTTTAGAGGTAATGTCACTGGCAACTGTCATGCCGCAGTTTCCCAACTATGAATGAGTCTAGTCAAAAGAAAAACAGCAAAGATCCTTGGATTTATATATAAATCTGAAGACCTGAGTTTGAGTTATGGGATCAGAGGCTCAAAGTTTTGGGACCAGAAGAGAACACAGAAGCCTGGTCTAAACTGTTCATTTCATGGCTGAGGAGATAGAAACTCATAGTTCAGGGACCAAGGTCATCCATGTATTAAGTGACAGAACTGCGATTTGAATCCAGATCTTTCAACTCTGATCTCTGGACTCGTCAGTTTTACCAGGCTTGCTATGCTATATACAAAACTATATGACCTTGAGAAAGTAAATTCACTTCTTTGGGGCTCAGTTTCATCATCTGCCAAATTAGGACAAGATGATCTCCAAGGTTCCTTCCAACTCTATTTTATGAGCTTATGATAAGCATGCCGAACATCTAGACAGTGCAGTGGATAGAGTAACAGGCCTGGAATCAGAAAGACTCATCTTCCTGAGTTCAAATCTGACCTCAGACACTTAGTAGCCATGTGACCCTGGGCAAGTCACTTAACCCTGTTAGCCTCAGTTTCCTCTTTTGTAAAATGAGTTGGAGAAGGAAATGGCAAACCACTCCAGTATCTTTGCCAAGAAATCCCCCAATGGGGTCACAGAGAATCGGATGTGACTGAAACCACCTAACAACAACAACAAAAATAAGCATATTCCTTTTAAGTAAAGACTTTGTCCTGCCTTCAGAACACTCTTGCTATGCTCTCTTTCTATGGCATATTATGGACAACACTCCATTGGGTCAAATGCTTCACTTGCTTCAACGGATGGAAGGGATGGATGGAAATGATTGTGTATGAGGAAATGTTCAGGCTACAGAGAGCACGGTGAGATGGAGTTTAATGGCTCCATACAGTCAGAGATTGGGGCTCAATGTATGCTTCTCATGCATATGTGACCTTGAGCAAGCCTCTGAGGCCTCAGTTTCCTCATCTGTAAAATGAAAGAGTTGGATTAATGGCTTCTAAAATCATTTCCAGCACCAGATTTGTGAACCTTTGACCCTGAAGCAAAAGACCATAAAATAATATGTTGATTAGCCCATCAGTCAACAAGCACAACCTCCTCTATGTTTTTCCTCAGTGTGTATGTTGTGTTTTGGGGTGCGTATATGCTTCTGACAAGGCTTCTGAGAGGAACAAAATACTTTCTTAATTTCTATGCCTTTATCTATGTGTGGCTACTCATATTTTCCTCAGCATGTCTAACAGAGAATTTGGAGTTTTACCAACTTTCAATGACTATGCATCATTCATGCATAAGACTCCAAATCATCCATTAATGCAATTAACATTTGATCCTTTACAAATGCATCATAGACATGACTTTCCCCCCTTGAATTCAGTATATACCCTTAGTCAAAAACTCAGTCAACAAGCATTTATTATAAAAAGCCATTTATTTATTTATTAATAAAATTATTTTTAAAAAGTAAGCTTCTAAGGCCTCCATGTTATTCTTTAATTTAAAATAATTAATATTAATAGTTAAATAGTTCACTTAAAAATAGTCAATAGGTAGAAAAGTCCCCTTCATTTCATCTTTATCTCAAAGTCATCACCATTATGTGTGGTAACAATATATTATAATGAAATGGGATGAGTTTCAGGAGTGGGAAACCCAGTGTTGTAACTCCTATGCTGACTGCCACTTTACTAACTATAAGATTTTAATCAAGCTCTCTCAAGCTTCACTTTCTTCATCTGTCACATGAGGATAATAATACCTAGTCTGTCTCCTACAGTTGTTGTGAGGACCAAATAAGATAACATGGGAAAATGTCTTGCAAGTTGTAAAATGCCATACAATAATAAGATATGCTATTATTCAGGCACAGGAACTCCTCAGTTTCTTCATCTGTGAAATGGGGAGTGTAATAGCACCTACCTCCCAGGGATGTTATAAGAAAAAATGAGATAAAATGTGTAAAGCACTTTGCAAACCTTAAAGCCTTATATAAATGCCAACTATGAGAAATAGCAGTAAGAAATCACCCTCAGAAATTAACTAGCCCAAATCTCTGACTTTATTCAAAGCATGCCTCGACCCACTGGCTACATTTAGAGGGAGCAATGTTCCGTTTAATGTGTTGGCCTTCAAGGGTTTTCCATGGTATTGTGGAAGACCACGGAGTTCAGAAATTGCACATGAGTGGGGGTGGGGGATGATGTGTTGTAACAAAATCTATCCTTTTCAAAAATTAACTTTTAATTTTTTAAATTTAAAATTAGTTTTAAGAAAAAAATTTTTTTTGTATTAGGGGTATTAATTAGGACACCTGGGTATAGTCTAAGTTCTGTTTTCAACTGACTATGATCTGCAGATGCTTATCTGGAACTTTTTTTTAAAAAGAGTGAGAAAACAGGAGGATGTTTGAACTTGATCTCCAAGGTCCTTTAAAACTCTAACTTTCTAGGACTCACCACCTTCTTATCCCTGGGAAAGAGACATTACTGCTGGAGTCAGCTTCTCCAGGAGGGGCAAGACTGTGTATTGTACTAAAAAAAAAAACATTCCTTTGCCTTTGGTAATGAATGATAAGGTATTGCTCCCAGGAAATAATTTATTCCCTAGTAGTGTCTGGTGAAAATGAATTTACCTTGACAATAGAAATTGGCGTGTACTCAATTTTTCATGATTCCCAAAATTCATAATGAAATCTTGAGCTTTTCCTTCCCTCTCCCCTGACCTCCATCATGTTACTCTCCTCAGGCTAATGAAAACCAAATGTCCTTCCCACAAATGGACAGTGGCTTCATGGAAATTGCTTAATAAATCCTACCTAGTTTCCAAGGTTTCTCAATCATCAGTAAGGCACAGGCCACTTGATAGCAATTTATACTGTTTGTGAGGAGAAAATGAGGGGCAAGGGATAGAGGTTACTTAATTATCATTTAATTATTTAATCTGACACTATTAACCTTACTCCACAAATGATTCCTTCAAGGTTACAGCAGAATTGGTAAGTTGATTGGACCCTTATTCTATAGATTCTTCTACAGAATTTCCATAGAGCAATACCTATAGAAAAAAGCAAATAGCTTTCAAGATAAGTTTGTTTTTAACTGCGCACAGAAAGGAAGGGGAAAAGTATTCATCCTACAAGATGAATGACCCCCAGTAGCTATTAAAATTGTAATTGTTCAGCCGTGTCCAACTCTTGGTGACCCTAGGGACCATAGGCATGCCAGGCTCTTCTGTTCTCCCCTCTCTCCTGAAATCTGTCCCAGCTTCCATTTGTTCCATAGCACTGTCTATCCATCACTTTCTCTGCTGTCTGTTTCCTTTTCCTTTTGCCTTCAATCTTTGCCAACATTGGGATCTTTTCTAATGAATCCCATTTTCTCATTACATGGCCGTAGTATTTAAGCTTCAGCTTCAGTATTTCTTTCCAATGAATGGTGTGAATTAATGTCCTTAAGTCTTGACTGATTTAATCTCCTTGCCGTCAAAGAGTATGCATTCATTCAACTAGACTAAATCCTCACTGGTCGGTTTCTCTTGGCCTGTGCTGATACAAAAACCAACCATGCCAACATACTTATTGTTCCTTGCACCTTATACTCCATCACCTGTCTCCATGTCCTTAGACAGTCTCACGTCTCTGGAATAGTCTGTCTCCTCATCTCTGCCTCTGATTTCCTTTGACCTCCTTCAAAACAGCTCAAATTCTACCTTCCACAGGAGTCCCTTCTCCTGTTCTCCTCCGAGATAACTTTCCACCTACTAAGTATGTCTTTTGTTATCAGAGTCCATGATTTTGGGCAGCTCAGACTCACTTAAATCAAATTCATGCCCAAGTCATTACCCTTATGATGTCATCAGCCCTCCTGATGACTGGAAAACAATACATTTTCTAAGTATCTAAGTATTTCCAAGCTACTTCCCCCATTAGAAGGTAAACAAAGTCCCTTATTGGATTTTGCATTAGGCATTCTTAGCACCAAACCTGCACATAATAAACCATTCATAAATATTAGTTGACCAACTCAGCAGTGAGTTCCTCTGACCAAACACCTCCATTAGTGTTTATTCAAGGAATTTTGATAACCACACTGATTCCCCAAGAAGAGAAGCAGTATAAAGCAGTATTTATAACCAAACTATGAATTTAGATTAATACAGCTGAACTTTGTCCCATGTTTTAGTTTACCTATTTTATCTCAGTCTCACAGAAGAAAGAAATGGAGAACAAAATAATTCACCAATCACTGATTATAGCACCCAAAAGTACTTAGAAAGAGGCAAACCACAGAAGGAGGCCCAAGTTGGTGGAACTTTAGGAAAAAGAAAAGAAAAGCAGCCAACCTCTCATGTCCTCCTCCCTACCCTAGGGCTCTGGGAGAAGTGAGGGTTCTTTTTTTAATTTTTTTTGACAGAACTGGTTTTCACACCTTTAATTGTGACACATTGCATTGACTGTCCAAGGACATCATAAGCAATGAAATCACCTTAACTATGTTTTTACTGCTCCATAGGGTGTGTTTCTTTGTGACTTTATCCCTCCACCCTAACACAGCAAACACTATCTTTGTTTGCCCTAAATAAATTTCTTCCCATTGACTATGTTTGGCTGGCTTTCCTGTACAACTTAGATACAATAACAGAAATTATTGTTAACATTTATAACACTTTAGAATGTCAGTTTCAATATGCTGAGTTTGGAGATGTTGAATTATCCACTAAAACCATTACTTTGGTCATGATGGAAGTTTGGGTTCAGATAAAGAAGGCTGCTTAACAATTTTTTGCATGTGGAGTGGTGGATGGAGTTCTTGGGTTTAGAGTCTGTCAGACTGAGTTCTTATTCAGCTTTTAATACTTACTAGCCCTCTGACCCAGAGTCAATTACTTAACCTCTATATATGCCTTGGACTACATACATCTTAGGACTTATCCACTAAGTCATTGATGGTGGGAAATGGATATTCCAGCAGTGGGGAACCTGTGACCTTGAGATCACATGTGGCCCTCTAGATCCTCAAGTACAGCTCTTTGACTGAATCCAAACTTTATTTTGTGAAGTTTGGATATAGTCAAAGGGCTGCCCTTGAGGACCTAGAGGGCCACAAGTGGCCTTGAGGTCACAGGTTCCCCACCCATACTGTAAATAACTCCTGTTTAGGCAATTTAGAAATCTCCCTTGCTGTTCTTTGTGGTAATTCCCTAAGTCATAAAGGAAGTATTTCTTTCATCCTTTGGCTCTCATCAATTTGTAAAGTAAAGCATAAAGAACATAAATCGATTTGCATATTTTTTTGCGGTGGTGCTATTGTTGATTGGGTCAATATAGCTTTTGGCTTCTCATTGAAATTGCAACTAGCAGTGTTATCTATATTATAGATAGGATGGTTGCAGGTTTTCCATCTGTTGCTGGGCGACCTGGCTTGGTTCACTTGACAGCCACATCTATATAACCAAAAATATTTTGCTGTTTTATTCACTAGCTAAACAATTTGGTTGCACGTGTATTCCTTAGGAGTGTTTTCATTTATGTAGGTATAGGGCCTTTTCTTTGGCAGCATTTAGAGGACTAGCTATTTCCTGTCTCAAATAAGATTAGCCAGTGGTTTTCCATTGCTACCAGGTGCAAATGCAAAAATGTTCTGTTTTGAACCCTTCATAACTTAACCCTCTCCTACTCTTCTAGTGTTTTTACCACCTTACTCCCCTGTCCAATGACACCAGCTTCCAGGTTATTTCAAGAACTAGGCACTCCATCTCCCAGCACCAGGTATTTTCTCTGACTGTCCCCCGTGCATGGAACATTCCCTCCTCCGCTCTGACTACTGACCTCCCTGGCTCCCTTGAAGTCCCACCTAAATTCCTACCTTTGACAGGAAGCTTTCCTCAAGCCCTCTTAAGTCCAGTGCTGTTCCAATGTTAAGGATTTCCTATTTTTCCTCTTCATAGTTTTCTTTTTCCGTATTTGTTTGCATGTTGTCTCACCCATAAGATTGTAAGCTCATTGAGGGCAGGGACTATTTTTTTGTCTCTTTTTGTATCACCTGTACTTAGCACACTGCCTGGAACATAGTAATGTTTAATAAATGTTTATTAAAGTAAACTGAAATTAGTCAGGGTCCTTAAAGCCAACAGGATCACAGGTCTACAGAAGAAAGTGGCCCTGATGAAAGAAGGTCCACCTCCTTCATTTTACGGGTGAAGAAACTGAGGCCCCAGAAAGTTAAGTGACTTGTCTAAGGTCATACAGGTAGTAAATATTAGTGCTGAACTTCGAACACATGTCCTTTGATTTTTTGCAGTGATCTGGGTTCTTATCTATTGATTTTTTTCCACTGTGCCATGCTAGGTGGTGAAATAGAGAGAGTTCTGGACCGGAAGTTGGTAAGTCCTGAGTTCATATGTTTTCTTGGACGCTTATCTAGCTTTATGACCCTGGAAAAGTCACTTACCCTCCATTTGTCTCAGTTCCCTCATCCATAAAATTAGTACAATAATGACATCTACCTCACAGGATTGTTGTGAAGATAAAATGAAATATTTGTAAAATGTGTTTAGCACATAGTAGACACTATAGAAAATGCTTGGTCCCTTTCCCACACTTCCCGACAGATGGAGTTGAATCTGTATGTACAAGCTGGACAGTAACCTAGTCCTCATTTCCCTTTTACTGAATATCTTCTCATTAGTCAGGAACTCTCACAGATTCTCCTTCCTTCTGGGGTTTCTCCTCCTTAACCCCTCCTCATGTATCTATATGAAAATAATTTTTTTAATCAGTCGACAAATATTTCAGGAGGACCAAATGGCTACAGAGTAGCCATATCTATGGAATTATAAATTTGGGTTACCCTTCTTCCTCCTAAGTGAATGCCCCCTTCTTCTTCAGAAAAAAAAAAGAAGAGATCTTTTAGGTACTTTTAAAAATGTTTCTTTTTAGGGAAAAGAAACTATCTGTACAAAAATACTGTAGCAGCTCTCTTTGTGGTGGCGAAGAATTGGAAATTAAAGAGATATCCATCAATTGAGGAGTGGTTAAGCAAGGGATTGTGATGGAATACCGTTGTGCTATAAGAAATGGCAGGCAGTATGCTTTCAGAAAAACTTGGGAAGTCTTATATGAATGGATGAAAAGTGAAGTGAGCAGAATCAGAGAGCACAGCATGGTGGCTAGAAGGCTGGCCTTAGTGTCACAAAAACTTGGGTACAAATCCCACCCGTGAAACTTACTATGTGAACCAGGGTCAGCAACTTAACTTATATGCACACAAAGTAACTCAATATGACTTATTTACTAAGTCACAGACAGAATTATCAATATTCTTTAATGGAAGGAGTCCCAAACAGAGAATTCCCCATGCTGATTTTGGGGAGTAAATATTATTCTAGATCTTAACCTGGAGTCAAGAAGACCTGAGTTCAAATGCAGCCTCAGACACTTACTAGCTGTGCCAATGCTGGGCAAGCCACTTCATCTCTGTTTGCCTCAGTTTCCTCATCTGTAAAATGGCATATAGAAGGTAGTCATCAAAAACTTGTTGAATAATTGATTAATTAATTGATCAAAGGTTATGCAAGCAGAATGAAAACTGGAAAATCCTACCAAACTGAAAAGGTTTTGAATTCAGTCCCAGTAACAGACTGTATGGCTTTTAACTAAGAAGTTGTCTAAGTTTGGAGCGTCTTATTACCAAAATATTGGCCACCAAACCATTAATTGTTTATATTTTTTCCCAATGGAAGACAGCATTTGGTATGGTGGAAAGAGCATTGATTCTGGGGTCAGAAAACTGGGTTTCAAATTCTGTCTTCGACACCTACTGTAAGCATTACCTTGTAACCCTCACTTAACCACCCTGATCCCCAGTTTCCTCACCTATAAAATGAGGGAGTTGTACTAGGGGACCATTGAGTTCCCTTCCAGGGCTAGTTCTACAGTCGATTAATTACCTGTGATCTGTTGATCCACATTCAACCACCATCTTCTCTGAAGTATCTTCCTAGCAATGATTGTTACCTCATCTGAGTTCCTAGTACTTTGTGGTTTTGTTGTGTACTTTCAGGATTTTTGATGACCATCGACAGACACCGCAAAGAGCTTGTGATCTCTACCAATGGAAGAAATACCCATGTTGATAAAATCACAGATACTTTAAAGTATTGAAACAAGCCATTTTTACTAGATGATTCTACAATCATTTATCAGCTTAATCAAAACTTCAGGTATATGAGAGTAAATATTTTCCTGCTAATTAAGAAAGTTGTATCCTTCCATCTATTTTCAGAACTTAAAATTCCATTAAATTCCACTTTAAAAGTGAATTTTTATACATTTTGTGCTAGAAGCTAATTTCTTACCAATTTCATGTGATTCTTTGATTTCTCCCTATTTCTCTATATCTGAGAAGTGACATAAACTGACCAAAAGAGTCCTAGCTTGGAAATCAAACAATCTGAATTCAAATCCCAAATCCAACAAATTCTGTGTGACCTTAGGCAAACTCTGGCCCTCAGTTTCTTCATCTCTAAAATGAGACAATTGAACTAAGTGACTTCTAAGTCCTTTCTGGTTCTAGACCAATGATTCTATGAGCCTATCAATGTTCTTCACTTTTAGGATAAAAAAAGAAAAAAATGTTCATTAATCTGAATGGATGATTGGAGAGAATAAAAAGGATTGATCGCCAACTATTTAAATTCATTTAATTGATATAATGTTGACAAGAGTATTTTTTTACTCTTTTTTGATAATAAAAAGGAATAACCATAAATGGAGTTTTTTTTTCCCTCTCCCATTGATATCTCAATGTGCTTGATTACATTGATGCATTAAGGAGAAAATTAGGTGAATTAAAAACAAAAGCTGTCAATAAAAATTTATTTTTTAAAAAAGATACCAGGTTATATAACACAGAAAAAACCACTATTTGCTGCCTCAGAGTTTTCTGTTTCTCCAACTCAACTGTGTCCTCACAGTTTGCTACACACACCCACTACTTTTCTTGAGCTCACTTCAGGTTCACCTTTATCTAGATGCTTGAAATACCACAGAACACCGTGACAGACTTCACAGTATTTCCTGGAACTCTTTACCTCAATTCTATGTTTTTCTCAAGCCTCGATTCAGTTCTGATCTGCCCTGAGATCTGCCTCTTGGCTGCCGTTGGAATCCACATTCTCTGAAAAGTTGAGAGACTGAGAAATGACCATTCTAAGAAGTAGCCTTGTGTTGCTTTTTTTTTCATCAAAGAAAGAAAAGCTAAAATTTTCCCCATGTTTTCAAAACTATATTAACTAAAGAATCTTTCTTGTTCCTTTAGAATTGTACTTCTTCATTGACATGGTAGTCAGTCAATCAACCAAAGCATTTAAGTAACTTACTAAGTGCCAGATCCTATGCTAAGAGTTAGGCGGACAAAGAAAGGATATAACAGTTCTTTTCCTCAAAGAGCTCACAGTATAATGTGAAAGACTATATGTAACTACCTTGCATTGTTCAGTCATTTCAGTTGTGTCCTATTCCTCCTGACCCCATTTGGGAGAGTTGTGCTTTATTTAGCAAAGATACTAGGGTGGTTTGTCATTTCCTTCTCCAGTTCATTTTACAGATGAAGAAACTGAGGCAAACAGAGTTAAGTGACTTACTCAGGGTCACACAGCCAATAAGTGTCTGAGGCCACATTTGAACTCAGGACTTCTTTCCTGACTGCAGATGGGGTGCTCTATGCTCTATGGCACCACCTAGCTGCCCATATAAATATTTAGGGACATACAAGATATGATTAAGATTAAGGGTAATCTGAGAAGGGAAGAGTTAGCATCTGAGGGCTGCCAGGTTAATAGGTAGGAAAGGGACCAGTAAAGGTCTCCCAAGGAAGGCAGAATTTGAGCTGAGCCTTGAAGAAAACAAGAAAAACTAAGAGTCAGAGGTGAGGAGGCAGAGCATTCCAAGTGTGGAGAAAGCCAGTGCAAGCTACAGACCAGAGATTGTTTGAGAGACAACAAGTAAGCCTCTGGATGATAGAGTACATACAGGAAAGGTAAGCTTAAAAAGAATGGAAAGGTCCGAAGGGGCCAGGTTTTGAAGATCTTTAAATACTCAACAGAGGAAGGAAAGAAGCAAGCATTTATTAGGCTCCTACTGTATAGGAGGCACTTACTATATCCTAAACACTTTACGAATGTTACCTCATTTTATCCTCCCAAGAACCTGAGAAGGCAGTGTTATTATTATTCTCGTTTTACAGTTGAAGAAGCCAAGGCAGATGTGATTTGTCTAGGGTCACACAGCTAGTAAATGTGGGAGGCCAGATGTGACCTCTTTAAGACTTCCTGACTCCAGGTCCAGAACTCCATCCATTGGGTCACTGAGCTTCCAGGACTCATATTTGATCCTGAAGGCAATAGTGACCCACTGGAGTTCTTCGATCAGGGGATCAATATCAACAGACCTACATTTTAGAAAAAATCTTGACTGCTCAACAGAGAATAGGTTGGAATGGGGAAGGAAACGAGACAGGAAGACAAGTTAGAAAACTGTTGCAATAGTCCAGGTAAGAGGTATTGAGGAGCCGAGCCCTGGTGGCTTATGATCACATGAGTGGAGAGGAATGGGCTTGTACAAGCAAGAGACTTTGTGAAAGTAGAAATGATGAGATGAAGCATCAGATTGGATAGATGAAGTAAGTACAAATGAGAAGATGAGGCCAATATCAAGGTTTCAGGCCTTCTTAACGTGAAGGACATTGGTGACAGAGAAATTCTGAAGAGAGGAGGGTTTGGGGAGAATGAGTTTTTGGACATGTTAATCACTGTCCAGTGATGCTTGATTGTGTGAAGAACAAGAGAGAGACTAGAGGTGGACATATAAATCTGGAATCTTCTAGGGGGAAGAAAGTACTGAATTTGGAATCAGAAGAATCAGGTTAAAAACTTGGTTCTCGGAGTGGCTAAGTGGTATGGTGAATAGAGCACTGACCCTGGAGTCAGGAGGACCTGAGTTCAAAACCAGCCTCAGACACTTAACACTTACATGTGACCTTGGACAAATCACTTAACCCCAATTGCCCTCAAAAAATAATTAGTTCTGCCACTTAGTTCCTATGGGGCTCTGGGTAAATGAATCACTTCACCTCCCTAAGCTTCATTTTCCTCATCTGTAAAATGAAGGAGTTGAGCAATACAGTTTTTAAGGTCCTTTCTAGTTAAACATATATTATCTTACAATTTCTACAACAATTCCACTCTAATAAGCATGAGATACTTTTGCCCATTTTGTTAATTATAACATTGCTGTTAGCAACTGGTTTCCTAAATTATTCCTAGAGGGAAGACTATTTTTAGCTGCATGCTAACCATAAGTAGTAATTCATAGACTGAAACTTTTTTCCAAACCTCTCTGGCTCAGCCAATCACAAAACTCTTCCCAGACTACCTTGTGAAACACCATACCAAGAAATTCTGTCTTTGAAGACTTATCTCATACTCCTGCCCTTCACTCACACTCCAGGCAACCAGACTGCTTCTGTCTCAGAACAGATTCCACACTTTCCCACAAAATTCCAACTAAAATCCCATCTTCCATACGAAGCCCTTCCCAACCTGTGTTAATTCTAGTGACTTTCCCTCTCTTAATTATTTCTTTTTTCTTCTTCATACATATTTGTTTGTTTGCTTAGATTGTGAGCTCCTTGAGGGCAGGGGCTATCTCTTGCCTCTTATTGTAGCCCCAGGACTTAGCATAATGCCTGGCACATAGTAGGGGCTTAATAAGTGTGTATTGACCAATTTTCTTCCCTGAATTTAGAGTGTTCTTCTTCCTTTCCTCTACCATCTTTTAAAATTTTTCAATTAATATCTTTTATTTATGCCTTTAACTTATAGCAGGTTCATTCCCCAATATATGAACATCTTCCCAGAAGATCAATCCCTCTCCTGTGTAACAAAGAAAAATCTGCAAAACTCAAACAACAAAATGACCAAAATTTGATATTACATGGAAAATTTCCTATCATTTCTTCAAGGTCCAACACAAATGCCACCTGTTCCTAGCATGACATATTTGGAGAGAGTGCTAGACCGGGAGTCAATAAGACCTGGGTTCAAATTATACCTTAGACGTTGTATCTGACCTTTGTCAAGTTTCGCTATTCTTATCTGTAAAATGAAGATAATAATACTTGTGATACTTTCTTCACAAAGCTATTGTAAAGTTTAAGTTAGATAATTTATGTAAAATATTGTGTAAACTTTAAAGTGCTTATAAACATCAGTTACTATTATCTTTTTATAAATCACCGAGGTAAAGTGCCATCAAAAGTCTGAGTCATGGGACCTGAGTTCAAATTCTGACTCTGCTACCTACTTTAGGCATCACTTAATCTCCATGTTAAAATGGATCTTGTTCTAGTGCTCCTGACCACCAATACCCGCAGTCCCTTTTAGCTAGTATAATAAATTTATAAGTAGCTAACATAAGGTAACAAGAGTAGGAAATAAGATTGCAAAGGGGAATCTAGAAGTCACTTACAGACTATCCCACAAATTAAGGGAGCATAACAGTTACTTACAAACTGTCCCATAAATTAGGGAGAGTATAAGAGTCACTGGAAAATGTCTTACAAATTACGGCCACCCCCTGAGGCTATGTGCTAAATTAGGGGAGGCCAGGTAGGCCTTATTATAAATGCCTGTGGATTGTAAGCCTCAAATAAGCTCTGGACACTAGCAGTAAAACCAACAGCACACCAGCAAACATTATGCTAACGAAGTAACCTTAAGGTGTTACTGATAGCTTTGAGATATGTGGATATGTTAATGAACTAACCTTAAGGTGACAAAGATAAGAGTAAGTTCGTCCTCCACCACCAAAACCCCATAAAAATGAGACCCAAACTCCTGCCCCCGAGTATTCCTCCATCTGCTAGGTGCCAATGCTGCCCAAATGCTCTCAATTCCCACCCCTGGTTAGATAAGAGACTTTCTGTTCCCCTGGTTCTCTTCTTCATGCTGCATACCTCCCTACACCAACCACTCCATCCCAGTCCCCATACTTCTCTGTCTCTGTATCCCTTTCCTACCATTTGCCTCTGTACACTCTGTACCTTATCAAAGTGTGATTGAAATATTACTCCCCATTTGCTACCATTATTATCTTTCCCAGGGGTATAAAAAAAAAAAAACCAAACCCTTGCATGCCCACCCCCTACTCCACCCAGAAGGTCCCTTTATAGTCCCATTCCTTAGCCATAAACTGAGAGCTCCAGGACTGAGAAAATAAACTATTCACAAGTTGGATGCAACTAATTCATAAGTAGAAAGCAAGAACAAATAGCCAAACTTTATGTCTCCTCATAAATCAGTTAATAAATCCCTAAATTAATTGGCAATTCAACCTCCTTGGATTTTCATTTCCTCATCTGTATGTAATAGAGGAAGTGGTCAGTGGGGCCAATCTCTGTGGGCATGTACAGACTGTTACTGATGCAAGCCCTCACATGGGAGCCTGCTTCTGGGAGGATCATGATGTGAGGCAAGTGCCCTGGAGAAACAACAGAGTTTGTAGACATTTCATAACCATTTCCCGTCAGATAGATAGAGATCTCTTGATTGGCTGCCACTAAAGAGCCAGAACTGGAGGTGGGGGAGGGAGAAAAGAGGGAGAGATAAGAGAGACATTTAGTGGACTTCAGCCCCTTTCTTGGGTTGACTTCTTCCCTTCCTCTGACTTCTTCCTGCTGGACAGCATCCAGTGAAAGACAATGGTGAGGCCAACATATGACTCCATGAATATGGGCCTCTCATTCTTTGTCCTCTGCCATGGCTTTTGTCCTTTAATTTTAGGTAAAGAAATTTGGAAGCAATGACTGTGCATCTCAAAAGGTCAAGAAAGCCAGCTATGCATGGGTCAGGATTTTGTGAGTGCAAGAATACAAGAGTGGAGCTCAAGCCAGGTTTTTCAGTGAACACTGAATGGCTGCCCTAAGAATCTAGAAATAACTTTCAGCTCTCTTCCCAGTGTAGTCATACGGCATTTGGGTGTAGATTTTGTGAGACCAATACTATGTAGAAAGTGTGCTAAGTCTGAGCCTACTGCTGTGAGGCTCCCTAAAATTTTGAGGAAAAATGTTTGTACTTCTTCTTTTGCTATATCTCCAAAGTAAATATCCCTATGTAAAAGCTTATCACTATTAAATGATTAAATGAAATTGTAGCACTAATCACTGGTAATTAATCACGGGGAGGATACACCTAGGATGGGGGCTTCATATGAGCTGATAGCAACAGATGCAGATAACTCCAGCCCCTCAGGGGTGCATTTAGAACCCTGAGAGAGAGATGTAGCCAACCTTGTTCTGACAGAGTGAGACCAGGGAGGACTTGATCCCTGTAAAATAAGGAGACTGGGCTAGAGAAGCTCTAAAACCCTTCAAGCTGTATGTCTATGAATCTATGATGTCTCCTTTCCTGACTTCATAGTATCTTACTTGTACCTCTCATGTATATATTTGGACTTGCATACATCTCTGTGCATATCTTACCCCCTGATTAATGTGCAAGCTCTTTGGGGGCAGCAATGTGTCTAATTTATTTTTGTATCTCCCTTAGTGCCCAGCACAGTGGGAGCAAACTCCATTTGAGAAAATATGGGCAATGAATAAATATTCATGTAATTAATTTATGCCAGCAGTCTCTACTTTGCCCTATCTAGCAGGCAAGCAATAAACATTTATAAACTATTATGGGTTATACTCAGTGCCAGGCGCAGGAGATACAAAAACAAGAATGAACCATTCCCTGCCCTGCCCTACCACAGACTGCATCCCTAACTCTGAAATTATTGATATATATGTATCACAGACGCATGTTCTTCTGTGGTTATAAGGTTGTTTGAACAGAGAATATAGAAGAATTGCCACAAATTCTCTATTGCTACTGGAAAAAAAAATACACCCAAATAGGCATGCATGACCCAAAATGGGGTCACAGAGTTGAACACAACTAAGCAACAACAACAGAGGAGGGCAATCATCAGTTCACTCACCCCTGTAGTCATTGAAGTCCAGTGGTGAGGAAAAAGTCAAGACATGGTGATGGCCTTTCTAAATTAAGGTCTTTCCCAGGTCTCGGGGGTCTAGAATATTACCCCCTGGGGTGGACACTAGAATGATTGATGGGAGAGGGGGTGTGGTAGTAGCCTCTTTTGCAATTGGGGGGAGGGGTGTGAATAAAAATAAGAGGGCTTTGGAAGCATAAGAATAGAAGAAAATTTTGAAAAACTATTCTTATATGTTTCCTCTATTGTGTACCAGGGTTAAAGTTGTAGTGATTGCATTATTTTCCATAAAAATACACAAAATGTATGTTTTAAATAATTGATCAGTGGTCAAGTTTGCCAACAGGTCTTAACAATCAAGTGTTGGCAGGCACATGTGTCACACATTGTAGGAAAGTCCAACATGGACTTTACATGCAGGAATAAGTGCATGTAATGACTTGTTTACAATATGATACTATACAGTTACATGATGCAATATTGCATCATCAAAATTTCAATGCAGGGGAAAAAACCCACAAATTTACAATAAATTATTAAATTTAAAATGCATCATTTTCAATTTTATTTTAAAATGATACAAATTTTTAAAAAATGCTAAAGGAGTAAAGAAAGCAGATGGGAAGGGCAGAACACTGAGTATTTTTTTTAAAGGGGGCAGTAGACCAAATAAGTTTGGGAACCTCTGCTCTAAGGCAACACCTATTCAAGGACTAAGGGCAGTGTAAAAATTAAAACAAGAGATTGGTCCAAATACCATCACAAAAATATGTATCTGAGAGGGAAGACCTTTAAAATTTCTAGCCAGAGTAGAAAACAATTTTTATTTACATTCCCTCTAAGCTATCAGAACCTTAAACAATGAGTCACTGAGGCTTGGGCTGAGGACTATTATTAGCCTTTCAAATGAAAGCCAGAGTGATTTGGGTTTAAAAGTTTAGTCAAGTAACTCCATTTGAAACACAATGGGATTTTTTTTAAAGCCTGTTTTTTCAAAGCTATATTTCAAGAAATCAGAAAGGAAAAAGTGCAGGACAAAAAGTAGATTGTCCCAGCTTTGGGGGAGAAATAATAAAAATAAATAAACTATAGACTAGGAATTAAAGGGGGAAAAAATTTATCTTCAGTGGTTTCTTCCCAGTAGTCTTTCATAAGGGTTTGAGTCTACTTCCATAGACAGGTCTTTACCAGAGTCTAGTAAACACTGATTTGATGATATAGAGGTTATTAAACTAAGTCCAAGTCTATAAATTTACTGACTAACTTAGGAACATTGGGTTCCAGGCTGCTTTAAGCCTTAGAGATAATCTAATGATAACTAACATTTATACAGTGCTAGATATGTACCAAACACTGGACTAAGGACTTTACAAACAGCTTCTCACTTGATCCTCACAACAATGCTGGGAGGTAGGGGTTATTATTACACAGCAGTTCTCAAAGTGTGGTCTACAGAACCTTAGACCTTTTCAGGGGATCTCTCTACGAGCTCAAAACAATTTTCATAAAAGTACTAAGATATTTTTAGCTTATTAAAATATTCCTCCATTTTCAAACTACATATCTGTGTGAGGCTGGATTTTCTCCTTATATTTCAACCAAAATAACATATCTCAACAGAATGAATACAAGATCAGATATGAGAATTCAGTTGTCTTTTATTAAGCCAGACATCAAAGAGATTTGCACAAACATGTGAAACTATTGCCACTCTTTTCAATAAATTGTTTCTGTTTTGGAAAAAAAAACAATTATTTTTCATTAAAATGTTATTTTAAACAAATTAATAAATATTTTAAAATTGTATCTTTTTATTTCTCATATGGTAAATATTGACAGCTATATCCCATACAATTGATAATTAATATTATAACAATGATAAATTATTGTTACGATTATTGATAATTAATCATTTTAAGAGCATGAAGAAGTTCTGAGACCAAAATGTTTGAGAATCATCGATCTAGCCCAATACCTTGGTTTTGCAGAAGGAGAATCTGAGTCGCAGGAAGGTCCTTGGGATGTGCCCTTGCCCAGGGTCACATAGCTAGTAAGAAGCAGAGCTATGATGTAAAGTCAGCTTCAGACTCTGAATTATTCAGGACTCTTGCCACTGAAATGTAGCTGCCTTTTGTGCAATTCACATAGAAAGCAATTTTGTCAAATTAGGGAACTTTTTCTCTGAAATATCTGGGCTAGGGTCTGAAAAGTTCTAATTCACTGGAAAATCTCTAGAGCTATGAACTTTACTTGAATTGTGTGTAGATAATCAAGCAGTACACCACACAAAGCAAAGGCTTAGAATTAAGGCAATAGTAACTCGTCTTTCTTTTCTGTCCCTTCCCCTTTCCCAGTATAGATCCTCTAAACCTCACACTTAGATTCCTACAATAATCTCCAGTCTAGTCTCCCATTTTCTACACAATCCCTCATCTAATCCGTTTAATACATCATTACTAGATTCTCGAACATATTTAATCATGTCACTTCCTCAAAAAAAAAAAACTCCCAGTGGTTCACTATTGACCATAAGATTATGTCCAAATGACTTTGCCTAGCATTCAAAGCTCCTTAAATCCTCCCTCCCCCACTTTCCATATGTTTCTAGCCTTATCTCCCACAGCCAGATGCCCCAATTTATGAATGAACCACATATAAAAATGTCTACTTGTCATTCTGTTTCCTTACTGTCAAAACTCTCTCCTATAGGACCCTCACCATTTGAGACTGTCCAAATTGTCCAAATTCATTTTCAATTCTTTTCCTTATAGTCCTGACAGTGCTTAGAGAAGGCTTTAGGCTCATAGGAAATACAGGGGCTTGATCTCATTGCTACTCTTTCATCTGGCTAGCGGAGAACCTCTGTTTTCTTGGTGTTGATCATAAGGTCAAAATTAACAAAAGCAAAGAGAATTATTACATATTCTGTTGTTTCTCAGCCTCAGAAGCTTCACTGAATTCAAATCATCTATGAACAAAAAGTCGAGTACCAACTCTCCCTCCAATTAAGTCTTAACTTGTAGCCTTTTCAAGTTAAATAGTTTTCAGTGTAATGACCTTGTTGTTTTCATCCTTGTTGAGGGCATCTGACAACATTGTGGAAAACATCATGCTAAAAACACGGGAGCAAGCACACAGCTGTGCTTCGCTCCATTTGTGACTGGGAAAGCATTAGAGCTTCAACCTTCATACAGAATCCATGTGAGCATACCATCATGAGACTGGCATGAACTTCTCTGGGCAACCAAACTCACCATGAACTTCCACAAGACCCCATGACTGACAGTCACAAATGCCTGGGTCAAGTTGGTGAACGTAGTGTTCAGACCTCTGCTGTGCTCTTGGCATTTCTCCTGGAATTGCTGGCAGCAAATATCATGTTTACTGGTGTTGGGTACTGGGTGGCAAACACCATGTCTATCCACCCTTTCTGAAGTCACATTGGTTCTTGGACAGGTAACGATCTTTGAAGTGAAGGATCAGTCAATAAAGAAGTACTCTGGCAAGAATCTTGCCAGCAATGACTGAGAGAGAGATTCCTTTGTGATTGTGACAGGACAGCCTGTTTCTTTTTCTTTTACAGAGATGCACAACAGGCATCCTTGATCTCCTGGGAGATAACTTCCTCTTGTCATATAATCTAGAAGATTTCAGTCAGTTTCTGTATGAGCAGTGGATCCCTTGCCTTGTAGATCTCTGCTTGGATGAAATCAGTGCCAGGTGCTTTGCCACTCAACAAGAGCCTAATGGCATTCAAAATCTCTTCTTCAGTTGGAAGTTCTGTGAGAGAGAGATTGTTTCTGCCTGCATGAAGTTGAGTCTTGTCTGCCTTCTCATTGAGCCAAGAATCCTGCATCTCTTTAAGCTTCACTTGCATTTACTTTTAACAAAGTTAAACGCTGTCTTCTTGGAGATGGAGGAATTGCCCTACTGGTAAACTGGAATTCTTGTTTCTTGTTTAGTAGCTTCCAAAGTTCCCCATCATTTTCATCAAACAAATTCAGATGTTTGTGAGTATTTTGGACCAGATGAGCAAATGCAGCGCTGCACACCAAGTCTCTGAAAGCTGCCCACTCCCATAGAACTGATGGAGTGATGGAACCTGCACCCCTAAAAGGAAAAGACCATGTCTTTGAAAGCGACCAAGTACCTGAATTTTCCCATACATTTCAGCAGCCAGATCACTGGCATCTAAACCAAGACATCTGGCCCATCCCAGTTCACCTAGATACTTGAAAGTTCTTTCACAGTAGCTCTTGGCCCACCCCAAGTTGCTTACCACTACTTAATCTCATCCAGATGTTTTCACTGTTCCTTTTTTGTATGCAAGTATGAGTCTGAATGCCATTAAGCTGCAGATTCACTAGGAATCTAGCCTGCACTATTAGTGTTACAGTAAACCTTGCCACTTTGAGTGGAAGAAGGTTTGAGTATGTGAATTCTTTCCAGGTGGATGCTGCCCTGTACCCTGATGACATCAGAATCATTGGTCATAGTAAACAGAGAAATTCTGAATGCTGTGGTTAAATTCACTTACCTTGGTTGAACACTTTCTGGAGAAGATACACATAGATGATGAGGTTGACACACACGTTGCCACAGCTAGTTTGAGGCTCTGAAAGAAAGTATGAGAGAGAAGAGGTATTAGGTTGCCTCTCAAACTGAAGGTTTGCAGAGCTATTTTGTTAAGTTCATTGTCAAATGCCTGTGAAACCTGGACAACATACAAGTACCATGCCAGAAAATTAATCACTTTCATGTGAGTTGTCTCGGGAAGATTCTGAAGTTAACCTGGCACAATAAAGTACTAGACACGGAGGTTCTTTCTGGAGCTGAGCTGCCAAGTATTCAAACTCTATACTGTAGAAAGTACAATTTCAATGATCTGGTCACATAGTCCGAATGCCAAATGCATTTCAGGGAGACCTCACAAGGTAAGAGCTCTCATGGTGGTCAGAACAAACAATTCAAGGACACTCACAAGTTATCTCTGAAGAATTTCAGCATCTATTGTGAGACATGAGAAACACTGGCACAGGACCAACCAGCAGGGTGTAACTACATCAAAGAAGGTTTTTTATTCCATGAGCAAAGTAGAATCTCAGTAGCACAAAGGAAATGTGAGGTGTTAAATCCAGAGACATCTCCATTCCAAATGTTTTAATGGATTATTCGTGCCTGATTTGTGGTAGAGCCTTCTGAACTCGTTAGACTAATTAGCCACAGCAAACATCCAATACAAAGACCCCAACATCATGATGTCATTGGTCCTCTTCAAAAGCAAAGACTGAACAACAATCCTTTTATCTATGATTTGGGTAAAAGAATTTTGTGTAGGTTAGAGCAGGAACCCAGCCATCATTTCCAATTCTTTTTATTGATAAATACCTCCTGAATTCCAACCAATTTATATATGAAGTTCAGGAATATAATCTTATAAATTGGAGATTATTCACAGGATCATATTCCATTTAATTTAATAAGATTTTTAAATGCTTACTGTGTTCCAAGCAGTGTGCTAGCTGATAAGCCTATAAAAAAGTGAAAGTCTTCACCCTCAAGGAATCTTTATTCCAATGAGTGGTCAATTATCATATGAATGCTCTATCCTAACCAAAGCAGTAAATTCATTTTCCTCTGAAAACTCCTTGAGATTTCTTGGCTCTTCACTATTTCCTATAGTGTGGAATACCCTCCTCCTATGTGATTGAGGTGCAAGCTCTGGGAAGCCCCTTGAGCTCTCTTTGAATCTTTGAGGTTCAGGCCTCTGGGCAACACCTTGAAGTCTCTTCTCACTTGATGAGGCATTTGCAGAGGCCATAAGCTTTTCATTGTGGCTGGGTCCAAACCTCTGTTACTAGCCTAGTCTTCCATTGCCCATCTACTTCCCACCCTTGAGTCTATCAAAATATCAATCCACCCTTGCATTGACTTCATTAACTCCTCCTGAAGACTCTCCCCAAACTCCTCCTTTAGACCACCCCTTGATTCCTCTACACATAAGATCCCATCTTCCCTCCAGGTGGTGTGAGAGTGCCATAGAATGACCTAGCACAGACTTACTGTGTGTCAGACTTACTCTGGCCTGCTTGCCCAATGCAAGCATCACAGATACCTAGACTCCCTAAGAGTCTACCCCATATGGTGAACTTTTAATGAACTATTAATAAACTTTACTTTTCTTTGGCTGAGAAGACTTGAGTCAAATTCATTTGGCAGGACCCGGCATGTTGGTGTTTTGGGGTCTCCAGAGCAACCCTAACCCTAATCTGTACCTCAAAGATTCAAGGAGAGCTCAAGGGGGTTCCCAGAGCTTGCACCTCAAACCCTAGGTCAGCAAAGTGGCGTGGAGGATAAAGTGCTGGGCCTGGAATCAGGAAGGCTCAACTTCCTGAGTTCAAATCCAGGCTCAGACACTTACTATGTGACCCTGAATGAGTCATTTAACCTTATTTTCCTCAGTTTTCTCATCTGTAAAGTGAGCCAGAAAAAAATGGCAAACCACTCCAGTATCTTTGCCAAGAAAATCCCAAATGGGGTCACAAAGATTTGAAAATGACTGAACAATAGTCCTTCAAACTCCCTTTCACATCCTTCCTCCTCTGTGAAGTCTCCCTGGAACACACCGTAGTGTCTTCTGAAAAAGCCACGTATTATCTGCTACACTCACTTGGAACACTTTTCAAGACTTTGAAAGAGACATGCTTTCCTAAGTGTGAATGCTCCCTTTTCTATATCACAATCCCTAGATGTCTATGAGATAGTTCTATAAGTTACTATGGCAAAAAAAAAAATTTTTTTAGTTGCTTAATACCCAGCCTTCTTGTGATTAACTTGAATGAACTGAGCAAGGCTGGTCCTTCAATGATCTTTGTCAAGCCCCAAGCTGGAACTCCAGTGATATATCCTTAAAGAAGCCACAGTCACATTCACACCATAATGAGGCATCCGGAAAGAATGCTAGTAAAGGTCATATTTCACACTGCCTTATATTTGTAACCCAGAGTTCAAACCTGGGTCATTTTCATGTCTCTCCTTATTAGTGGAGAGCATGATAACCTGATACCTGCCTGAGGGGTATTGTTGTTGTTCAGTCATTTTCAGTCACATCTGACTCTTTATAACGTCAGTCATTTGGGGTTTTCTTGGCAGAGATGCTGGAATGGTTCTGACATTTCCTTCTCTATGCCATTTTACAGATGAGAGACTGAGGCAAACAGGGTTAAGTGATTTGTTCAGGGTCGCACAGCTAGTAATCTAAGGCCAGATTTAAACCCAGAAAGATGAGTCTTCCTGACTCCAGGTCCAGATCCACTGTGCTTTCTAGGTGCCCTCCTAAGGAGTGAAGTTGGCATAAAAAGCTTAGGAAAAGAGAGACCTTTTTGCTTCCTGCCTTGAGAGAGCACACATGTGGTTCTATACTTTATTTGGAAAGAAATTAAGAGTGAGGGGAGAAGGAGAGAAAGAGAGAGAGATAAAGAGAGAGGGAGAGAGAGAGAGAGAGAGAGTGTGTGTGTGTGTGTGTGTGAGAGAGAGAGAAAGAGAGAGAGAGAGAGAGAGAGTGAGAGAGAGAGAGAGAGAGAGATTTTGGAAGGCAGACATGTAGGGGAAAGCTGGCTCCCCAACATGTCTTGTGTTTTCCAGTTCGCTTCCTTTTGGGAAATTTCCCTTTTGGTGAAATTGCATACTCAGTCTGTCTCTCTGTATGTGTTTCTTTCTGTCTGTCTCTCTATCTATCTCTCTATATCTGTCTCTGGGTGTGTCTCTATGTCTCTGTCTGTATCTCTCCTGAGTTATCTCCCTCCCAATGAGAGAGCTCATTCACACTGTACGTGGTCTAGTATATTCTAATCTGTATAACTTCTCTGACTTCAGTTTGCTATTTGCTGGAAAAAACAGGTCATTTGGAAGGAAGGAATCAAGCTTTCATGCCATATTTCTTATAATAATTTCTTGAATCTAAAAATCATTGCCCCTAGACTAGCAATATTTAGTGGAACAAGTATAACTCTAGCCTGATATACCTCACTGAGGAGAACTGAGTGACCAGTCTTATGGCTCTAATTCGTTTTTTTCCCATTGACTTGTTTATTTACTTTTAGTTTACAATATTCAGTTCCACAGTCCCTTGAGTTTCAAATTTTCTCCCCTCCCTCTCTCCCCCTTCCCCCCATGGTGGCGTACAATCAAGTATAGGATCTGCAAATGCTTACATTGTACAATAGTCTGGTTGTATAGAAGGGTTGTAACCAATGAGTGAACAATGGGAAAAAAAGAAACAAAACCGAACATGAAAAAGAGCGATAGCATGTATTTCTTCAGTCTCCATTTAAACTCTGGTCTTTCCAGATCTTTCTCTGAATGTAGACATCTCCTTCCATCCTGAGACTTGTAGAGTTGCCTTATAACTGTGTGCATTGCTGAGAAGAGTCCAGTTCATCAAGGTTGGTCATCACACATACGACGTGTAGCACAATAGTATTCCATTACATTCATATACCATAACTTGTTCAGCCATTCCCCAATTGATGAGCATCCCCTATATTTCCAGTTTTTTGCAACCACAAAGAGAGCTGCAATAAAGTCTGAGTTTGCCTGTGATGTAGAAGGGAGTAAGAAGAACAAATAATTTGGGACCATGAATTTATCCAGTTGTGTATCAAGGTGGTCCAAGGTCTGGTACTGGGGAAAAAAGAAATGAGGCTGTTCTCAGTGGTAGTCACTTCTGTGTAGAGGTTGCCTGTCAAGCCTGGAGAGTCTTCTGTACCACATCCTCCCACTGTGCATCTGAAATCTCCTGGGCCCAAGCAGGGACTCCAGGGGCAGGCAGACTTACTCCAGCCATCGTCCATTTCACCATCTCCACATGTTCTGGGTCCATGGGTATGAAACTTTTGCTGCTCAGTCCTACAGCTCCCTCCTCTTCCTCAGCTTCACTCTCCATGGGAGGGTCAGAAAGGTGCAGCCCCAGGGCCTGGATCCATTCCTGAATGTCAGTGACAGCATCTTCAATACCTTCCACTGGTGCCAGCTCTATTTATTCTTGCTCAGGGTCCTGGTTCAGAGGCTGGTAGGAATAGACTGTTGGGCCTGACCACAGGTCCTCAGGTTCTTCCTCTGGTTCTTCACTGCTCCAGTCACCTGTGCCATCTGTGGGGTCCTGGTGCTGCCCCAGATCCTCTTTCTGGCTTGGGAAGATCCTCTCAGGACCCATCCTATCTTCCCCCAGGACCACTGCTGCCATGCAGTCCCAGGCCCGTTCTGGGTGTTCCCCTCTCCTGGGTTCCACATAGGGTATCTCCTCACCCTACTCTTCTGGCTCCCATCTGCAGAATTCCGCCCCCATCCTTCAAGTTCCCCCCGTTCTGAAAGAACCTGACCTGCTCTGAAACAGAAAACATTTTAAAACAAGTTATAACAAAGACATAGATTTAGAGCTAGAATGGACCTTGATGAAACCCCCACTCTCCTACCCCCCATTATAAATGAGAAAATGGAGGCCCAGAGTGATGAAGGGACTTATCTTATGCCTTGCAACTCACACAGCCATGACTGGAATCCAGTCCAGTGTTCTTTTCTCCCACCCCAAACCACCTTGCACCTTGTCCTCAAGAGTTCATAATCTAGTTTGTGAGATCCCATCCGATGGGAAATAATTTGAGAGTAGTACCTTAGTAAACAAATCAGGAAGCATTATCCCAAAGTAAGAACTAAATTTCTGAAAGCACACGAAAGAATCAGTTACAAGTAAGTTCCCTGGAGGTGTTAGGCTGGAGACCAGATTTTGAAAGAGGTAAGGGAGATGAAACCATGGAGAAAAGGAGAAAACATGCAAACACACTCAGTCATGAGCTACCTGGCTGAAACTGAGCACTAATGCTGAGGTGCAAGAAAGGCAAAATGAAGTTGAAAAGATGAGAGGGAAGAGTTGATGGAAAATCTTGATGTGCTCAGAATTATGAGGCTTTGTAATTCTTGAGCAGCGTATTGAAAGGATGGAAAAGATGTCTTTGGCAGATGACTCTCGCAGCTGCACGAAAGACAGATTGGAGCAATGAAAGACAAGAGTCTGGGAGATTGGCCAGAAAGGTGTTGCAGTTGTCTAGGAGTGAGGCAATGGGGAAATAGAAGGGGAGGGGTTGGTATAAAAGATTGCAGAGGAAGAATCAACAATATGGAGATGCATATTCTGCATTCGTGAAGGAACACATTATAATAGTGCAATGGTTTATCAAGCACGCGATCATCATCCTTCCCATACCTTTTTAGCTGGCTAGATGCCCAATGACCTAACTCACACAGGGATCCTATAGTTCATCCCCCACAGGTGCAAGATAACAAATCTGGGACAGTAATAAAAACAAAATGGCCAAGCATAGTCATGACTAGGAACTCTGGCACCAGGAGCAAATTCAAATGAGCAATGTTTGGATGGGAGGAGAGGGTCAAAAGTGTAGTATGACCTCTTCTTTTCACATTTGAGGCAGATTAGATATAAAACCTATGGGAATACTTTCCTTTTTTGTCTTGGAATAACCAGAATGTTGCACACAGGAATCACTTAATAAAATAATTGATTGATTAGTTTAGGATATTGAGGAACTGGGAAACCAAGGATGCAAGAATTAGGGTTTTGTTGTTCAGTTGTTTCAGTCATGTCTGACTCTTTGTGACCCCATTTGGGTTTTCTTGGCAAAGATGCTGGAGTAGTTTGTCATTCCTTCTCCAGTTCATTTTACAGATGAGGAACTGAGGCAAACAGGGTTAGGTGACTTGCCCAGGGTCACACAGCTTAGTAAGTCTCTGAGGCCAGATTTGAACTCAGGAGCTCAAAAGAACAGTAGTCTATCCACTGTGCAACCTACCTGCCTCTGGAGTTAGGAGTAGAGAAGACTGTCAGATATTGCAAGTATTGAGGTGAAGGAAAACGGTTCATGGAACCGGACTTTATTATTGTTCAGCACCCTTCTCCTCTTAGCCCCATGCTTCCCTTCTTTCCTCACTCTTAACCTTTCCTTCTTCACCTCTATATTTTTCTCCCCCACCCCCACCCCCCTTGCTGTTCCTCCAACACAACACTCCAATCTTCCAACTTCATGCATTTTCACTGTCTGTCTGGCATGTCTGGAATTTTCTCCCTCCTCATTGTCACCTCCTGCCTTCTCTGGATTCCAGCAAAAACACTACCTCCAACTAGAAGCCTTTCCCAATCCTCTTTTTCTGCTAGTGTTTTCCCTCTTTAAATTATCTCAGTTTTACCCTATATATAACTTATTTGTATATAGTCGTCTTCCCTGTTAGACTGTGAGCACCTGGAGAATAGGAACTGTCTTTGGCCTTTCTTCGGGCAGTATTCCCAGTGTTTAGGACAGAAACCGGCACATAGTAGGAGCTTAATCAATGCTTACTGGTGGACTTCCCTTCCCTCAAACCTATAACTCTCTGCTCCCTTAAATTTTACACTTCCCTTTACTAACATATACACAAAATTCCCATCCTCTCCCTCCCTTTCAACAACTCTTGCATTATCTTTACATATCTCTTTACATTATCATTATCTTGAATTGAAATAATCACATAAAAAGGGGAAAGACTGTCTCTTTCTTCAGAAATCATTTTTTTTTCAATTAACAAGCATTCGTTAATTTTGTTATCAAGAACAGTGCCTGGCACATAGTAGGTATGTAATAAATGTTTATTGATTATCAATTAATTTTTATTCCAATATCTCCCCCTCCTCCACTGACAACAAAAAAAGAAATCCTCATAACAAATAAGCATCATCAGGCAAATCAAATTCATACACTGGCTTGTCAAGAAATATATGTCTCATTCTGCATTTTGAATCCCTCACCTCTTGTTCAGAAGGTAGATAGCACACTTCAGCTCTGGTCTAATGGCTAGTCATTGCACTGATTAGAGCTCTCAAGTCTTTCAGAGACATTTTTCTTCACAATGTAGTAGTCATACAAATTGTTCTGTTCACTTCACTTGGTTGTACTCACTTTGCTCTGCATCAGCTCATCCGTATCTCCTCTGGACATCTTTAAAGCTAAGAGAGAAATTTTTTCTGATTAGGTTAGTTTAAATTGAGTTCTACTTCAAAGTAGGAGGACAAACTTAAATAAACTTTATAGATCCTACACCTGCCAAGGATTTTAAAAATTTTAGCAGATAGTTATCATTACCAAGCCCACACTTGAAATATTTCCAGTTTTGTCAGAACTTGTATTTTGCTTAGAAAAGCTTAGAGAAGCCAACTAAGAGAAGAAATCAGAGTGTGACTCAAAAATGGTGGAACAGTAAAATGGCCTGTGTAACTGTTACTCAAAGACATATAGCTAGGGTCAGAGGGACTCATCACCCCAGGGTGTAAAAAGCCAAGCACGAGCCACTTTCCAGAGGACTGCTGCTATGAACAGCTTTAAGGTTCTGATCACACAGTACGGTGAACTCTCTATTCAGCAGTAAACTAAAGCAAAACATTCACAGAAACATTACAGTACGTAATGTTTACACAATAGTACAGCATTCATATGTTACAACAACTTATTGCTAAAGTGGCCACATAGTTTTCACCAAAGTGGCTACATAGCTTTAAACAAAAGGTATCATTCAGTAAGTCCTTAACTCAATCATTCTTAAAGAGCAAGCCTCCTTAAGGGACATAAAGTACAAAGGTCAAAGTTCTCCACCTCTAGATCACATTGTCTTAATCTCTCAGTCAGAAAGTCTTCTTCATTATTAGAGATTAGTTTCCAGTCATTCTTAATTCGATCATCCTTAAGAGGTACAAAGTACAAAGTGCAAAGTTTGCCCGCCCTTAGGCCACAGTAAATCATGATCTTCCCAGTCAGCATTAAGTACCCAAGGAGAGGTCTTTTCATCTTGTCTCGAAGCTGGCTGTCAGATTCCATGGTTCCTCTTCCATGGTCCCAGCTCCTGCCCGAATCTAGCCCACTGTCACCTGGATTCAAAGGTAGACAGTTCTCAGCTCGTTGTCCAGCTCCTCATCCAGCTTCCTGCCTAGTTCCTCATCCAGTTCCATATTGAAGCTCACAGTGTCCAATCCACCTCAAGTTCTTCGCAGTTTCAGTTTCTGGGAAGACAAAGCTTAATAGAGCCACAACAACATTCATCCACATTGCCAGCACCATCACCAATTCACTCTCTGTCTGAGAAATCAACACAAACTGACCAACAAGGTCCAAGAGGTCAACATAAATCATCAGCAAAGTCCCAGGACCTCTGAAACCCTCCTCCAGGACTTCTATAAACAGACAACAAGAAAATCCTCTTTATGGTCTTCCAGTAACATCCCAAGGCTTCTGTACAAAGTATAACTACAAACACAAATCATCACAGACAGAACAGACAAAGTGCCAGGATACCATAAGTTTTCTCCTTTTCAACTCTGCCACCACAATTGTTCTCTTCCCAGTTCTGCTCTTTCCTAGTTTGGGCTTCTCCTTGTATATGGTCATTAGCTCCTCACTGTTCCACCCCTTCCTGTTGCATCAGCAAGTTCCTCCCACTGTGGGTTTCACAAGTCCTGTTTCTTAACAAAGACTTGATATACGCATGGGCAAGGCTTAAAAGAAACTTGAACTGCCTTTTGCGGATTGGCGGGGTGTGAGGTAGCAGCACCATGAAGGCCTCAGGGACTCTGAGAGAGTATAAAGTAGTTGGGTGCTGCCTGCCCACTCCCAAGAGCCCAGTGTCACTTCTTTATCATATGCAGATCTTTGCTCCTAATCATGTCATTGCAAAATCCCGATTCTGGTACTTCATTTCCCAGCTGAAAAAGATGACAAAATCTTCTGGAGAAATCGTATACTGTGGACAGGTCTTTGAAAAGTCCCCTCTCAAAGTGAAAAACTTTGGCATCTGGCTGCACTATGATTCCAGGAGTGGGACCCACAACATGTACAGGGAGTACAGGGCCCTGACCTCTGCTTGTGCCGTCACTCAGTGCTACTGAGATATGGGAGCCCATCACTGTGCCCACGACCACTCCATTCAGATCATGAAAATGGAAGAAATTCCTGCCAGCAAATGCTGCTGGCCCACAGTGAAGCAGTTTCAGGACTCCAAAATCAAGTTCCCTCTGCCCCACAGAGTTCTGTGTTGCCTGCACAAGCCACACTTTACTACCAAGAGGCCCAACACCTTCTTCTAAGTTTAGAGACAAGGAGGCACCTGTTCTGTTTGATCTGTTTAAATAAATTTCTCAATTGGAAACCCCACCTCCAAAAAAAAAAAAAGAAACTTGAACTGAAACAAGGTGCTAAGCACTTCTTTGCTTGCCATTACAGGTTGACAATTTTTTTTTGGCCACAAGAAATATTGAAAACTAGCTAGTATATTGTAATCATTATGATAGCTGATACTTGTATAGGCCCTTACATTTTCCAAAAGGCTTTAGACATCTCTTCTATTTGAGCCTTATTGATTTGGTGAGGTACATTCTACAGATATTATTATTCTCATTTTGCAGATGAGGAAATTGAGGTCCAGGGAGGTGAAGTGACTAGGGGATACCATATAGAATGCTCTTCTTGAAGTCAGGAAAATATGAGTTCAAATCTTACTTTAAACATATCCTAGTTGGGTGACCCTTTGTGTAAGTCACATAACCTCTCAAAGCCTCAGTTTCCTCATCTTTAAAATAAGGGAGTTGGACCTGATAGTCAACCAGTCAAAGAGCATTTATTAAGCACTTATTGTGTGCCAGGAACCCTGCTGAGTGCTGGGAATACAAAGAAAAGTAAAAATAATATGCTCCCTAACAGAACTCTTAACGGACTTCTAAGGTCCTTTCCAGTTCTAAACCTTTCCTTATGACTTGTCACATGGTCCATGTGTCCATGGTCACACACCTAGAAAGAATTAGAAGGAGGATTCAAATTCGAGTCTTCCTGATGTTAGAACTGATTCACTGACTCTTATCCAGCACTATAACTTTGTCTTAGCCGTCTCCCTATGATAGCAGCTGACACTCAACACTGTCATATTTGAAGAACACCTTTCAGACATTATTTCATTTCACCCTGTGAGGGTTTGTTGATCAGATTCAGCAAAAGGAATACTCTCATCAAGAAATCACTGATCATTGAAACATTAAAGTAAATATTCCTTTTAATAAGCCCATATTTAGTGAAAAATTGAATTTTCACATCTCTCAACACCTTAGGAAAACCAATGTTAACATGTTGAAATAATGAAAAAGAGGAAAACATGGTGTTTAATCAAAGAAGACACATCAACACCAAATCTGAAAGAGGATGCAATTTTCCATCCCCACCACCAACAAACACACAATGAGAATGTTTTCTGATGATTTGCACAATAGTTGTAGTGAATGATTTTACTTCAATTGCATCAAAATAGGCTGTAAGAATTAAACATTCTCAGTTCAGAATGAGATTCTTTATTACAGAATTTTTGTGAACAATTTAAGATATAATGATCATTGCACAATATTTGGTCATTCACACATTTTCAGTAGTCAAACAAATATCTATTGGGTATCTACTTTTTACAGAGCCCTACCTCTGCTTCCAATTCATTATTTGTGATAAAGTTATCCCTTCCACATCACGTGGGTTAGGGGAGCCACAGTTCCACAATCTGGAAAATCCACGTAAAATTTTTTGGCCTTCCATTTGTACCAAAGAAATTTGAATCTTTTTTCTTCTTTAATGGGGTGTTTACAGTACCTTATTGTAAAATTTGGAGTAAGTATTTGGCCATAGGCTCTGTGTGGTCTGTGGCTTCAGCAAAACTCCACAAAATTCACATTTAATTTCTGAATTTTTTTTTGAGGGGGAAAGGCAGGGCAATTGGGGTTAAGTGACTTGCCCAAGGTCACAGAGCTAGTAAGTGTCAAGTGTCTGGAGCTAGATTTGAACTCAGGTCCTCCAGACTCCAGGGCTTGTGCTCTATTCACTGTACCACCTAGCTGCTCTCCACATTTAATTTCTTATGCTGACCTACAATATATGGAAACCACAATGGGGAAAATCATGATGTGAAAGGGATAACTGTAGATGCAGGAAAAAAAACAACCAAAGAACAAGATGGCCTTTGACAAGGCCTTCACTAGGACGTTAGTTTAGGACTAGCATCATTCAAAGAAGCATTGTGCCTGTCACAGTAGGCAGTTAAGAAATGCCATTGACTGACTAACACATGACAGTATTACTATACCTACACTCTGCCACAAGCTAGCTATCTGACCTTGGAAAAATTGATTCACTTGTCTGGATCCTATGTTTTCCTGTCTGTAAATTAGTGGACTAAATCAGATCTGAGATACCTTTCTAACTGTTTCAAATATAAGAAATTAAACCTGGAGTAAGCAGCAGGGGGACAGAATATATGACTTGATATCAAGTCCATGCAGAATCAGTAGAGTAGGACTGGGAAGCCCCTATTTAGCAATGTCCATATTTCATCTCTTTTCTACCCATACTATTTTAAATTTTAAATTTTCATTGGGATTTCTGGCTTCAGTTGGAGTTATACATTAAAAAAAAACTAGAGGAGACAGTGTCAAATTAGCAGCGTAGAAGCAGGAGAACTCTGGGAGCTCCCCCCATAACCACCTCAAATACCTATTGAGGTAAACAATGACTCTAAACAAATTTTAGAGCTCCAGAACCCACAAAATGACAGAAAAACAAGGCTCTCACTGAAGGTAGCCTGGCAGGCAGACATGAAGGGTTCATTGCAGCGTACTGGGAACCAAAACCATCCTAGTCTGAAATCTCGTCTGTAGCCCCAGGGCTTGCCAGAGCTTTCAGGAGAGTAGATCACTGGCAGCTGTGGCAGTTTCCAGAATTATCAACCCATAAGAAACAAGGACAAAGTGAAAGGTCAGTGGAACTCAGCTAAATTTGGGGGAAAGGAGCAGGTCCAGCCAACTGCCCCCAGGGTAAGAAGCGGTGCCGCGGCCCTGCAGCCACCTCCAAGTGGCTGCTTCAGAGCTCCCGGCCTGCAGATTGCAGGGGGGCCAAGTGACCATTCAGAAGCTAAGTGCTCTTGCCTTAACCCACCTGGATGGGGATCATGGTCTTGGGTGGTGGTCCTGAGGTGCATGACCAGTGAGCCAAAGCTGGTGGGTGCTACAGAGACAGTGGCCCCCTAATAGCTCCAGCAGCTGTGAAAACCCCAGCCATTTGGGACAAAGCCCTCCCCTGTGAAAGCAGAGTTCTACTGAGCCCAAAAGTCAAGTAATTGACTTGCAACATGAGCAGGCATAGGAAGAAAAGCAAGAACAGCAATCCAACTTTAGCTTCCTTTTTCGG
>CM053582.1:331281266-331304321 GCA_028627135.1 Pseudochirops cupreus | reverse complement strand
AGACAGATAGACAGACAGACAGATAGATAGACAGACAGACAGACAGACAGACAGATAGACAGACAGATAGACAGACAGACAGACAGACAGACAGATAGATAGACAGACAGACAGACAGACAGATAGACAGACAGATAGACAGATAGACAGACAGACAGACAGACAGATAGATAGATCCATGCTCATCTGCACACGTCTGCAGTACGATTATAATCCCAACATAAAAAACTGAGATACAAACATTTCTTAACTCTAAGATGGCTTTGGTATTAGCCCTTATGGATTTGTTTTTCAGGATAAGAATTATCCATCTAGGAGTCTCAGTAGATATTTCTACAGGTGAGTCTGCTTAAGTGCCTCCTTTTAGGGTAAAGGTGACCCTAGGTTCTCATGGGCTTTGTAAGCAAGTTCTGATAGCATGTGCCAAACTAGAAAGATTCCAAGTATGGGCCAAGTGACTGGCTATACGACTGTTGCCTACGGTTAAATTTTAAAAAAATTTATCCCCAGGTTGACTGTTAAATGGTGAATTTTTGTCCACATCTACTCTTAAAACCCCTCTGCTGAGTCATAATGATAATGAACATTTATTTAGCCCTGTAAGGTTAGCAAGATATCCATGTGTATGCCTGTATATACACACACATACACACATATACACATGCATACACACACACATATACACATATGTGGTTCTTGTTGAATCATTTTTCAGTCATGTCTGACTCTGCACGAGCCCATTTGGGGTTTTCTTGGCAAAGAGTCTGAAGTGGTTTGCCCTTTCCTTCTTCAGAAATTGAGGCAAACAGGGTTGAGTGACTTGCCCAGGGTCACACAGCTAGTAAGTGTCTAAGGACAGATTTAAACTCAGGAAGATGAGACTTCTTTACTCCAGGCCTAGCACTCTATCCACTGAGCCACCTAACTGCCCATTCTACATATATATATATACATGTGCATATATGTTATATGCATATATGTATGTATATATATGTGTGTGTATATATATATATATACACACACATATATAAAATTTAACTTAAGCCTCACAAAAACTCAGAGGTAGGTACAAACCACATCATTATATTTTTATTGAGAAAACTGATGCCCTAAGAAGCTAAGTGCCTTCACCACACTAGTTAGATACAAAGATAATAAGTGTTAAAGGTGGACCTTGAACCTCAGTCTTCTTCTCTCCAAACCTAGCACTCAACCTATACTGACAAAATCCTGAGTCCTTAAAACATTCAAGAAGTTCCTACACTGTCTCCACAGGTCCTGCTCTGATGTCTCATTGAGGTGTGGAGGTGAACCTATAAGTATTCTTAAAGATTATGCAAGTGAAGTGATGTCTCACAGGTTGTAGCAACCTAGAAAGGCTTTCAGACTGTATTTCTAGTCCAAGGACCAATATGGGTACAGAGAGATTCATAATTAATTAGGAGATGAACTCTCTGACCATGGCAACCCACGAAACCCATTAAAATACAAAATGGTCCTTAGCACTACCTGGCCCCCTTCTGCTTTTCACAGGGACGGCAACAGAGGGAGGGTGAAAGGATTCAGGGGCACTGAAAATCACACAGGTTTGGAGCTATCTACAAACATTAACTATTTCTCTTTTAAATTTAAGATCTTTGTTCAGTAGCTAGCAAGTTAATACAACCCTGGAGGAATTAAAACACATCTGTTAGGAACATACCATATGTCAAAGGGAAATTATAAAGACATGGCAGCTACATGGAAAGGTGGCTTACAGTTTCCCATGGGTGTTGGTGGGGGGGGAGAGGAGAGTGGAAATGGATAAAGGAGTTAATAGAATTCATTTCATTGTATGTAAAAAATTAATGAAAAAGATATTTCATGGGAACTTTGTCCAATTTGCCTTTATCTGTCAATCAGAGCAAAGATTAATAATCATATTAGAAAAATGGAAAAAGTTGAGGAGTGATGCATTTACTTACAACAAAATCAACACAGCCTATTTAAACAGACTGTTGATTCTGAAAACGAATAAAAGTAGAGACGGTCATTCTGATGGTCACCACTTTCTAATAAGTCTGAAGGGTATAGAACAGTTATCATAAGTAGGAGGCCAACACAGTCTAGAAACCACCTCAATCAGTGTACAGTTATCATGGCAGCCGAGAACAACATTGCTTTAGAGTATGGACTTATTTGCAAAGATTATGGGATGATAGAAAATTATAAATACCATTTCACAAAATAGAGAAAAGCACTGAGAAAAAACTAAACCTTCAACGAGTGACAGAAAGCACTAAGAATCACACAGTTTTTCGATTACCTACAGAAATGAATTTAACTGTTGGTACTCTAGGGAACACATTGTCATTCTCCCCATAGCTAAAACCAGAAGGCATAAGGAAGTTGTAAAAGGAAGATAGACCACAGATTGCCCTTGGAGAGACAAGTTAAAAAAAGGATAGAACTGGTTTTGCCATGCATTCAAAAACAACAACCAGTATCAGTTAATGCCACACTTGGTCATTTGCCTTTCCCTGCAAGCTCATAATGAACATAAACAAAACGGTAACAACGACCTCATAAAGATAGTTATTGATTACATACCTACAGAGGGTGAAGGCAAGTCTTCAGAGAATTCTACTGCTGCTGTTTTTCAGTCACTTCAGCAGCGTCCAACTCTTCGTGGCCCCATTTGGGTTTTTCTTGGCAAAGATACTGGAGTGGTTTGCCATTTCCTTCTCCAGATCATTTTACAGATAAGGAAACTGAGGCTAACAGGCCTAAAGGATTTTCCCAGAATCACTCAGGTCTTCTTGATTCCAGACCTCCCATTCTATCCACTATACCACCTAGCTGCCAAGAATTCTATAAGACCCTCCAAATTTAACCAACATGTTTTAGTACTCAGTAACTTCTGTGTGAAAAGGAGATTAGGAAAGGAATGAAAAAAAAATTGGAAAATATGTTTCCAGGTCAATATATGAAAGACGCCGAAGGCTTGTAGACAGCACCAAATTCTCACGTCTATGTGTCATGAATCTTTTCAACAAGATAGTTGGATAAAAAAATGTGAAAACCTGTTAACATTTCTATAACTTTTTTTTATTAAAGACAATGGAGTCACCATATTTGGACTTTAATGACATAGTTCTTCATGTGCTGAATGAAGAAATAAAAATGGAACTAATGAAAACAAAGAAGAGAAAAGTAGTTGAACCAGAGAAAATGTATAAAGAGCACATCCATGCTGGAGGTGACAAAATGTTGAGGTTATTGAGAGATCAGTTGTCAAGATATCTGAAAGGAAATTATAGAAAACATTTTAAAAACTGAAAGATTCTATCGCTACTGGAAGAAGGCAATTGATAACACATCAATAACTACCAACCTACATACCTACTTTCTTGTCTGTACAAAATCTTCATAAGAATCATTGAAACATGTATCATGGAAATCTTTGATTTACAGATATAAGAAGGAAGGGAATAGGTATGCTTTAATAAATTATATTCTTTTTTTTCTTTTTGCATTTTGGAGGCATGAGGGCAGGGCAATTGGGGTTAAGTGACTTGTCCAAGGTCACATGGCTAGTAAGTGTTAAGTGTCTGAGGTCACATTCAAACTCAGGTCCTCCTGACTTCAGGGCCAGTGCTCTATTCACTGTACCACCTAGCCACCCCAATAAATTACATCCTTTAGGAGACCACTTCTCTACAGTCACATAATTGAATGAAAGGTTCAGAAAAAAATAAAATTCCATTTTTTTAACCAAAGAAAGTGTTTGATTCCATAGAGCAAAATAGCGTCTTCAAGTCTCTTTATAGTGTCTCCCATGAATATGTTCAAATCATTCAAGATTTCTTGGTAGATGCAATAACAAAGGCAACTTTTTTGATGACTTTCTAGTTTTTGTTGTTCAGTTGTTTCAGTCATGTCTGACTCTTTATGACCCCATCTTTGAGGTTTTCTTGGCGAAGATACTGGAGTGGTTTGCCATTTCCTTCTCCAGCTCATTTTATGTGACTTTCTAATTATTTAATATCAAAAGCAGAAAGCAGGAACATGAAGATCCACAAAAGCTGTGTTCCACCATCAGGAAGAATATCCAAGAGAGAGTCCAAAAGGAAGAAGAATTCCTTATACATGATAATAATAATAACTGATATTTATAGAGGACTTACTATGTGCCTGGCATTGTGCTAAGGACTTCACAAATACTACCACATTTGATCCGTATAACAATCCTAGGAGGCCGGTGCTTTTATTATCCCCATTTTTACAGATGAGACAAACAGAGGTTGAGATTTGCCCAGGGTCATCCTTACTCCAGGCCAAGAACTCTATCCACTGCACCACCTTGTTGCCCTTATAGATGGCTAAAAAACAAAAACAAACAAACAAAAACCCTCCAGATATACCTATTTGCAAGCCATCATTGTTCAGATCCAATCAAGGTCCCCAAAACTTCAGAAACATCTCAATTAGAATCACAAATATTCAGAGGAAGAAAAAACTAAGGAAGAACACATATTGCCCAAATTATGGCACAAAGTTGATGGGGCAGACCATTGAGTTAGTCTCAGACAAGTACTTAAGGAGAATGATGAACCAGGCCCAGAATTGAATATTAGGGAGAGAGAAAACTATATCGTCTGGTGCTTAGTGTTGAAATTCTCTATTGTGCAGTTGAAGAGTACATAAGTTTTGGGGAGTAAGGTGTAAGAAGACTGGAAAGGTAGGAGTGGGCTAGGTTATGCAGGGCTTTGAATGCCAAACAGAACATACCAGTCAGTTGTTAAATGTTCACTGAGTATTTATTCCATGGAAATTGACAACCACTACAAATCAGGACCTTGTTGCTTTGTTGATTGTCTAGACTCAAGAAAGTGATGAAGAAAATATTAATAATGATGAACAATCTTAAAAAGAATGTCATTCATACTTCTTTTTCCTGAAAGATGGTTGTTAAGCATTTACCAGAACACCACATCTCAGTATTTCAACTGTCCCCAAAGAGTCTTTATAATTAAGGTTGTGATTCTCTAGTTTGCTTGCCTCTTTTTTTTTAACAAGAATCTACAAATTTACGTTGTAGCCTCAGCTTAACCACTCATTCTTTTTTTTAATTGATTTGTTTATTGACTTCTAGTTTACAAGATTCTGCTCCAGAATCCTTTGAGTTTCAATTTTTCTCCCCTCCCTCTCCCCCCACCCCCCATGGCAGCATGCAATCATGTATAGGATCTACAAATACTTTCATATTGGACATTAGTCTGGTTGTATAGAAGGGTTGTAACCAATGGAGTGGACAATGGGAAAAAGGAAACAAAACCAAACATGGAAAAGAGCGAGAGCATGTAGATTGCTTCAGTCTCCATTTAAACTCTGTTCTTTCTAGATCTTTCTCTGAATGTAGACATCTCCTTCTATCCTGAGACTTGTAGAATTGTCTTATAACTGTGTGTTGCTGAGAAGAGTCCACTTTATCAAGGTTGATCGCCACACATACAATGTGTCTGTGATTGCATACAAATTTTTCCTAGTTGTGCTCTTCTCACTTATCATCAGTTTGTATAAGCCACTCCAGGTAAATATGAAGACCTTCTCCTCCCCATTTCTCATAGCAAAATAATATTCCCTTACATTCATATACCACAACTTGTTTAGCCATTCCCCAGTTGATGGGCATCCCCTTAATTTCCAGTTTTTTGCTACAATAAATATTTTTGTACATATGGGTCTTCCGCCCACTTCTATGATCTCTTTGGGATACAACCCCAGAAGTGGTATTACTGGGTCAAAGGGTATGCAATTATTTATAGTCCTTTGGGCATAGTTCCAGATTGTTCTCCAGAACGGTTGTATCAGTTCACAGCTCCACCAACAATGTATTAGTGTTCCAATTTTTCCACATCCTCTCCTGCATTTATCATTTTACTGTTTTGTCCTCTTAGCCAATCTGACTGGTGAGATGTGGTACCTCAGAGTTGTTTTGATTTGCATTTCTCTAATCAATAGTGATTTAGGGCATTTTTTCATATGCTTATAGATATCTTTAATTTCTACCTCTGAAAAGTGTCTATTCATATCCTTTGACCATTTGTCAACTGGGGAATGACTTGTATTCTTAACCACTCTTTCTTTACCATAATCTTGACCAGCTCCTAAGTTTAGCTCTCCTAAGGAGTCTAGATAAGCCTAGGCAGTTCTTCCACCAACAGGACTTTATGTGGTCCAGTCAGCTGTCATAATTCTGTTACCACAAAGTAGAACTCACAGCAAAGCCTATCTTTTCCCATCTGCTTTTCCTTCTCAAGCCAGAGAGAAGATAAAAGAGTAAGCATCAATTTCATTTTTCTCAAACTACATGTGGTGATGGACAGTAACTGAAACTTCCCAGAGTTGCACTGTCCTACAATCAGCAACCTTTTCTTCAGACTATTGCAAAGTGATGCTTCTCCAATCAGCAACCTTTCCTTTAGTCAATATGCAAAGTGGTCCTTCTCCTCCAATCAGCAGACTTCAAATACAGCAGAGGAATTCTTTTTTTTTTTAATGCATTCCTCCTAGTTTCTTTTCCCTCATTTCCTATTGTGTTCATAAGTGCTTCTGTTTTTTCCTCTCCTGCTGAATTCTTCAGACCTTCCAAATGGTTAAAAACATCTTTCTCTTGTGAAATAAAATTCAGGAAATTCATCTTTTTGTCAATTATGAAACCAACTGTCTTAATCTTCTGTATTTTCCAGTTGTTGCTTTATTTTTTATTCATCACTTTATGAGCTTTAACCTTTCAAGCTCTAAAAACTGTAACATGCAAATGAGTTTCAACCTCAAACATTTATCTGCCCTCAAACAGGTTTTCTCAGTTCTCTAGCCAGTGTTCCTCTTTCTGTCCTTCTATTTTAATTTTAAAAATTTTTTTCTTCACACATAGATTTTAATTTTTTCCCCAAATTTTTTTTCCTCTTCCTACCCCTTTCAGATACCAAGCAATGTAACTATGAAAGGGATAATACTTCACAAGTATATTTAATCTTTTTTCTTTACCTAACAGTTCATTTTCTGTCCCTTTCAGCAACCAAACTGTGCCCATACAAAAAGGTCAGTCTTTTACAGTGATAAGGAAATGATGCAACTTTTTCACACTGTAGGCTTTCATTTCAATCAGAATGAAAAATCTGTAAAAAGTGCCTAGCATGGAGACTGAGACTAGCTGTCCTTTAAAACCTCACTATGAACAGGCAAAGAAACCACAAGTCTCAGTCCGTCCTACTAGCTAGAATAGAGAAAGGGTAGACTAATGGGTGTAGCTCCAAGGTAGAAGGTTCATGCTATCTCTACTTTGCTCTAACTATCTCACTTCCTGCAGTATTTTTATGAGCCATTTAGTGTCCTCTAATCCAACACAACCAGAATTTATTAAACACCTACAACGCATAAGGTTCCATGCTCATTCCCATCCAAGCTATGCTCTGATCTTCCTCTACCTTGCCCAGCTCTTCCAGATGAAGCCTCACTGTAACCCTGGAATTCACACATTAGAAGGACCTTCTACCCTTGGGGCCTCTCCTGATTAGATGGTTGCTCCCAGAACTTCCATTTAATGAAGGCTCCCAGGCCCATGAACCATGCCTCGTTGTTCCCCAGGCTTCACTCTGGACTTTCCCTACCAGGAGGGCACTGGGAACTCTCATCTCTCACACCATCATCACCACTATCACCACTGCTATTTTCAGTTCTTTTTTTATATGTCGTTTTCCCCATTCAAATTTAAGTTCTTTGATGATAGAGACCATGATGATAGAGATAGAGATCTTTCTTTCCATTTATAGTGGTATTCCCCACATTCGGCACATAGCAAGTTCTTAATAAAGACTATTCACTGACTGATTCAATGCTAGAGATACAAAGAAGACCAAGAAAAGAAAATTCTTCCCACCAAAGTCCTTGGTACTGTCAAATGGTTCAATATCAATGGAAATAATTAATCAATTAAGAAATCAATCTGTAAACATTTATTAAATGCCTACTATGTGCTAGGAATAAAAGAAGAGACAAATGGGCTTTGTCGTTGGAGCCTAAGGACCATGGGAGCCTTCCAACCGACTCAGCAACTGAAACCTTCCATGTGTGTTGTTTCTACCATTAAAATCTTAGCCCCTTGAGAGCTGGACTGTCTTCTCTGCTTATGTCCCCAGGTCTTAGCACAATGCTTTGTAAGAGCTTCGTGCTTTTTTTTAATTCATTCATTTGTAAAAAGCATGTCCTTCCTTCAAGGTTCTACTAGAGTTCTAGTAAAGCTTCCACTTTACCAATTTCTGTTTTATTTTTCTAACTTCCCTTTTATACCCATTCAAGAAACATTTATTAAGCATCCCCTGTCTACAGAGCACTGTGTTAGCGACTGGGAAGACACAAAGTTAAAATTAAAAGTGCCTAATGAGAATGGGGAGTCCATTTTGAAATTTTTCTCTTCTTCTATCCACTAATGGGCAAGTTTTAAAATACTTGAAGTGTCATTTGAATCCAATGAGAACAAAACATCTATTTCTTTTGTCTATGACTTCCTTGTGTCATGAATGGTACTAGCAAGGTAAACCTAGATCTTGAATCTTCCACCACTAGCTAATAAAATCAGAGATTTTTCAAAGATATATGAGTTGAAAAAGACTTACAGAGACAATTTAGGCTCCTACATTTAGAGTTGGATGGAACTTTAGAGTCCCATCTCAAGTCAAAGCAAGTCAACAAGCATTTACTAAAGTGAGTCTTACTGTACCAAGCACCGTAGCTACACAAAGAGAGGAGAAACAAATGAACAACAACAAAAGCAGATCCTGCTCTCATTGTAATGGAAGAGACAACATGCAAATGTCTGTGTACAAACAAGAGACAGGCAGGATACACTGGAAGTAATGTCATTGGGGAGGCACTAAAATTAAGGAGGACTGGGAAAGGCTTCTTGAATAAGGTGAAATTTTAGGTGATACTTGAAGGAAGCCGGGAAGTAGAAATGAAGAGGGAGAGGATTCCAGGCATGAGAGACAGCCAAGGAAAAGGCCCAGAGTCAGGAGAAGAGAAGCAGCAAGGAAGCCAAAGTCACTCAATCACACACAGTCTGTGGTTGGGAGTAAGACATCAGGAAACAAGAAGAAAGAAAGAAAGAAAGAAAGAAAGAAAGAAAGAAAGAAAGAAAGAAAGAAAGAAAGAAAGAAAGAGAGAGAAAGAGAGAGAGAGAGAAAGAGAGAGAGAGAGAGAGGGAGGGAGGGAGAGAGGGAGAGAGGAAGAAAGGAAGGAAGGAAGGAAGGAAGGAAGGAAGGAAGGAAGGAAGGAAGGAAGGAAGGAAGGAACCAGGTTCCTTAGAGCTTTTAAAGCCCTGAAGTTTTAAAGCCACTACAGTTTATTAACTAGGAACTGGCATGGTCAGATGGACGTGTAACTTAATTATAGGATCATACTTCTAGAGTTAGAAGGGACCTCAGAGTTTCTGACCTCAGGAAACTGGGGATATAGGTTCAAATCCTGGCTCTATCACGTAGTAGCTGTGTGATCGTGGACACATCACTTCCTAGAGGAGTTATCATACAATGGAAGGAGAACTGTCTCTATAATCATAAGCACTGGGTTTATGTCTCACCCCTGACACGGTCTGTGCAACATTTAACACATCACTTAATCTCACTGGGCATCAGTTTTCTCATATTTAAAATGAGGAAGTAGGACCATATGACCTCGGAGGTCTTCTAACTTAAGCTATGATCCTATGACCTCAGGTTCATCAACTATAAAATCAGGTGTTTGGACTACATCATCTCAAAAGTTCTTTCCTTTTCTAAATCTGTGACCCAGCACTTAATACTGCATCTGGAACTTAATAAATGCAGTTGGTGGCACAATGGATAAGAAAACCTGAATTCAAATTAAGCCTTAAATGTTTACTAGCTGTGTAACCCTGTGAAAGTCACTTAGCCTCTGTTTGCCTCGGTTTCTTTATCTGTAAGATGAGGATGATACTAGCAACTACCTCATCCCCACCCTCAGGGATGTTGGAGGATCAAATGAGATGATAATTGTTAAGTGCTTAGCCAGGTATCCAGCATGTAGTAAGCAATATATAAAGTTAGCTACTACTATCATTAAGTGCTAAAGGTACTTAATAAATGCTAATTGGTTGATTGATCTAATCCAACTCCTTCATTTTACAGATAGAGATACTGAGGTCCAGAAAGTTGAAGTAGTTTATTCAATTAGTAGATTTTTTTTGTTTGTTTGGGTCTTTTGATTCAAATTCAGTACCCTTCCCAAATTACCAGAAAAAACTTACTTCCCGTTTTGATAGGAGAGATTTTATTGATATCTTTTCATAAAAATGAAGCAACCACATTTCTGTATGGTTAAGTGACTTACCTTAGGTCCCATACCTCAGCATCAGAGTGAAGTCTAGACCCTGCCTCTTATGCCTTCTCCCATTTTGTCCACCCATCATATTGATTGTCATTCTTTCTGATGACTGATTCCTTCATGCCCTGTGCTTCTTTCAGAATCATCCTCTAACATTTTGAGGACTGAGATCTGCTCCAGCTTCCAGAAGTCACTCATTGCCAAGGTAGCTGTGACACTAAGCACAGCAAACGTGAAAACAGGCTGATTGATTTTCTTATTATATCCAGTTCAGCAGCACGTAATTAGTGCTATTCCCAGCTGGAGATGTTTGATTTTTTTTCCAGTTCACAGTTAATAACAATTGCACTATTGCAACTGCAATCCCAAGAAGCAAGCATCTCTTCTTGGCTATTAAATTTCTATTGTCCCACCACTTGGATTTTCAGTTTATTAAAATAGTGACATTTACAAGCATCATTAATTCATTTGCTCTGGGAATTTCATTAATGATTTATCATTTGGTTTAGTCCATTTGTTGTCTATTAAATTTTCTTAAAATGGACTTACTGTCTTGAGTCCTTAACAGAAGCAGGAAACTGATCTTCATAAAACCAGAAGAAATGAGGGGTTAAAGAACCCCACTCCTCTGTCACCAGAGTTTTCCTTCAGAGAGAAAGAACTCTGCCCCTAACACCTTCTAAAACCACAGTTTCTTAAAATAAAACCCTCTAGAACAATATGGATACATGTAGTCACCACTGATAGAATATAAGCTGAAGGCAGGGACTCTCATTTTTTGTCTTTTTGTCCCTAGAGACTAGCACAGTGTCTGGCATTTAGTCAATGCCTGTTGATTGATTCATAACAGGGAGAAAAGCTCTATGTCCTAGGCCTGTTCAAAGGTCTGGCTCCTCCAGGTCATAGATGGGACAACAGATTATTTGCGAAATTTTAACAGCTCTTGACTCTACACATCATTGTTATCTCTTTCTTCCATTGCCAAGATGCCCATAGGATCAAAGATTTAGAACAGGAAGGAATCTTCAAAGTCATTGACTTCAATATCTTCGTTTTACAGATAAAGACACTGGAACACAAAGGTTAAGTCACTTACCCAGGGTCACACAACTTGTAAGTATCCAAGTCAGGATTTGAATTTTGATCTTCCTGATACCATGTTCAATGCCATAACTACTATGCCAAGATGCACCTCCTATAAAACAAAGACTGACTGTAAAGAAAGCCTTCTATATCCTCAAGAGATGTCATCTCCTTCTACCTTGTCCCTCATTACTTCTCCTACCTCTGTCCCTACTCCAGTCTATCACCATCCACAGCCCTGTAGTCCTTCTAATTAGGAGGGTTCATGGTACATAGTGGGTCTTTAATAAATGTTTCTTATTTGTTTGAGATCTGAGACATATTTAAACTCTTTCCTTACTATGGTCAAAACTGTAACCACCAAAGGAATCAAGGAGCAGCAAATAGAACATTAGATTCATTGGCAAAACATTCTCCTTAATGAGAAGCTGAAGGAGAAGCATGACCATCTCATAAGAAGAAAGATCATAGGATCACAGAGCTAGAAAGGGTCACAGAGGCCATTTAGACTAACCTTTGCTGATGACAAAAATGAGTCCCAGGAAGGTGAAGGGACTTGGCAGAGATAACACAGGTAATTCATGTCTGGGGCAGGATTTAAACAGACTTTTTCCCAATGTCCTGGACTTACAGTACCTTTGTAACAAGAAAATCAAAGTGCTCAGAGTAGAACAGAACAACGAAAACTGACTATGTCTCAAAATCATTTTTAATAACACTCTTTTAAGAATGAGACTTCATATCAAGGTGAAGAATGTGAGTTTGGTCCCAGGTTTTAGTCTTGAGGACTGAACTGTTATTCATTCTTTCGGTTCCAGTGAAAAATGGCCTTTTGAATTTGGGGTTTTCCAGGCATAATAATTGTTCTTGGGTTTTGGTTTTTTATTGTTTTGTTTTTTTTCCCTGAAAAAGAGCCGGGGAAGGCTATATACCAAGAAGTGAATGAGACTTTTTTTTTCATTAAAGGAAAAATAATATGCCATTCTAAATGCATTGTTTTAGACTTAGAGAATTTCTTGTTTGTAAGTTTCTAACAAAAAAAAGGCAAGCAACAAAATTCTATCCACCACTCGCAAAATATTTCTTCGCTTTATGCCATACCAAAGACATTGTCTATGGACTCCGTGGCAAGCAAAACAACTAAAACAATCTGAAAAGATTTTTAGGGTAAACTTTTCTTCATTAATGAGAGCAAAGCCACCACCTTTGAATTCTAATATCCTAGTCTCTGAAATACTGAAAGAGGAAGTAGAAATGGCATTGAAGAAAACAAAGATGGGAGGAGTTGCTGGATCAGACCACGCACAAACAGAGAAGTATCTATAGATAACATAATTTTGAGGGTATTGAGGGATGGGATTCTCAAAATATCTGAAAGAGGAGAAGATACCCAACTCAGGAAAAAGTCATGGATTACATAGGTCTAGGCACAGGTATAGGTAAAGCACAGGTGGTGCAAGGGATAGAGTGCCCGGGCTAGAGTCAGGAAGACCTGAGTTCAAATCCCACCTTACATACTTACTACCTGTGTGACCCTAGCCCCAAACTAGTTCCAACCTCAGTGGACATCTCCACATCTAATCTAGAACTTTTTTTATTATGAAAAAATCATTATTAGTGATTTTATATATATATAATATATATTATATTATAATATTATACAATATATCCTTTATCATATATTATATTATGTCATATATATTATTATAACATTATATATTATATATATATATATATACATATATATTCATTTCACAGATAGGAAAGCTAAGGCTCTCAGCTTATGAAAAATCTGTTATACTGATTTTTCCTACAAACTGTAGGAAGGCTAATTTTCTGAACTATTTTAAAGGAGCAACTGACTTCTCAGAAATGATCACAGAGCTAATTGGCCATATCCACGTAAGCAGCCATTGTTATCAGTCATCATATATGACCTTTAAGGTCTAGATTTGTAAAACTAAATCAATTTTATTTGCCCTTGTTTTATGGTATTATAATCTCATTCCTATAAAACAAGTTTTCTCTCTTATTTTATGGTTCATGATGCAATCCAGAGAAACTGGCCTTCTCTCTGTTCCTCACTCAGGATACTTCACCTGTCTATGTGTCTTTACATAGACGTTCCTGGAATGTACTCCCTCCTTATGTCTGCTTTATAGACTACCTCTCTTCTTTTAAGCTGCAGCTCAAAGCACAGTGAATAAAGCACCAGCTCTGAGTTCAAATCTGACCTCAGACCCTTGACACTTACTAGCTGTGTGACCTTGGGCAAGTCACTTAAGCCCAATTGCCCTACCTTCCCCTCTCCAAAAAGCAAAAAACAACAACAACAACAAAAAGATGCAGCTCAAATACCATCTTTCGCAGGAAACCCTTCCTGATCTTCCCAACTGCTAGTGCCTTCCCTGACTATATTGTATTATTTTACTACTTTGTGTATGTGTATGTATATGTATATTGTGTATATATGTATATATAATTCACTTTATACTTATGCTATACATATTTTTATCTGTAATTATTATCCACCCCCTCATCCCCACACTTTAGACTTTAGGTTAGGACAATGCTCTGTACACTCCTAGGGGGAATGTCTGGGTTGAACTTGTGACCTCTTGGGTCTTTTTGCTGCTTGCTTGGGGTATTAAGTGTTGAGTTATTCTGGGGTCTCAGGGTTTGATTGGACTGGAGACTTGCAGGCTTTCAGTGCTCCCACAGAGTAAAGTATGTTCAGCATCTTCTTTGGTCTGGGCTCTGCAAATTTCTGCTCTGCATTTGGATCCAGGCTACACACCTGTGGGTTTGCCTCTGGTTAGTTTGAGTAGACTGTTGCTCTTCTCAGTCACTTATCAGCCAGAGGGAAACCTCTATAGATTCAAGATGACAAACAGAAACCCAATTCCTCTCCTGGTTATTTTGCCTAAGCCTTCAGTCTGGGCTAGAGGCTGGAACTGAAACTCCACTCTGTTTTTGAGGTCAAAGTCAAGCAGCTACTGTTTATTTCTAACTTGCTCCTCAATCAGTATTTGTCTTAGGGTCCTATACCACCCCTCAAGCTAGAACGTGCCCCCTCCTACCCTCCTTGCCAGGCACAAGTTCCCTCCTTAGTCCTCCCTGCATCTGTGACCTAGCAGTGAGTAGCCAACAAGAGAGGTCCAAGTTTTTGCCCTGGTGCACAGTCCTGGCCCTTTTTGGTTCCTCCGTGCCAGAATGTTCTATATAGTACACCCCTGGCCAGACCCTATTTCGTTTCCACAGATCTCTCTATCTTCCTATGTTGACTTGGGTTGAAACTTACTTTTTTAAACTTTTTATTTCCTGATCAGGATTCAGATTGGTGTGCTCTTCAGTTCTTTGTGGAGGAGTTGTGTTGGAGAGCTGGGTTGTACTTCGTCTTATTACTAACTTGGCCCCACCTTTCCAAAGTAATTTCTCCATCTTGGGGACCCTATCTTTTACCCTCCTAACTCCACCAGCTCTCCTTGTGTCACTTTATTTGCTCAAAGAACTGGATCTCTTCTGAAACTCTGGTCCCCATCAGTCTCAATCACCAGACAATAGAGGCTTAGGTCATAGTAGCAACAACCGTCAGAATATTCACCAGCTGGCATGTCTATCAGATTAGTATTAATCTGATTACTCCTCCTCTCTGTTGCAGGTACCTAATTGGGCAATAGGAAGTCTCTCTCAAGGTCAAAAGAAAAGGAAATAAGGAACTCCCAAACCCCATGTAGCTGCCTCAAATATCACCACTTCCAGGTAGTCCTTAATTTTATTTCCTCCACAGGAATTTCTTGGCTCCTTCAACTCTCCATCAAGATAAAAGGTCTTGCAGGTACTACCATATGTGGAAAATGGCTTATAGATTTCTTCTTATTCTAATTATGACACAGAAAGCAGAACTAGGTTCAGCAGGTAGAAGTATTAGAGGACAATTTTGGCTTGATACAAGTATGATGGGGTACTGGTCAATAATCCCACCACTCATGAGCATGCACAGAATATTCAGCTGTTGTCGTGCCCACATGGATTTAGGAGTGTGTATAGATAATCCAGTACACTAACCATTTGGCAAAGAGGACTCTTATTGATTGGCTTTGGAGCCAGAACCAGGATGTATTCAAAAGACACTAGTCAACCAGAGACTACCTGTGATTACTTCTGTCTTTTCCCCACCTGGCTGTTTTCCAGGAAAAGAGACAGGATGCTGAACGGGAGAGGTCTCAATGTGTTTCTACCTAAAGTCAATAGGTGGTCCCTGTTTTTTGTCTCTTTTCATTTGTTCTTTTCTGTTTTAGGTGAAATAATCTAGAATATGGCTAGGACCTTTTGTGCTTCAAAAGGTTGGTAAAGCCACCAGAACATCTGGGAGCAGAATCCAATCCAATATCAAGATCATATGGAATTACTTTCAGTACCCAGACCAGCAATAGATGAGACGAGGACTCTTCCAATGAGTGGCTATGTCACATATGGAAAAGAACTTGATGGGACCAATTCATATAGAAACCTTTAATTCTGAGCTCAATTTTCCCAGAGGCTAGAGTGGGATAGGAGAGAATGTATCCCCAGGTATTGACAAGGATGGAAATGTTTATACTTTTGTACTCGCAATATAATCACTGTGTGTGTGTGTGTGTGTGTGTGTGTGTGTGTGTGTGTTGTATCTCTTAGATAAAAGCTAATTGATGCTAACTGGTGATAGTCACTGACAATTGTGAGGGAACAAGAGTAATGTAGCCTCAAACCAATAGTTTTGGAAAAGAGACACCACCAAGGATACCCTATATGTATCTAGGCATACCCCTAGAGCCCTGAAGTGATCATGTATCTTCCTCACTCTGAGAGAATAAAGTCAAAGTATCACTACATATAGACAAATATCCTAACAATTAGAATTATTTCTTCAAAGTATAGTGGGTTTCCTTGGTCAGCAATGAGTTCCTCATTAGCAAAGGTCTTCAGTCAGAGACTACTACTTGTTGGAAGTGTTCTAAAGGCATTTCATGCTTCAGGCATGGCTTAATGGAATTCACCTCTGAAGTTCCTCAGTGATCTTATAATTCTATTGATCAGATTTATAATCACACTGGATAATCTTGTTTTGTGTCAAAACATCATGTGATTATAATATCATAGGACTGACTTTCTTGCATGACTTGTAAGCTGGCTTTGAAAACAATTATACAGTGGGAGTTGTGAAATGTTATAAGCAAATGGTAACCTTATTGGAATATGTATATCGATCAATCAATTGACTGAAAACATTTAAGTACCTATTATGTGCCAGGAACTGTGTTGGGTGATGGGAATACAAAAACAAGAGTGACACAGTTCCTGACCTCAAGGATTCTGTATTCTTATATTTGGGGATGAGGGTAGAGCACAACACTTTCACAGATAAATACAGCATATGTTTAATTAGATACAGTCATGGTAGGGAGGCACCAACAAGGGGGAAACCAAGAGAGGCCTCTTGAACAAGGTAGCCCTTGATTTGAGCCTTGAAGACAACTACTGGTTTCAAAAGGGCAGAGGACCTGGCATTCAAGGCTGAGAGAAAGTATATGCAAAAACATGGTCATGGCCATGAATAGAGAATGGCCAATAGGCTGGTTTCATGGAGGCATAGGGTGAATGAAGGAGAGTTTAATCAGCCTGGAATGTTAGTTTGTATTTCATCCTTTGAGACAATTGGGAGCCACCGAAGTTTTTTGAGAAAGTAAGTGATGTGGTCAGACCTGCCCTTCAGGAATATAATTGGCAGCTGTGTGGAGTAAGAATTGGAAAGGAGGAAGACTGGATACAGGGAAACCAAATGGGAAGCTATTACAATACTGCGGGTGAGAGGTGATGAAGACCTGAGCTGGGGGGTTTGTGATGAGAGTATAGAGTTGTGGATGTCTGTGAGAGATTTTGAGAAGGTGAAAATAATAAGACTAAGCAACTAACTAGATGTTGTTATGAAGGGCCGTGAGGGTAACTGAGAGTGAAGAGTTGAGAATGACTCCTAAGTTGTAAACTTGTGTGACTAGAAGAATAGTGGTATCCTCAACAGAAAAAGGAAAACTGAGAACAAGGGTAGGCTAGGAGCAGGCTTAGTTTTGAATATCTTGAGTTTAAAGTACCAAAGGATATTCAAATGTCTTCTTCTTGTTCATCCTTCATCTTCAAAGAGGACCAACGACATCAGAGGATGATTTCCTGACTTGTGCATGAATTGGATTTAAGTGAAACAGAGATGAACAGTCATCAGACTCACTCTCTCTTCCCATCATTGAAGTCCAGCAGCAAGACAAAAGTCAGGATGAAAGCCAATGGGCCAGAATGCCATGGGTGACTGTGGAAACTTTAATATCTGTCAGTAATTGGAGACTTAAGACTAGAACTCCAGAGAGAGAGAGAGATGAGAGCTAAATATACAAATATGGGAGTCATCTGTAAGTGGGGGAAGGGATGGCAGGGGAAAGGAATAAGCACTTGTTAAGAGCCTCCTATGTGCCAGACACTGTGATAGGTACTAAGTGCTCATTTGATATTGATCTATATAGAAATAATCGTTGAATCCATGCTATCCTGTGAGAACACAAAGAGTACATAGTTTTCCAGAGTAACTGCTTTGAAGGGTACACAAATTTGTTTCATTATCTGACTGTTTAAGAAATGACCAGTTGGTCATTTGCTTTTCAGGTTCTCTGAAATCTCTCCCAAGTTTCAGAAAAATATGAGAAGACAAATAAACTAGTGGAGAATAAAATGAACAATTTATATAATAAAAGTATAATATTATATATTATACATGTTATATATAATATAATATAAATCAAATAATGAAGAAAAATAGCTTTGAACTACTTAAGAAACCTAATCACAGCAATGATCAACTACGATTCCCAGAGATTGATGATGAAGCATGCTACCCTCCTCTTTACAGAGTATTGATGAATTCAAGTTGGAGAATGAGATTGACATTTTTGGACGTGGCCAATGGGGGAATCTGTTTTTCTTGACCCTGTATATTTGTTACAAGGGCTTTGTTTTTCTTTTTTTCTTTTCTAATGGAGAGGGAGGTCAAGAGGGGATAGGATTATGGTAGCAGTAATAAAAAGAAAAGCAAGAAAAGAGGGTCATTGAATTATCTTTTTTAATGGAGAGAAGACAACAAAAAGTATGCCAGAAAAAAAAGCAGAGATTCAAAGCACAGCTTTGAAAGCTAAAACTTCAATTTTATACTTAAAAAGCAAACCATATATAACAGAAATCTGTGGTTTGATGTACAGTCCCTTTTTATCTTCTATTATGTCTATGGAAATGCCCTTTTTACTTCCTGATGACTTGGGATAAAAATAAATTTTAAAAATTCAGTATTTTACTTTTCAACTCTCTTTTTATAGACTGTCACTTCTTGTTTGGCCTTCATTTTGAAGAGGACCAAGAACATCCCAGGTGATGTCTTGACTTGCTTGTGAATTAGATGTAAGGTCATTGAACAAAGCTGTCAGTCTCACTCTCTCTTCCAGAGTCATGGAAATCTAGTGGCAGAACCAAAGTCAAAATGGCTGGTGATGGCTTTGGATACAATGGATGAGTTTGGCATCTTTGATATCTGACCAAGCTCTAAGCCCTCCACAGCACCTGCTTTAACCACCTTTGTGGCTGCTACAACAAATTGTTCTCATCTGCCCATTCTGCCTGGGGAAGTCTTCACAGGCTTGGGATAGACACATCCTCCAATTCACCAACAGGTATGAAGCCCATTGGTTCCTCTCGACCTGGGTTAGCCCATCTACTAAGACAGTTTACCAGGATGTGGACAGATGCTGTACATGCTACAGCTTCTTGGAGTTGAGTGGCAGGTAAACACCAATGGTATCAGCAAGCCATCACACCAGAGATGCTAGTCTTCCTTGAACACCTTAGACTGTTATTTATAATTTAAATTATAAACTTTTCTTTTTTTCTTTTTCTGGTAGTGTTGTCTCCAGCTCTCCTCCCCACTTCCACAGTCCCCCCAGTCCCTAGAAGACTAAACAGTAGGGAATACTGAATGGGTAAATAAATTTTAAAAGTACTCAAAATGGCTTAAATTGGAAATCTGACTAATTAAAGAGGGAAAAAAGAGACATTTCCTGAATTACCTACATATTTGTGAAAGTTCTTGCTTTGATTTGACTTTAGAGACCAGGCTATCTCTCATGCCTGAAGTGTGTTCCTTCTTTATTTCTCTCTTAGAAACCCACCATCTCCTATGGAAAGCCTTTCTTTGTCCCTATAGTTTGTTGTACTTTCTTTTTCTTCCTCCAAGTATCTTATGAGTAGTACTAGTAGTAGTAGTAATAGTAATAGTAGTAGTAACAACATTTATATGGCACCTACCATGGATCAAGCATTAAGTGCTAAGTGCATACAGGTTACATTCTCCTGGTACAATGTAAACTCCTTCCTTGAAAGCAAATAGTTTCTTCAGTGTCTTCCATATAATAGGTTATTTTTTTAAAAGCTCACTGAATGGTGGATGACACAAATTATTGGGGGAGGAGGAGGGAGAAGCATTGATTAAGCACCTACTGTGTGCCAAGCCCTGTTAAGTGCTTTACAAATATGTCATTTGATCCTCCCAACAACCTCGTGAGGTAGATGTTATTATTAATATCACTATTTTACAGAAGAAACAGAGGCAGATGGAGGTTAAGGGGTTTGCCCAGGGTCACATAGCTAGTTGTGTCTGTGGCTGAATTTGAACTCTGGCCTTACTGACTCCAGTTTCCGCACCCTGTCACCCACAGTAAAGAAGGGGAATTCAGAGTTGAAACAATGTGTGTGGTTTGTATACATTATAAATAAAGACAATGAGGGAATCAGCTTTAAACCATAAGTTTTCATTAATGCTGCCTGTGGTTTCTCACAGTATGTCAAAGCCAGACCAGTTCCTACTGGCATATCTCCAATCAGTACAAATTTGAAGGAATTAATGGTAACAGCTATTCTAAAATTCAACCATTCCAGCTAGTTCTCTACCCTTGCCAAGCCCAGAATAAAGACTAGAGTGATTCCTCACCATCACCCATTATTAGTAGTATGAGGAGTAAAAGGATTGAAGGGAATTGGAACAGGTACGGCAAAGAATGGTGGGCAGAAGTAAAAGTAAAAGGTACCACTGGGACATAGAAAGTAATGTATGGAAAATGGTGACCCTGTTCTTTGTCCAAGTTTATTCTCAATTCCACTAATCATGTATATGTGGCCAAAAGCACTCTTTAGTGACTATGCAAACCACTAACAAGTTCCAGCTTTAGTGTTGAATGAGTGACCCTGGCTTGGGAATTGTCCTTGCACCTGATTTAGTCTAAGGGAAGTGTTGAGTTGAGCATCCTGAGGGCGCAATGTTTGCAGTCCTTATCCTGCTGTAAGGAGAATTTAGACTGTGTCTGCTAGAACTCCTAGGTCCCAAACAATCCAAAATTTGGATCAGGAGGGAGACTTCCAGAGTTTAGAAGGATAGAAAGACGGAAGTGCCTGGAGTATTTTTACATTATGCATTCTCATCCCTGGTCTGTAAGTACTGCTTATTGACTTATCAACTCTAAGCTAATAATAAAAATGATAAGCAGTAAGACCAACCATGACTCCAGAGGAGTCATGAATGATGAAGCCTGTTACCTTCTGATAGAAGTGGAGAAACAGATATTCTAGACATTGCAAATGTGGTGATTTATTCTGCTTCACTATGTTTATTTGTTATAAGGATTGCATTTTTTTTTTTACTTTTGAGGTAGGGATTTGGGAGGATGGGGAAGAGAAAACTAGACATAGTATTGACCCCCAAAAAAAGAAAAAAAGAAATAAGAGGTCATTGCCCTTTAAAAGTGCAAAGAATGGAAAAAGAGTTCATTACAAAATGTAGATAAACAGGACAGCTTTGAAAGGGACATGTTGCATTTATCATAGTTATCCTTTCTACAGCAAGACTTTTCCCATCATGTTTTTGATATGTCACTGGTTGGCATAAGAAATTAAAGAGGAATTTGGGAGGAGTTTTGTGGAGGCTGCAGATGACACATGATAGCCAGCTGACACAGAAAAAGTTTAGAAACTCAGAAATGCATAAAATGTATGTATAGTATTGTATAACATCAACATATTTTATCTTTCAATACCATAATAATTTAGACTTCTCTGGTAGGGAGGGTCAAAAAATTTCATGCAGATTTTTCACACCACCACCACCCCTCTCCTCCCCCCAGCAATGTGAAAGGGATAACTGAACTTTCTTTTTTTTAAGCAAGCTATAATCAGTGGTTCTCAACCTTCCTAATGCCATGATCCTTTAATACTTGCATGTGGGCATATCTGCATGTGGGCGGACCCGCCTGGAGATGGATAGAGGAGCAGTGTCTCGGTTCCTAAGACCATCGGAAATATGTGTTTTCCAATGGTTTTAGGCGACCCCTGTGAAAGGGTCATTTGACCCCAAAGGGGTCACGACCCACAGGTTAAGAACCACTGCTATAAGTAATTGATATTTTTACAGTTTCACATATAATATTTTCTATTGTATTTTGTATATGAAAATATTTTTTCTTTTTTATTCATTAAATTCCTAATAATTTTTAAAAATACTATGGGGCAAAACATATAAGTTTCATTCTGAATAGGTACAACTTTTAAATCAATCAAGTTCCTGACAGAGATGATGGACTAAAGGTACAGAATGAGACACAAAATTTTCAGATACGACCAATAGATATATTTGGCTTGACCATACTTACTTGTTATAAGAGAGTGCTTTTTTTTTTAATTTGGGAGAAAAAGAGGGAGCTAGTGATAGCCAGGCCAAAAGAAGAAAAGGGGATCATTGAAGGATTTTATTTAATGCACATAAGAAAACAAAAGGAATTTCAAAAGGAGACTCAGACAAGCAGAACAGCTTTGAAACCAATGTGTTTAATTTATCATATGCTTCTTTTTTAAGATTCAAGTTTCATGTAATAGAGATTCATGGCTTCATATACAGTCCTCTTTTTCTATATACGGAAATGTTGGTGTTTGTCATATTCAGAATAATAAACTTACTAAAAAATAAAATGGACAAAGTAGCTGAGAAAGAATAATCCAACGTTGTGGGCCATAGTTAACTTTAAAATGCCACTTGTGGACCTGAGGGGTGCTTGTTTTTTTATTTTGTGCTTCTGTTGTTTTATAAAGAAAAACTAATCTCTAAAATTAAGGGAATAGACTATTAGCAAATATTTTCCACCACTGAAATTTTCCACCCTATCAACCACTGAAATCATTCTTTACCAAGGAAGTATTCATTGCATTTGACTGTAATATCATTTGTTAGATGACTGTTCATTGCTAACCCTGATTACTCATTCTACGAAGACACCAAAGTTGAGAGTGATACCAAAAAACCATGGCCAAAATTCCTGTCATTTCCAGTTACGACTATCACCACCACAAGCTTCCCATTTAGTTTGTGTTATGGGAATCTGAAGATCTTCCCTGCCCCTAGGCCCTTTGTTAAAGTGGCTACGTGACCCTGAGGACCCTTGGATATTTGAAAGTATACTCTGTTCCCTA
>CM053582.1:331263426-331280766 GCA_028627135.1 Pseudochirops cupreus | reverse complement strand
AGGGGAAAATATGGTCATTCAGTGAGGTAGAGAACTTTCAAACATTCTTGCTGAAAAAAACAGAACTGAAAAGAAAGTTTGACACTCAAATACAAGAAGCATGAGAAGGTAAACATGGAAATCATAAGGAACTTATCAAAGATGAACTATTTATAAGCCAACATGGAAAAGTGATCATTGTAACTTATGAAACTTTTCTCAGTATGAGGATAGGTGAAGGGAATACAAATGTATATATACATATACATATACATACACATATGTCTATTTAGGAGGGCTTATATATGCATACAAACACATATCTGAGTAGGTTTATATATGAGTACATAGAGGGCATGAGATCAATTGAACAGGAAGGGACAATATTCTAAAAGGTGAAATTCTGAGGTGGGAGAAAATTAGAATGAGAAGAAACAGGGAGAGACAGAATGGGGTTAATCACCTCAAAAAAGAGGCAAAGGATAATTGTTACAATGGAGGGGAAGAACAGGAAGGTCAACCTTACTCTCATTGAACTTGGCTTAGGGAAGGAATGACATAAACTCTAAACTGAGTATCTCGTCACCCAGTAGAGTAGGGGGGATGGGGATAAGAGGTGGGATGATGGAGGGGAGGGCAGGGATGGGGGAGGGTTTATGGAAGTATACACTTCTGTAAAGGGACAGGAACAGGGACAGGGTAGAGAACAGAACAAGGTGGGGAAGGATAGGAAAGAGGGACATATAATCGGTCTCTCACAATATGCCCACTGTGGAGAGATTCTGTGTAATTACACATGTACAGCCTGTACTTAATTGCTTGTCCTTCCAGTGGGGGTGGGTGATGAGGGAGGAAGGGAAAGAATCTAGAATTTAAAGTTCTGGAAACAAATGTTAAAAATGTGTGTGTGTGTGTGTATACACATAATTACTATTATTATTATTAACTACATCCAACTGGGAATTAAGATACACTGGCACTGTGGTAGGGAGAGCCACCCTACCCTACCGGAAAGTCAGAGGGGGGAGGGGGAGGACATAGGAGAGAGCAGATTGGGGGAGGGGTTATACAGTGGGATGGCTGTTTTGAGGTGTTGGGTAGGGGAAAGAGGGGGAGAAAATTTGTAACTCAAAATCTCATGGAAATGAATGAAGTAAACAAGAAAATAAATTAATTAATTTTAAAAATTTGCATTTCTCTGATCAATAGTGATTTAGAATTTTTTTTATGACTATAGATAACTGATTCCTTTGTCTGAAAACTGCCTATTCATATCCTTTGACCATTTATCAATTGGGGAATGACTTGTATTTTTATAAATTTGACTCAATGTTCTATGTATTTGGGAAATGAGGTCTTTATCAGAGATACTTGCCATTTTTCCCAGTTCAAAATGGGTCTTTTAAAAGGGTAAGTTAGATTTCTATAGTAAAAGTTATCTGGATAATTTAAGAACAAAACTTGTCTATTTTTTATCTAAATTATACAGAAAATAGAAAGAAAAGTAAAATGTGGGGTCCACATTTTCTGGTTTCTCTTTGTAGCCTAAATGGGCTGAATAATAGTGACCTCTCCAGTTTATTCTATATTTTGTAGAGTTAATCCAAAGTGGTGGCTAATTTGGTCCTGAATCTCCTTTCATTCTTTTATCTTGGCAGTTTTATAAATTTCTTCTATCAAGAGTTTCTATTACTGGTATTTATCAAAAACAAAAAGAAAGGAGTGTAATACCTCTGCCCATTTGGAGTGGGCAATTTTCCCAGGAAGGTAACTGTATACATGGAGGGAGACATGATTCCTGCTTGGCTGAGAGACCTCTCTGAGCCAGGAGACTATGTAAAACAGAGAATATGGAGAGAGTGGTGAGAGAAAGGCTATGAGAGGCAAATTTTAGACTTTTGAATTGCAGACTGGAGATTAGACCTTGGAGTTGCATCCAGGGAGGAGAAGCCAGTCCCCAAACATTTCCCTTGATTTCCAGCACTTCCTACTGTCTAAACGGATTCCTTTTAATGAGATCATTCTTTCTCTTCTTACTTGAGTTATAGTTTATCTCACTCCCAGCAAAAGAGCTCCTTTACTGTTGTGTGATATATGATCTATTTTAATCTGCACAGCTTCCTCAGGGATATATAGGATGTTCAGGGAGAACTAGCCCCTCTAGTCTGAGGGTTTGCTAAGGCGTTTTCAGGGGTGCTCAACCATCTTTGGTGTCTACCCATCACCCAGCTCTCACCTGGGCTCCAAGAAGCTGCAACATGCATAATGGTTATACCCCAGTAACTGTTTTATCTGATGGACTACATCAGGTTAAGGGTAAGTGACAGGTCTCAAACCCATCAGTGAGTCATGGGGATGCTCACCCCAAGACATCCCCAGCAGAATGGGCAGATGAGAATAATTTGTTCCACCAGGCATGAAGAAAGCTGAAGCGAGCTCTCAGAAGTGCTTAGAGCTTGGTCAGACATTGAAGATGCCAAGGTCAACCACTTCATCCCAGGCCATCACCAGTCATCTTGACTTTTGTTCTGCCACTGGACTTCCATGACTCTGGAAGAGACAGTGAGGCTGATAACTTTGTACCACTTTGCCTCACTTACACACAAGAAAGTCAAGACATCACCTTGTGATGTCATTGGTCCTCTTCAAAAGCAGAAGACAAGTTCTATTCACTGTTTTGCACAGATAAATGAATTTAGTCATAATTCATAATGGTCTTTTGTGTTACAGTGTTTGATGGAGCTGGTGATATTCAGCTAACTATGACATTCCTCTTGGAAGCTATGAAGAATGTTGTCTTTTATTCTGAATCTATCATACCCCTGATTTATAGATACTTGAGGTGTGTTGAAGAGATACAAAACATGGCCCAATATATCTCTTAGAGATAGGCAAAGGAAGAAGCACAGCCTCAGTCTTCCTTCTACTCCCCCACAAAGGCAGAAATTTCAGTCTCCTTTAGAAAGTCATGGACCAGATTCCAGATCAAACATTTACCCATGCCTCATGGAAGCTGACCTATTTTTATAATTAGACAGCACCACACACGTTTATCTTCTAGGAGGTTATGCTTTAGGTTAAAAGGGAAATTAAAGTCAAAACTGCCAATGTGGTATAAAAAGATCACTAGAACTGAAGTCAGGAGAGCTGGAATCTGATCCTGATTCTGCCATTAGTTAACAGTATGACCTTAAGGGAGTTGCTTTATTTCTCTAGACCCCCATTTACTCATCTGCAAAATGAGGGAAATTGGACTAGATAAGAGAGTCTTATCCTGAGGCCCACAGATCTCTAAAGGGATCTACGAATAGATTTTAGAGGGTCCGTGAACTTGAATGGGAAAAAAATTACATTATTTTCACTAACCCTAATTGAAATTTAGCATTTCCTTCTATTGTGAATTTTCAAAAAAGGAGAAAAAATTCTGAAAAGAGATTAGTAGGTTTCACCAGGTGACAAAAGGGTCCATGACACAGAAAAAGGCTAAGAATACCTGGTCTAAATGATTTCCAAGGTACCTTTGTATTTAGCACAGTTTATGTTTCTTTAAATTCCCCACAGGATAGTACTTTAGACATACAGTAAGAATTTAATAAATATTCATTGGTTGATAGATTATAGGAAAGAACAATGACTGACTCTACCCCAACAGAGCTACACCCAGAGATGGTCATACCCTTAATCTTGCCATCACCCATAACACTCCCTGCTCCCCATTGCCACTCCCAGGCTTTCTCTCTACCACCATCACTCAGCAACCTCTCCTTTGAAGTTCACTCAATCCATATTTATCACCCAATTAAGATTCTGTAATATTTCATCTCCTAATTTCCAGGATACTCTCATCTTCAATGAATTCAGTACCTGGATCACAGCATTTCTCTCCTCCTAAACACCTGCCCCCATACTCTGGTAGGACTTTAACATACATATTGCACCACTTCAAATGTCCTAATGCCTTAGTTCCTCAACTTACTCATTTCCCATGACCTACTGCCCTTCGTTCATACTCATGGTCTGTCCATCATCCATAAGTGTTCCACATCCATGTTCATGAACTCTGAAATTTTATCATCTGATCACAGCCATTGTCATTCTGTCTTGCAATCTCAAATCCTATTTTTTGCAGTTATGACATGATCTCCAATCCCTCACTTTCTTGATTCTTTCCCATGTCCTCACCACTGCTCTGGCTACACTCTCCTCCCTTCACTATCTTGTCCCTTTGGTGAACCTGTTTAACTCTACACTGTCATTTTCTCACAAGTCCCTTTCCCTCTTATGCTATTGTCAGTCATGCTACAATAAGCCTCAGCTTTGTATTAATCCCACCATCTAATGCCTTTGATCCTGTTCATAAACTATTAAATGAAGCTAGAGAAAAACACAAACCTTGCTGATTGGGTCTACTTTACATTTATGTTACATAATCTCAACTAGGCTTTCACTGAAGCAAGGCAATTCTTGTTTTATTTCCCTAACTGATTCACTCTCCTACTCACCATGGTGGTTTTTCTAAGCCTTTTCCTCATCAAACTCCTCCCACATGCCCCCATCCCCCCACCCTCTCAGCTAAGAATCTTGCCTCTTATTTCACTTAAAATATTGAGGCCATTACCATGATCTCCCTCTTCTCCCCTTCTCTTCATCTCACATCACTCAGATGTCTTCTTCTATCATCTTCACCTTTTCCCCTGTCTCACATGAAGAGTGGCTCTTCTTGCTAGTGTAAATCCTTCTATATGCACAAGTAATCAACAAATTACTCTTGCAATCATCCCTACTATCACTAATCTTTGGTCTCTGTTGGCAATAAACACATTCATTTCTCCTCCATCCTCAAGAAGCTCTCATTTGGTCCATCTATTTCTGAGTGCAACCATCCTACAGCCCTCTCTCCTTTGTAGCTCAACTCCAGGTCCAATGAACACCTCCACTTCCTTTCCTTCACTCTCTTTTTAATTAGGCATTCTGGCTTTTGATCTCATCATTCAATTAAAACTTCTCTCTCCATAATTACTAATGATTTCTTTATTACAAAATCTAATGGTCTTTACTCAGTCCTCATCCTTCTTGACCTCTCTGTAGCCTTTGACACTATCAATCACCCTCCTCTCCTAGATCTCTCTAGGTTTTTATAACTTTGTTCTCTTCTGATCTCATCTGTCTTAATGGCCCTTTTGAGTCTCTTTTGTTGGATTATCATTCAGGTCACTCCTGCTAACCATAGGTGTCACCCAGGGTTCTGTCCTGGACTCTTTTCTTCTCCTTCTATACTTATCTCATTAGCTCTCATGGATTCAATTATTATTTCTATGCTGATGCTTCTCAGATCTACTTATTGTAATGCCTTGCACGAGCAGCTTCCCAAAAGAGTGCTACTGTGAATAGCTTTTAAGGTTCTGATTACACAATATAGTGAACACTCCACTTATTCCATAACAAATCAAGGCAAGCATTCACAACAAAGCACAATATAATATTCACAACATTACGTCTTATCACAGAAAATCACAATATAGTATTTACAACAGCTTAACATTAGAATGGCCACATAGTTTTCACCAAAGTGGCCACAGTATCTAGAACAAAGAACAAAAGAATAATCATTTGGTTTCCCTAAGGGGGAAACCCTCCTTACTTAATCATTCAATTATTTCACAATACAAGTCAGTCTTCTAGTCATGGAGCAATCATAAGTTAACTTAATCAGTCATTAATTCAGATTCACAATTACTAAGTATCATTAATCACTAAATACAATCATTAGAAAATTACACAAACCCTCCACCCCTTGGTGTCTAGTAAACTTCAATTTCATCACAGGTTCAATATCCAAGGAGAGGCCTTTTCTTCATCTTGACTTGGGGTGGTCTCTCAGATTCCCTGGATCCCCTTCCACAGTCCCAGCTCCTACCTACCTGAATCCACCAAACAGTCACCTGGATTCAGAGGCAGACAGCTCCCAGGTTCTTGTCCAGTCCCCCAGACAGTTCTTGGTACACACTGAAGTTCACAGGGTCCAGCACACCTCAAAACCTTCACCATTTCTGTTGCTGGGAACTCAAGGATCAACCAAGCCATAAACAAACAAAGTCTTATCCTGGTCATGTTTCTTCAGTCCTCCAGCAGTTCTGCTAGCCCTAGGATCCAGAAGAAATCTCAGCCTTCCAAGCAGCAGCCACTTCAGCCTTCACCAGATCCTGGTCTCATAGAAATCTCCAACTCAGTTCTCAGTCCAGTAGCAGCCCAGCTCCCAGATGCTGGAACAATTCTGCTTCCTCCACCAGGAGTAAAAATTCTTGATTCTTGATTCTCTCCTCTGGAGCTCTTCTTAAATACACACACACACACACACACACACACACACACACACACACACACACACACACACACACACGCACATTGGCTTCCTGTCTCAGCCAACCCCTTCCTCTTATGTCAGCAACAGGAGACAGAGTTCACACCTTCTGTTTCTTTCATAGAATTACTTAGCCCTTAGTTACTATGGGCTAAGTACCTGCTAAATTAATTACAATTACACTTATCCAGCTCTAACTTCCAGATTCTACCTGTAACTGCCTATTAAAACTCTCAAACTGGATTTCATATACATGTGTGTGGCCAGCCCATCAGAGTTTCGCTCTGCAGTAGAATTTGAATTTTTGACAGTTCAGTTAGAAAAAGGACCTCAGTGCCTTGTACCTTATCTTTCCAGGTGATCTTCAAAATCTTCCTAAGACAATTCAGATGGAAGTGATTCAGTTTCCTGACATGGTGCTGGTACACTGTTCAGGTTTCACAGGCCTACAACAATGAAGGCAGCACCATGGCTCAGTTTAGTAGTCAGTCTAGTATCTCTTCTCTCCTACACTTTCTTTCAGAGCCTCCCAAACACTGAGCTAGCTCTGGCAATACCTCAACCTCACTATCAATATGTACATCCCCGGAAAGTGTACTGCCAAGGTATATGAACTTATCCACAGCATTCAAAATTTCTCCATGTGCTGTAGTTAATGGTTCCACATCTGAATGGTGTGGTGCTAGCCAGTGGAGAAACTCTGTTTTCTTGTTGTTACTCATTCGGCCAAAAGTAGCACGAGCAACAGAGAACCAATCCATATTTTATTTCATCTCAGTCTCAAAGGTTCTTGCCTTTGATTACTATTTTGGAATTGGTATAAAACTTTGTAAAGTCCTTTCTTCTCGAAGGTCAGATTCATAAGACTCTTTCATAACCACCCTTAAGATAAAATCTTACTCCCCTAACTTTCTGCCTTCACTTTTTATCAAGCCCAAATACACTGACAAGGGTATATTTCTTTAAAGTAACCTCAAACCCTAAGGGAATCCTTCCAACATAAATGTTCAGTTATTTGAGAATGTTTTCTTTTTTTAATTTAATTTAACTTTATTACATGGCATATGTAGCTTAGCAATCCCATGATTTAAAAATACGAATTTTGTCCACTTTAAATCCTGTGCACTTAACACACTAAAAATAGTTCCCATTTTGTTCCTGGGATGTTCTCTTAAGAAAAAGATGCTATAAGAGAGGGACCAAATGGGGTTGATTGCTTGATAGGTAACTATGGCTCAAACAATCTAAGTTGTTATAATTAATACTGAAAAGATGGGAATTCCGGTTATTACTGTCTATCTGAGGTTTGAGATATTTCAGACTCAGAGCAATAAGTTTGTGGAAATTAACTTGTTTCTATGCTTGCTGAAATATTCATACTATCGTTGGGTCTTTATTCCTCGGGTCCCAGGATCTGACCAATCTCAGGTCATTGAGACTTGACAGTAATAACGACATGAATATTTAAAGAACTGACACATATGAAATTGAATTAAATTATTTCACTTTTATCCAAAGAGCAGAGCCAGAAACACTGTATGGAAGTGACACATAGATGGATATTGGTTCAATGTAAGAATTTTTTAACTGTGAGGTAGACTTGCCAAGAATGAAATGGGCTGCTTTGGTAAGTAGTGAATTCTCGATACTAAAAGTATGCAACCTGAGGTTAAAATGCCATCTATCAGAATTGCTGTAGAATGAAATAAGAGAGAGGATTAGATGACCTTTCATTCTAAATGAACTTCTGACTCTCAAAGTTAATCATTCTTAATTTACTTGTAGCACATGCTAATTATTTGGTTTTCAGGTGATAGCTACACAAACCCAAAACATCTAGGGAGGAAGTTAAACATCCGTTCTAGATGGACCCAAATATCTATGGGTTTGACATCATGTAGATAAAACACTAGGATAACTGATTTCATTTTTACTGTACATTTAGAATTCTGATCATCCTCTAGGATCAACCATAAGCAAATATATTTTGTCAGTGTCTCAGAGATGGAATGGAACCCCCAAGGTCACAAAGATTATAGATCCCTATCTCATTTGTACATAGTTGTTTGTCCCCTTTGTTAGTCTGTGAGCTCCTTGAGAGCAGGGACAGCCTTTTGGCTTTCTTTGTACGTCCAGCACTTAACATAGTTCCTGGCACATAGTAGGTACTTAATAAATGTTTGTGAATTGATATGGACCTGTAATGTTGAACCAACTCTCTCAGTTTATGGGTGAAGAAACTGTGATCTGGAGATGTTAAGAGATTGACTCAAAATTCCGTAGAGAGAATTGTCTTTTGTAACTTTAGGAGCAGAAGTACAAGGAGAATTCCTTGTCCAAAGGTTTGGATTAACTTTGGTCTCTAATGCAAAAGGGCTACATGACCTGGAACAAGTCACTTAACCCCTCAGTGCCCTCAGGCAACTAAGACCGTAAATCAGGGGTGAAGGACCTGCAGCTTTGAGGCCACATGTGGCCTTCTAGGTCCTTGGGTGCAGCCTTTTGACTGAGTCCAAGTTCTACAGAACAAATCCTGCTCTAAGTGAAGGAATTTTCCATTGAATCTGACTCTTCATGACCCCATTTGGGGTTTTCTTGGCAGAGATATTGGAGTGGTTTGTCATTTCCTTCTCTAGCTCATTGTGCAGATCAGAAAACTGAGGTAAGCAGGGTTAAGTTACTTGCCCAGGGTCACACAGTCAGTAAGTGTCTGACGCCAGATTTGAGCTCAGGAAAATCCGTTTTACTGACTCCAAGTTGGGAATTTTATCCACTATACCATCTAGTTGTAAATCTGTGTGGGCAGAACTTCCTCAATTCTACACCAATGGAATGACAGATGTGAATAAATAACTGGTATTTATATAAACCTTGAAAGTTTGCACAGTTATATGTGAAGAAATGATGGTGAGTCCGTGTGTGTGTGTCTGTGTGTCTGTGTGTGTGTGTGTGTGTGTGTGTGTGTGTTTCCCCCTCTTCCTTTCTTTGGAGGAAGATAAGAGCTCTAACCAGAATTTTGGATTTACAGTCAGAAGGAACCTGGAGATCTAGGAGTGATTATAAAGAAATAGGGGCAGATTATCAAAAACCAATCAGCAATCAAGAGGGCTCCAAACATTGCCTACAGTAACAGCAATATTGTTTTAAGAGCAACTTTGAGGGAATAAGTCATTTTGACGATTGTAAATACCGAAATACAAATGACACATAAAGGAAGATGCTCTCTGCATCCAGGGAAAGAACTAATAAAGAGAAATACACATACAATAATTTTACACATATTTGTGTGTGTTTATAACATATATAATATACACAAATACATATTTGGGTTTAATGGTAGTCATCTCTAGGGTTGGTGGGGGGGAGGAAGGAAAAAAAGGGGAAAAAAGAAAGTTACATGATAACTTTATTATGTAATTAAGAGAAATAGCAAGTTCTACATAATAGATTTCCAGTTTCATGCACAATCATCTTTTTATCACACTATGTTATAGAAATGCTTGTTTTATTCCATAAATTAAAAATAAAATAGTTTTTTTTAAAAGGGAGGGGCACAGCTAGGTGGCACAATGAATAGAGCACTGGTGATGGAGTCAGGAGGACCTGGGTTTAAATCCAGCCTCAGACACTTGACACTTACTAGCTGTGTGACCTTGGGCAAGTCACTTAACCCCAATTTCCTTGCTTTCCCCCCTCAAAGAGAAAGAGAGAGAGACAGAGAGAAAAAGAGAGAGAGAGAGAGAGAGAGAGAGAGAGAGAGAGAGAGAGAGAGAGAGAGAGAAAGAGTTCCCTAAGGACCAACTGGAAATTTGGGATTTTAGGTTAATGCATAACACTTCATCCAGAATACCAATTTGGGAGAAAGTCACAGCAATGAGGCAACAAGCATTTAATAAGCATCACTATGTACCAGACACTGTACTAAGTACTGCAGATACAAAGAAAGGTAAAAACTAGTCACTGTTTTCAAGTAGCTCACAGTCTAATGAGGGAGACGACACCCAAACAATTATGTTCAAACAAGCTATACGCAGGATAAAATGGAGGTCGCTTCAGAAGGAAAAGGGCTGGGAAAGGCTTCTTGCAGAAGGTGAGACTTGAGCTGAGACCTAAAGGAAGCCAGGAAAAGCAGGAGGTTCGGTCTTCATATCAAAGGAAAGAAGGATCATGTTTCTATACATGAGTCATAGTCCTTTCTAGACAGCCAAGAGGAAACAATAATGTACCTGAGCGTGGGCTCACAGATCATAAAGAATTATGGGAATCAAGCAAGAACTAGGGAACTGTTTGATAAAGGCTTAGATTACTTATTAAGTTTAGGCACAACGTGGTCTAAGCTAGATAGAATCTATTATTTGTACTTTTGATTAATTGCAACTCTGATGTTTTTTCAAAATTTTTGGATATAGTTCTTTTCTTCTATGAATAAATACTAGATCACTGCCTTTAATGGTCCACAATGTGATCATAGGATCATAGATTATGAGTTATAAGGGACCTCAGGACCCACCTAGAATAAACATGTTGTTTTACAGATGGCAAAAATGAAGTTCAGAAAAATTAACTTGCCTAAGATCTCACCAATATCAAACACTGGCAGCTGGATTTAACCCAGGTCTTCTGACTCTAGGTAAGTCACTTAATTTCTTAGAGTTAAGTTCTATGAGTATTTTGATCTCCATTTTTACAGATCAGAAAAATGATGATCAGAGAAGTTAAATGACTTCTCCATATCTGCACAGTGGTGTCAGAGGCAAGATGTTATCCCAGGTTTTTCTGACTCCAAGTCCCTATCAGTTATATCATGCAGAAGAGAAAGTCCTTGGACCAAGGGAAAGCTCCGCTGGATTGGTTCTAAGAATCAACGTGGTACTTGGGAAATTGACAAGGTTAAGCAAATTGTAAGGTTCAGGGTTGACTCCTTAATATAAATCATATAATTGATGGCAGACCAAAGTTAAAACTCAGATCTCTTGAATCTATTCTCAAACTTTTCTCATACTTTATGCTGTGTAGCAGTTTTAAAAGTATGCATTTCACCCATGAGCCTCACTCAGGGTTGATGAAAGCATTTTCAGTTTACCTGGGTCTTCCCATATCTAAAGCAATCCACGGACATTAACTGGTTATCCAAGCACATAATAGGATAGTAGTGAGAATCATTGCTTCTAAGCTTTAAGACTCCAATAAATACAGTTTACTCAATACAGATAAGTTAGAAGTTAAGATGAACCTTCCCTTTCCTACTGTTTTCCCTTCCTTTCCCTTCCCTTCCCTTCCCTTCCCTTCCCTTCCCTTTACTCCCCACCCCAAACTCCATTCCTACTTAAACTCATTTCCCCTAGTTAGCTTCCATATCACACAGAGAGCCATCAAGAACACATTAGCCTCTATCTTCCCTCCTAATTTGGTCTCTTAGCATTTGATGGAGTGAGTCCTAGTGATCACTTATTCTGATATATACCAAATTAGTCATTTTGCTATGCTTATATTCCTCCACTGCATCACTAGGGTTGAATATTGCACATTACAAAAAACATGCTATAGCTTCCCTACTCTGGCCCAGTAGTTGGAGAGTTACTCAACAATCAAGAACGCCAGCATTCAGAATGCACCTCTGGTACTCGCTTGCTGTGTAATCTTGGATAAATCACATTGCCTCCTGGAGCCTTTAGTTTCCTCCTCTGTAGAATATGGATAGTAAGTACAACAGCACCTCCCTCATAAGGTTGTTATAAAGTTGAAAAGATGTAGTCTTTGTGAAGTACTATAAATTGTTCTACAGAAGGGATTCTTCACCTTTTTTGTACATTACAGACATTTTTGGCATTCCAGTGAATCTGTGGATGCCCTTCTGAGACTATTTCTTTTAAATGCATAAAATGCACAGGATTACAAGAGAAAAAAACTCTAAAGAAATAGTTTATACATATTTTTATACATATATATGTATGTATGTATGTATGTATGCATATAACCCAGCAAGAAAAACAAGTTCATAGACCCCAGGTTAAAACCTCTGCTCTAGAGAGAATATTCCACTATATCTGAGCCCTTTCCTAATAACCCCTTGCTTATTTGAGCATAAAAGTATAGCTTTATAACTAGACAGGGCTTTAGAAGCCATTAAGTCTACCCGCTAACCCTATGTGACAGATGAGGGAATTGAGGCACAAGGAGGTTCAGTCACTTGCCCAAAGTCCCATGACAAGGAAGTATTGGAAGCAGGATTTAAACCCAAGTCTTAGTGCCTCTAAATCTAATACTCTCTCCATTATACTACTACCTCAAGCAGGGATATCATTTTAGGGGTTCTGGGAAGGAGCTTCCCAGATCAATTCCACCTTTTCCATTGGCTGTCTCACTAACACCAGACATTCCTTTAAAAAAAAAATTCGGTATCAAATTATTTGCCAAAGGTACACATACTCTATCTAGAAGAAACACCTGCTGTATTTTATACTAAGATGTACATAACTGATATCAGATCAATTCTTGAGAGGGAGGAGGTAAAGCAGGTGGGAAAGAGTGAAAAGCCACTCATTGACTAAAAAAAGAGGAGGAAAGATTTCCCAAGAGGAAAAAAAGGATAAAGAAGAAGGGAAGCCCACAATGAAAACACACCAGCAAACTTCAACATTTTGCCCCAAGATGATTCTGTGAGTACTGGGACAGGGAGGAGTACAGATAAGGAGGTGTTCAAAAAAAGGAAACACTCAAAGAGTTCCCAAGAATCAGGAAACAGCAAAACTAGACGCGGCAATTGTTTTTTCAACCCACATTTCTGCTTTTATTCTTTTTACCACAATGTGGTTACATGGACTTTAAACAACATGTGATATGACTTGGCCCAGAAACCCAAAGGTTTGAAATGCTTAAAAACAAAAATAAGCAACGAAGTTTTACTTGAAAAGATTATGAGATTGCAAAGAACGTTGGTCTAGGGATGTGTGGTTTTTGACTTGTAAAGAAAACAAACAGGTCTCTCCCCACCCCCACCTCTCAGCTTATTTTGTTGAAAAACAGATTTGAGAGGAGAGTGAGATACCCCACTCCATCCCAGGCCTCCCCAAAATGCCTCTTCAAACTACCTGTTGTCCATAGTTCCTTAAATTCCCATAAGTAATGACCCTTTTAGATGGTGGGTCGTCTTTGTTAAAATAGAAACGTGATCTAAGAATAACCCATTAAACCATTATTATTCATTATCACTTTATTCTTCACATGTGCTGTTTTAGCTTCAATCCCCAGCCTAGCAAGCCCTGAGGCAATCAACAGGATAAGTAAATGTGCATGTCAGAAAGGAAAGAGGGAAAAGTCCCCACCTGCAAAGAGCCCTGCCCATCAACTGGGGAATGGCTGGTTAAATTGCATATGAATGTGATGGTACATTATTGTACCATAAAAACACATGATTTCAAAGTGACATAGAAAGACATATGAATTTCACAGAGTGAAAAAAGTAGAACCAGAAGAAAAATGTATACTATAGCATTAATAGTACAAAAATTTTAAAGTATGAGAACAGAGTAGGCAGTGAATATGGAGGGATGGAGGGAAAGAGGATGCGAAGGAATGAGGACTGTAACAATGAAAGGGATGCTCAGATCCTGCTTCACAACTCTGCCCATAGCTGCCCCTGTTACATGTTAACTTGCATTCCAGGAAATGACTTTGGGCAATATAGAAATTCCTTAAGAATAGAACCGAGATTCATCACTTACCAAAAAAGGACATGTGGAATGAAATTTTTTTCATAATCATGATTTTTTAGTTTCTAACGGACACCAACACATCCCCAGGCAATGCAGGAAACTGAACTAAATTCTACAGGGTTTAAACAATTTGGATTAAATTATCAACCTATCAATAGGCATTTATTAAGTGCCTACTAAGTGGTAGGTTGTGCAAGTCATTGGTGACACAAAGACAAAAATGAAATAAACCTTTCCTTCAAGGAGTTTCTACTCAACGCAGGAGACAGCAAATTCAGGTGGAAGTACATTCATTATGTATCCAAAACAAACAAAATAATTAGAGTGAGGCAGTAGAAGCTGGGGGGAGGGGGCCAGGAAGACCTCATGCAGAAGGTGGGCTTGAGTTGAGTTTGGTTGGAAACTAATAAGTCTAAGAGGCAAAGGTGAGGAAGCAATACATTCTATGCATGGAGGACAACTTGTATAAGGCACAGAAATGGGAGATAAGAAGTGTAGGAAAGCAAGAAAACCAGTGTGGCTAGACCAAAGAATGTATGAAGGAGAACAATCAGGCTTGGAGCAAAGTTGTGAATGCCAGAAGGAGGAGTTTTGTGTTTTATCCTAGAGGAAATAAGGAACCACCAGAGTTTACTGAGCAGCAGAGTAACTATGTAAAATCTATATTGAAATATCATTTTGACAGCTGAGCAGAGGAAAATGGATGGGAGAGAGGAAAGAGTGGAGGCAGGGAGACCAATTGCAACAGTCCCTGTGAGAACAATCCTGGAAGAAATGGTGAGCTAAGGTGGTGGCTATGTGTGTGGAGAGAAGGGGAAAATGTGAGAGATATTGTGGAGGTAGAAGAGAGAAGACTTGCCAATTGATTGACTATATGGGGTGAAGCATAGTGAGGAGTCCAGGGTGAATCTGAGGTTTTGAATCTAGGTAGCTGGAAAGTCGGTGGTTCACTCAACAGAAATAGAATGGGTCAGAAGGGGAGTGCATGTGGGGTAAAAGATCATGCTTAGGATATGTTGAATTTGAGATATAGATAGATATTGTGCACATATACATATATATATGTAGGTGTAAATCAGTCAGTAGACATTTATTAAGCACCTACCAGATGCCAGGCACTTTGCTGGGAATACAAAAAGAAGCAAAAGACAGTTCCTGTCCTCAAGGAGCTAAGAAGATAATGTGTGAAACAACAAGCAAACTAATAGGTACAAAGAAGCTATATACAGGAAAAAATTAAGAGAAGGAAGGAATTAAGAGAGATTAGGAAAGGTTTCCTGTAGAAGATAGGATTATAACTGGGATTTAAAGGAAGCCAGAGAAGACAGTAAGCAGAGAAGAGGGACAGAATGGGAAGGAGAGTTGGGAGATAGGCAGAAAAAATGTCCAGAGCTGAAAGAGAAGTGTCTTGTTTCAGGTATAAGAAAACTGGAAAAGTAGGAGGGGTCTAGGTTACAAAGCCAAACAGAGTATTTTGTATTTGATCCTGGAGGTGATAGGAAGTCTCTGAAGTTTATTGAGTGAAGGGGTGACATGATCAGATCTGCACTTTAGGAAAATCACTTTGGTGGCTGAATGTAAGATGAAAAGTAGGGTGAAGAGAGAGACTCGAGGCAGGCAGATTCACCATCAGGGCATTACAATAATCCAGGCATGAGATGATGAAGGCCTAGGCACACTAGAGTGGTGACAGTGTCAGAGGTGCATTTCAGAGATATTGCAAAGATGATATCAACAGGTCTTGGCCACATATTGGGTACAAGGGGTGAGAGAGAGTGAGGAGTCAAAGATGGCATCTGTATTGTGAGCCTGAGGGACAAGGAAGATGGTATTGCCCTCTAGAGTAATGGGGAAGGGAGGAGGGGAGAAGAGCTTAGGAGGAAAGGTGAGTTTGGTTTTGGACATGTTGGGATAAGCTGTCTACTGCTCTGAAAGACAGTTGGAGATGTGAGATAGATGTGTAGATATATATGTATGTGTATATGTATATGTATGCACGTATTATTATCATTTATGCAAGAGATGATAAACTCATAGTTGATGAGGTCACTAAGAGAATGTAGAAAGAAAAACAAGTTTAGGATAGGGGTTTACTTTATTTTATGAAACAGATGTTAATAACCTCTGAAGAGTCATGTTAGCCAAGCCACATTAGAGATGGGAGGGACCAGAGGTAGAAAGATCAGTATTTTAATATCGTGTAGGGGTTTACCAAAACTTGTCTCCTTCTAGCTTTGGTGAGAAAAGGCTGTGTAGGAGGAGCAGATGAATAACTTTGCATACCAATTTCAATAAAGCTAAAATTAAAAAGGAAACAATAATTAAGGGAACAAAACCTTTACAGGAAGACTTCTTGTCTTCTCACGGGAAGAAATAATAGAGGTTTTATTTCTAAGATATGTGAAGAACTGAGCAAAATTTGTAAGAATAAAAGCTATTCACCAATTGACAAATTAAGGCTATGGACGGCTATTTCTCAAGGGAAGAAAACTAGGCTTATCTATAGCCATAGTTTTTTAAAATGTCCCAAATTAATATTAATTTTAAAAATGCAAGTTAAAGCAATTTTGAGTTCCTACCTCATACCCATCAGATTGTCAAACATGTCAAAAAGGGAAAATAAAAGGTGTAAGAGGCATATTGATTGGTGGACCTGTGGATGGGTACGACCATTCTGGAAAGCAATGTGGAATTAAACACAAAAAATTACTACTAAGCAAAGCATACCTTTTGACCCAACTATCCCACTGATAGATCTATACTCAAAAGAAATAGGAAAAGATCCTATTTGTACCAAAACATTTTTAGCATTTCTTTTTGTGATGGCAACTAACAGAATGCCTATCAGCTGAGGAAAGGCTGAAGAAGTTATAATATATGAATGTAATAGGATACTATTGGGCCATTTATAAAAAGAAGAAATACAGGATTCAAAAAGACATAGAAGAAGTTATATACGAACTAATGGTGAGTTAAATGAACAGAAACAGAACAATTAAAACATCAGTATCACAAAAAATGAGCAATTTTAAAGGTTTTTTTTAAATTAATTGATACAGAATTAAATAAGGAGAATCAGGATAATAATTTATAAACTAACAACAACATCGTAAAGACAAACAACTTTGAAATCTGTAAGAAAGAGGACCAACGATGGAAACATATTATCTGCCTCCTGACAGGGAGGGGGGGGGAGAGAGAGAGACAGAGACAGAGAGAGAGAGAGAGAGAGAGAGAGAGAGAGAGAGAGAGAGAGAGAGAGAGAGACAGAGAGAGAGAGAGAGA
>CM053582.1:331225861-331262926 GCA_028627135.1 Pseudochirops cupreus | reverse complement strand
CTTTGCTTCTTATGCTTATTCTTACTCATGGTTCTTCAGACTGTGATTTTTTTTTTAAATCTCTGTGGGGCTCTGCTTCCAGAAGGGAAAGCTCTGTCCCAAATCGCTGGGGTCCTCCCGGCTGCCGTAGCTCTTAGGAAGAGGCTGGGAACTCTTCCTGTTTACTTCTGGCTGACTGGATAATGAAGACTCCAAGACTGAGGCCCAAGACTGCGATCCGGATCCAGACCGCTCACCGTGAGAGCTCTGGCCTGAGAACAATTGCTCAGTCCCCCTGCTGCCTGCAGGCCACGGGCGGGAAGCTACAATGCTGAGGCGGGTGCAAAACCTCTGCCTTTTGCTTTTCTGCTCTGGAGGCCTTTCGCCGGACTGCTTATCTCCCCCTTTCGCAAATTCCGCTTGCAGCTGCTGCTAATCTGCTCACCTGAGAGGCTCCTCAGCTCCTCCCGTCTAGCTGCCCCCGGGGCACAGCCGCGGCTTCAGGGCAGGCTGGTTTTGGTTCACAGTGCTGATATGGTTCCTCATAGCCGAGCTGACTTTAGTGGGAAGTATCTCTGTGTGCGTTTTGGAGTTCTAGGATTGGTTTAGAGTCCTGTTTTATGGGTATTTTGGGGTGGCTATGTGAGAGCTGCGATGTGTTGCTGCTGCTATGCCGCCATCTTGGCTCTGCCCCCTTTTCACTAGATTCTATCAAATTCAAAATTATTTCTTGATTTCTTTGTAAAAATTTTAAGCTTTTGGGGCACAGCCTTATTTCTCAATTGTGATCTATTATTAAAGTGCTGAGTTGCTGTGATAAGGACTACTGAAAGGAATTTAGAGACAGCCCCAGCCCACGCCACCGATGTCAAGCCCAGGCCTAACAACAATTGCAGGCATTTCTATTGGGCTTTAATGTTGACAGAGTGCGCTATCTCACTTTATCCTGTGAGGTAAGTACTCGAGGTATTGCTTATTACTCGGAACACATGGACGAGAAAACTGAAGGTCAGATGGAGGTTATATGACTAGCTGTGGTCACACAGCTTACTAGCTCACTTACTAACTCACCTGAGAGGAAGAACTAAACCCGTATCAGGGAATTATTGATTTATAGTTAGAAGGGACCTTTGGGGTCATCTCTGATAATGCTCTCATTTTATAGATGAAGAACCTGCATATACTGGTAGGTAACGGGTAGAGCAATGATTTATAGGCAACAAATAGCATTGTAGATAGAACGTTAGACATTGAGTCAGGAAGAGCTGAGTTCAAATCCTGCCTCGGACACTTATTAGCTGGGGCAGCTGGGTGGTGCAGTGGATAGTCAATTGACCCTGGAGTCAAGAGGACCTGAGTTCAAATATTTATTAACACATACTTGACACTTATTAACTTTGTGACCCTGGGCAAGTCACTTAACTCCATTTCCTTGCCAAAAAATATTACTTATTATCTGTATGACCCTAGGCATGTCACTTACCCGTGGCCTCAGTTTTCTCATCTGTAAAACCTACTTCCAGGGTTATTGTGAGGATAATATAAAATAATATTTAAAAAGTGCTCCATAAACCTTAAAGTACTACATAAATGCCATTTTTTGTTGTTGTTATTCAAACTCCGATTCTTTGACTATAAATCCAGAATTCTTTCATCGTTTCACATTGCTCTGACTTTTACATCTACTGATTCCAGATCTCTCCTAACTCCAAGCCCAGTGTTTTTTCTACAGAGTAGATCCAAGACTGGTTAAACTCAACATCTAAGCAGGTCTGCTCCAATGTTAGGCTTAGGTAGCTAAATGCTAAAATCTTTGGAGTTGCCTTTGAAAATTTTGAAATAGCAAGTCCTCCAATTTCCATCCTCTTCATTGATTTCAACCTCCTAACATAGTAGAAGATATAATTGGAATACAATTTTGCAAACCCAGCCCTGAGCAAAGTATGGGCAAAATAAAATAGTCAATTTAAAACACAAACCCGTGGGGGAGGGCGTGAGCACCCCACATACCCCTCCCCCCCATCCTAAACTATCCAAGAGACTGCCTTGGATGCTTGAATAGTTTTGTAGGAAACCTACCATACCTCTCCCAAATTACCCAGGGTGCCTGTCATATTTATCTTTTAAGTAACAAAAACTTAATGCAACATTTGGCAGTAACACAAGAATAAATAGATTCCAGAGCTAATCCCAGTGGCAATGTAAAATATATTGCTTTAATGCTCTTAATTTAAAAAATATTTTAATATTTTATTTTACCAATTACATGTAAAAATAACTTTAACATTTGTTTTTTTTAAATGTTGAGTTCTACATTCTCTCCCTTTCCCTTCTCTTCCCCCTCATTGAGAAGCAAGTAATTTGATATAGGTAATACATGTGCAGTCATGCAAAACATATTTCCCTATTACTCATATTATAAAAGAAAACAGAGACCAAAAACCACAAAAAAATAAAGTAAATAATGATATGCTTCAATCTGACTCCATCAGTTTTTTCTCTGGAATTAGAGTGTATTTTTCATCATAAGTCCTTCAGATCTTGAATCTTTATATTAATGAGATTAATTAAGTCAGTAGCAGTTGATCTTCATATAATATTGCTGTTTCTGTGTATAGTGTTCTCCTGGTTCTGCTCACTTTCTTTGCATCAGTTGATTTAAGCCTTTCCAGGTTTTTCTGAAACCACTGTGCTCATGATTTCTTATATGATACTCTTATTAAAAAAAAATCTTTTGCATTCTCTCTCTGTATTTCTCTTTTTGTCAGTTTGTGGACTCTTCTCTTCCTATTTGCTCCCCCTGCTCCCATCCACCTTTGTTTTCTCTCATCAAAGAATTTTCAAGTCTTCAGATATAAAATCTCCTATATCATCACAGCATTCACAGAAAAATAGCAGTTGGAATTGGATTCCAATAGCAATTTGAAGGGATCTCAAAGAATAATTAATTCAACCTGTATTTAAATAAGAACCTCCATTAATAAAAAGATCAAGACTCTACTTGATAACTTTCAGTTATAGGAGACTTATTATCCTTTTAGCTGTCTTTTAGACACCTCTGATTATTTGGAAACTTTTCCTTATATAGTACTAAAATAAAATATAGCCTAGTTCTGTTCTCTGGGGTTCAGCAGAACAAGTTTTCCAACCCAATCCTACCCAACCCCCCAAGGAATCTTGGAGAACTTCAGATTGAATTTTGAATCATTACTCCCCTCTTTTCTCCAAGATGACAATGCCCAGTCTCTTTTACTAAGCCACACATGGTGCTGTCTTTAGTTTCTTCTGTCACTTTGGGTCAATCATCCATTTTTTGTTTTTCATTTGTAGAGGCAGGAAGAAAAACATTCTCCATTTTACTAAGTAGATATTGAAACATAGGCTGGTTCCGTGAGTTGTCAAGATAACAAAATGAGTCAGTCATTCAATTAAAAGAATAAAGACAAATTACAATGGGTAACAATAACAAGGAAGTCAACACACATTATCTATTCTGTGAATAGAAGAGAAAAAATAGAACAGGCTTAATCCTGTTGTGCTTCCTTTTTGAAAAGAAAATCTATATGCTCTCCTGGGGATTGCCAATCTGAAATTAAAACTTGGGAAGTTTATAGCACTTCTCTGTTTTCTTTGATGTTAATGTGAAGTCAGGACCTTCACTTCTAGTAAAACAAATTCAGAAACAGTGGTATAAGGAAATGAATTTTTTTTCTTTTTGGAGGAGGGAAGGCAGGGCAATTGCGGTTCAGTGACTTGCCCAAGGTCACATGGCTAGTAAGTGTTAAGTGTCTGAGGCCAGATTTAAACTCAGGTCCTACTGACTCCAGGACTGGTGCCCTAGTTGCTGCACCACCTAGATGCCCCAAGAAAATGAAATTTTTATGAAGTTCAAGTTTGTTTTGGTTTTTCCTTTATCTTGTGGCACTGAGGACCTCAATCACATGGGACCTAGATTTACCCTTTGTGGGTAGGCATTCAGTAAAAACCATAGTTCATAAACCTCTATTGATGTATTTCCTTCATTAGGTCAACCAAACGATACACTAGTTTAACGAAGAATATGTTAAATTGGGCAACATAGCAAAAAAATAACAAGAAAGATTTCCTCTTCACAGATAGTGAGTATGTTCTCACATGTATTTTGCTGTGGGTAGGGGAGGAGGGAATGCAGAAAGGAAATATGCACAGTAAAGCAACATGATTGGAAGTTGCACGTGTAGAAAAGATATACGACCAAGGAACTTAGCTTGAACAATTCTTGTCACTGATTCTACAGAAGCACCAATGTCCAGGAGTGATGTGATTGTGTTGCTCACTACTTCTGTCTTCTGATCTTCTGTCCTTATAAGACTTCTTTAACTCTACTGTGAAGCTGACCCTAGTCAGCTATGCCCAGCTATTTAGTAAGAAAAGAAAGTAGGCATTTTTTAGTGTTTTTTTTAAACTGTTGATTCTGAGATGACACCTGCAAATTCAATCCCTTATTTGTCTTACAGTGAGAAAATTTCATCCAACACATTCCTACTTCCAGGATACTAATTGTTGCCTATTCAAGTGACCATCCCCTAAGCTTCAGTGAGCAAGTGTAAAATGGCAAATCAGACTTAAATTACTGCAAGCAACAAAAATCACTGCCCTACCTGTAATTCCTCAGCCTTGGACGTGTACACCTTCTCAGCCATAATTTTGTCATTAGATATTGAATTGAAATCAGTTCGATTCAATAAGCATCAATCAAAGCCCTGTGAATAATACTAACTAGCATTTTATAGTGATTTAAGATTACAAAGGTTTTAAAAAATCTTTTTTGATCCTTATAAATCAGTGAAGTAGGGAGAGGGACTAGATGTGATTTTGTTAATATTGGGAAATCCCTTAAGGAGGAAATTCCTTCTCCCAGGGCAGGTTAGCACTATCTCTGCAACCCATGGTCTAACAGACTTACTCAGAGTACTGAGAAAGTAACCAACTTCCTCTGCATCACATAGCCAGTAAATACCACAGGTAAGACTTGAATCCTAGTCTTGGTTCCATTTTGGCTTTCTATTCCCTAGGTCATGCTGCCTGTCATAGGAGGATGACAAGATCATATATTTAGAGTTGGAAGGGATCTTACAGCATATCTACTTCTACCCTTTCATTTCATGGATAAGGAAACTGAGACCTGGGCAGATTGACTTGTCTAAGGTCACAAAGGCAGTGGAAGCAGCTGCGTGCTATAGAAGACAGTGTGCTAGACATGGAGTCAGGAAGACCAAGGTTCAAATCTTGTCTGGAACACTTATTAAGTGTGTGACCCTGGGCAAGTCACTTGACTTTGATCTGCCTCAGTTTCCTCATTCTGCAAAATGGGTATAATAATAGCACCTTATCATGTTTGTTGTGAGGATAAACAGAGATAATATTTGTAAAGTGCTTTGCAAACATCAAAACATTAAATAAATGCTAGCCATCATTATCATTATTAGTAATAGCAGTGAAAAGGCTGGGATTTGAATCTATGTCACTTGAAAGTCAATCCTGTGAATATAAGTATTATTACTCATATGCATTATTGCATCTCTTGACCCAGAGGGGTTTCCCCTTCACTGGTAGTCTTCGGGCAGAACTTGGATGATCAGTTAGGTTGTTGTAAAGATTCCTTTTGGGATGGTAAAGGGAAGGGAATAAGCATTTACGTGGCATCTACTATGAACCAGGCACTGTGCTAAATTCTTTATAAAGATCTCATTTGATCCTCATGATGGCCTTTCGAGGTAGGTATTATTATTCTCATTTTACAATTGAGCAAACTGAGTCAAACTGAGTTTAAGGGATGTGCCCAGGGTCACAGAGCTAGTAAGTGTCAGAGGCTGGATTGGAATTGATTCCAGGCCCAAAGCTCTAGCCACTGCACCGCTTAGCTGCTTCTCTGTATGGCAACCCATTAGATGGCTCATCTACTTCCTTCCAACTCTTAAGTTTTGTGAGTATCTCTGTTTAAGAAAACTGAGCCTTAGGTTCAATCATTTCCCCCCACGTCTCTCATAGTTAATAAATAGAAGAGCTGGGTCTTGCATTAATGTTTATAGACTCTTAAGTCCAGAACTCTTTCAAGTATATTAATCTACAGGGCAGCTAGGTGGTTCAGTAGGTAGTGTGCCCTGCCTGGAGTCAGGAAGAACCATATTTCTGAGTTCAAATCTGGCCTCGGACACTTACTAGTTATGTGGCTCTGGGCAAGTCACTTAACCCTATTTGTCTCATTTTCTCATTTGGAAAATGAGCTGGAGAAGGAAATGGCAAAGCACTCCAGTATCTTTGCCAAGAAAACCCCAAATGGGGTCGTGAAAAATCAGATTCAACTAAACAACAATATATCAGACTACATTTATGCCACTGTGATTATCTTTCTTTTACCAATATTTCCATCCTCTACCCATCCCCGATTTGTTTTTAAGATGAATATTAGTTAATTTTAAGAAAGGAACATAAAACTTTATATATATATGTATATATATATATGTCTATATGGAGAGAGAGAGGGGTGGGGGGGAGAGAGACATTTAATGGTACATAGTTTTAAAAATTGGGCTGCAAACTCTTCTTTATACATTTGTTACATGCAGTGCAAATCAACTACAGAACTCACATATCTATTTGTGGTTCTCAGATAGCCGGGTCTTGGAACTAGATTTCTTGAAAAATAGGTGAATGTCATTAAAGCAATAGCCAAAGGACATCTTTTCCTGCCTATACTACTCCAAAACAAAAAGTCCAGCTCTTTGTGACACTTAATTTTTTTTTTTGTGATGCTAGAGCAACAAAATGAGTTAATGCTTGTTCCTTTGCTTGGTATTTCATAAGCATCTCAAACTCAGCATGTCCGCCACAGAACTCATTATCCTTCCTCTCAGGTTCTTCCTCCTCTGAATTTCTCTATTATTCCTGAGGTCACTAGCATTTCACCAGTCACCCAGGATTGCAACCTTGGTGTCAGACTCAGCTTTTTATTTTTACCCCATCCATTTGATCAGTTGCTGGTCATTTCTACATTCACAGCATTTCTAGAATGTTTACATTTCTCCACTTGCACAGCTACCATTATGATATAAGCCCTCATCATAGATGGATTTGTGTAGGTGATCATTCACTTAGTAGGGAGTTAATAAGTGTTCGTTGAATAATAAATGCTCCCTCTATCAGTCTATAACTTAGTAAATATATTAGAAGGTATTGGCTAAGGCATGGGGAGATTAAGTGGCTTGTGGGCAGGGTCACACATCTTGTCAGTATCAGAGGTGGGATCTGAATTCAGATCTTTCTTTGACTCCAAGCCCAGTATTCTATCTGTCACCCACTGCATCTCAGGCTATCACCAATTGTTTTGGCTTATGTATTGACCCTGGACTTCTATGATTCTGGAGGAGAAAGTGAGGCTGATGACTTTGCATAGCTCTGCCTTACTTAAATCCACTTCACCCACTAGTCTCATATCACCCTCATGATGTCATTGGTCTTCTTGGAGAACAAAGGATGAACAACAAAAAAAGATTATATCTACCAAGTCATGCTACCTCCACCCAGATCTAACAATTCTTAAATTGAGAGAAATGGAATGAGTTACAAAGGGAAATTCTAATCAGGGTCTCTGTCAGCTCAGCGTTATAAAAATATACTCGATCTGGTGTCAAGAGAGAATTGTATGCAAATTTTGTGTCTGATGTTTGTTAGTTGACTTGACTTGACTAGTTGTATGACCATGGAGCCACCTCATGAAGCCTCAGTTTCACAAACTTGATGATCTTTGTAGCGCCTTCCTCCCAAGGTTGTTGTAAGGGACAAATGAGGTAGCGTATGTAAAGTATGTACTTTTTAAACCTTAAAATACTATGTAAATATGAGTCATTAATATGATTAAGGATGACAATAAGTTGATATCAGTTTAAGATCACTAGGAAAGATACTAACTTTTAATTACGCATTTTTTTTTCTTAAAAAAGGTGACTAAATACCATAGGATTTTTTTTGGGGGGGGGCAGATCTGTGATTTTTTTTTTGATATGGGAACTGACGAGGAAACTCCTTGTACTCGTACTAGTGGTATTTTTAAATACCATACAACAAGCTGATAAAAATAGGGTAATACATAGAATGGGGCTGTGACAATGGGCAAAATTACATTAAGTTCTGCTCTTTGAAAACGCAAGTTATATTTCACGTAACTGTCCTCCTTGGTAAGATGGTACAATATGAGAAGTGGTAAGAATGCCCTACTAGAATTACAATTAGAATTTATCTTGTGGTTTTTTTTTTATCTTGTCAATGACACTATTTACTTCAAGGAAGGTATATGAGAATCAAATGACCCCTCTGCACATTCCCACTGCCCTAATGTCACTCCAACCCATGGGGAACTTGATTTGGTGGTGAACACAAGCTTCAGGGTGGCAGGGTTGTCAAGTCATTTAGATAATTTGTCACAAGGAAAAAACTATCACCTGTGGTTCGTGGGTGAATCATGCCAGCTTCCCAGTTGAAATTTTTGACTCAATCATATTACATAACTGACTCATCTTCTGGAGTTTTGGACTCTGGGTAGACAATGAAAAAAAGAGTGAATGATTGGCTAGAGGAACAGTGGGGAAAGGAAAAGAAAAAGAAGATACCTGGCTAGTCAACAGGTTTCTACTGTGGCAGTGTTTGGCAATGGCAAGGTTGTATTTGAGAAATCTAATGAATGAGATTGGACAGCTAGAAGATGAGGTGGATGGAGGACTAGGCTTAGAATTAAGAAGACTCATCCTCCTGAGTTGAAATCTGGCCTCAGACACTTATTAGCTATGTGACTTTGGATGAGTCACTTAATCTGGTTTGTCTCAGTTTCCTCATCTGTAAAATGAGAGATGATGAAATGGCAAATCACTCCATTATCTTTGCCAAGAAACCCCCTAAAGGGGTCACAAAGAATAGGACATGACTGAAACAACTCAACAACAATGAAGGAAATTAAACTCTCACTTGACAATTTTTTGATGAATGCTTTCTTTGAGTGCTGAAGCAGGGTATGGCAGCCCAAAAGATGCTTTTAAGTGGTGTGATAGCTGAGTTTGTGAGGAGAGGCAGGTACGGGTATATGAACAATAGGAAAAAGGCTGCCAAATCATCTTTCCTTTTCACTGAATCGTGCATTTTAAATGGCACAGAAAAGGCAGCCCAGATAGGCTGAGTTACTTGACCAAAGCTACATAACAAATGGATGGATAATAGATTTTCTGTCTTCTAGCCCAGTGTTCTTCATGCTCCATAATTTTCCCTGTCTCATTCCCTCAAAAAGATGGAAAAACTCAGTAATGGATGACTTATATTAATGAAAAGTTTCCATGGAAGCTGTCTCTTCTAGAGTAAATGATGGTGGTAAGGGGACCAGGAAAGTGTTACCTGATTCCATTTTTCTAAAGCAGTGGTTCGCAACCTTCCTACCGCCATGACCCTTTAATACTTGTATGTGGGCATATCTGCATATGAGCAGACCCGCCTGGAGATGGATAGAGGAGTGATGTCTCGGTTCCTAAGACCACAGGAAATATGTTTTCCGATGGTTTTAGGTGACCCCTATGACCCCTGTGAAAGGGTTGTTCAACCCCCAAAGGGGTTGTGACCCACAGATTGAGAACCACCATTCTAAAGGTTGGCATGGGACTTAGACAGTACAAGAAAACTTTTTAAAGTCATTTTCCAATTGTATCTGATTCTTCATGATCCCATTTGGGATTTTCTTGGCAAAGATACAGGAGTGGTTTGCCATTTCCTTCTCTGGCTCATTTTAAATATGAGGAAACTGAGGCAAACAGGGTCGAGTCACTTGCCCAAGGTTACACAGCTAGTAAGTGTCTGAGTCAGATTTGAACTCAGGAAGATGAGCTTTCCAGACTCCAGGCCTGGTGCTCTATCCACTGCATCACCTAGCTGCCCCACAAGAGAAGTAGTAACCAGCAGCTCTTCTGGAGATCATGCGTGCCTTGTCTTTTTTGGACCTGAAGTTAACACTGACTAGAACACTGTTTGTATTTTTGTTCTTTTGTCTGTTTTGTGGGGAGTCAGGTGACAGTCAGGGAAACTGGATAATTTTGCCATCTCTTGCACCTGGGAGAAAGTCCACACTAGCCTACTATTTGTATAATCCCATTATATTATATATTACAGAGAAAACCAATGTAAGTCCCAAAGAATAACCTGAGTTATTATTGTGGATACAAATGAGGACAAATACCAACCAAATGCGAGATATTTTAAAGCCTTAAAAAAATAGCAACCCACATACCAGATTATGTTCTGGATCATTGCAAAAGAAATGACCTCTATCAACACATCACAGGGTGATGGAAGAAAAAAGCTTTTCTCTCTCGTTAAGCGTTTAGTCATAAAGTAAGAACTGTGGGGAGACGGGGCATATAAAAGTATCTTTGATGCCATTGTCACCAGAAATTTGATGAGGTTTTTAAAAAAGTTTTTTTTTAAAAGGTATCACTAGATTCTCTTCTGTTTATACCAGTGAGAATTCTTTTTTTTTGGACCTTTAAAATTTTTTTCTTTTAACCCATGAAAAAGTACCCTGCAAGGTCTGTATCTAAATTTGACACTGGGTTTTACTCTCTTTGAATTTTCTGCTCAGGGAGGACCTTGTGACACCAGTTACACTGTGTTTACCTCTAGTGTGAATCAGTGGCTGTGGCACAGGCCAGGCTGTGCCAGCCCATGACAGGATATACCCGCCTCTGACTAAGGGGAAGATACTGGAACAACAACAAGGGGAATCTGGAAGATCCAAAGGGTATTTTTTCCCCCCATCTCTGTCATTTTTTCATTGAAGACTAGAGGCTAGAGGCATCTCTGGGATTAGTTGATTAGTTGGTTCATGTTTGGGGTCATTTGTTCTGTGAAACTTCTATACCAAGCCCCTGTTACCTCACAGCTAGACTGTGAAAATTGTCTCTCAATAGCTCCTTCTGGTTCCAATTCATCCTAAACGTTGTCAGTATTAATTTTTCTAAAATATTACTCTGAGAACAATATTCCCCTGCTCCAAAATCTCCAATGAATTCCCACTGTCTAAACATTTAATCTTACATTCAAGGCTTCCTTAATTTTGACTTTAACCTACGATAACAGGGTCCCAAACTGTTACCCTGAGTTCTCCTCTCTCCTTTTATTCTCTTGCTATTCATTCTTCTGTAGCATAGTTTTCAATTGATGTAAAATTGTTTATTTTGTTCTTTCCACTGCTTTAACACTTTTTGGTTTAACTCTTTGGCTTTCATTTTCAATTGGAATTTTGGACTCTGAGTAGACATTAAAGAAAGAGTAACTGATCAGCCAGAGATACAGACAGACCCTTAATTGTTGTTTAAGGTATCAAGAATTCTGATATAGTTTTGTTTTATGTTTTCCATTCTAAATATTTCTTTATGTGTTGGTTTTAATTGAGAAATATGGTGTTCAAGTTTTTAACTATGCTTCCAGCTAAATATTGATATGCAATTTTCTAATAGCTTTTCACACATTTTAATAGTTTTCTAACCATTTCTGTCATGGTTGTATCTGATGCTTGTCCTTACCAGTATTCCTATTTTTCAGATATTATTCCTAAAAATTAATTATTAACAAATAAACTGCTTTTATTTTCCCCTCTTGGTTTTGCTTCTAACTCTCCAGACTTTATCACCATGACTCAGCTGCCTTTTCACCCTGGAACATCCCTTTGTCATGCTGGCCCCTTTCTCTCACCTTTTGAATGGTCTTTATTTTGTGGCTAAGCCCAGTGAGGGTTTGTTTTAAAATTCCATTCTTAGTATGCCCATTTCCTTTTAAAAAACATTTGAGGCATTGGAGTTATCTTTACCTCCCATTTCATTATGAATTAACATGTCTAGAGTGTGTTACATATCTGTTTTCAATGCCTCAAGGATCTTCAACTTTTCCCTCTTCAGATTCCTGTAAATCTTTAATTTCTGCTCTTAAATTAATCTCAGCTTGAGAACACAGTTACTTTGGATAGTATACTGATATGCAATATGTTGTGTAAATTGAACCTGATGTCATCGACAAAAAATGCCGAATAAAGTCCTTGCCTGTAACTGGAGAGATCTGTTTCAAATTTTCCAATGTGTTTCCAATGCCACATAGGTGCATAACAAAAGTACTCATATCTTCAGTCTGTTTCTTGCACATACATAGTTTGCCCATTTTAATGGTCAGTGCCATTTAAGCTAATGCATTTCCATTGGATGGTGCATTGCTTTTTCTCTGATTTGCTCATTGTCTTTGAATCTTGCCTTCTTGTGGCATTAGAACACAAAGAAGCACAATTTTCTCCTCTGTCATTGGTGTCAATCTAATTGTCAGTATGGTTTCAAGTAAGACCAGCTTGACATGGCTGAGATGATTAATCTGTTTCTTAGATTCATAAGAGTAGTTACATCACAATGACTATGATGCTAACCCAGTCAGTGGTATCACCAGAGCCCAGTTGGCCAATATTCATGTTTCCTACCAGGAATATTATATATATGTGTGTGTGTGTGTGTGTGTGTGTGTGTGTGTGTGTGTGTGTGTGTATGTGTGTGTGTGTGTGTGTATGCATGCATGTATGTATGTTTAGCTATGTAGAGATAGACTGTAAAATAACCTGGAGATAATGGTCCAGTATAGATTATTGGTTGAGTTCTTAGATATAAATATAGATTATAGATATAAATATGGATGTAGATATAGATATAAACTGCAGAATATCCTGGAGAACTCAATCAATAGACTTTACTGTACCAATATCACAGACTGAACTATTGCCCAGTCTTCCAGACATAATATTGATCATAAAAATTTAAGATCCATATTTGTTGTGGATGTCATCTTATTTTTGTCTCAGTCAAAAGGCCACACCCAAGGACCTACAAGGTGGCCTCAGGTTCCCTACTCCTGCCCTCAACCTAGTAAGACAAATCATTAAGCCAAATTGAGCCATGGACAAAAAAGATATTTCTTTAGATACATTGATATGTATATGTAATATTTGTGTTTTATAGAGTTCCATATAAGTATATATCCAAATATAAATTTAAATAAATAGTGTATATACATATATATACTCACACATATATGTATGTACACATATGTATGTGTATATATCACACATACATACGCACTCATTCATCATGAAGATCTGTCATTTATTGGTCCATGAAAGATAGTGAATTTTTGATGTATAATTCAAACCATGAGGCCATGTCTGGTTAGGGATTGAGTAGGAGCCCAATTTTTGCAGCCTATAGTGATGTCAACCAGTCAAGTCAATAAAAATTTATTGAGCACTAGTAATTGTGCAGTAAGTTACACAGTCTTCACCATTCTTACATAATCACCATTGCTCACTAAGTCTTGGCATCTTTAAGACAACTGTTTGGGGGCGGCTAGGTAGCACAGTGAATAGAGCACTGGCCCTGGAGTCAGAAGGACTTAAGTTCAAATCCAGCCTCAGACACTTCACACGTACTAACTGTGTGACCTTGGGCAAGTCACCTAACTCCAATTGCCTTGCCTTCCCCCCTCAAAAAGGAAAAAAAAAAAGATAATTGTTTGGTTGTTTCTGGTGGTGATGACCTGGTATTGAATTTTCATGATGAATCTCTCCAATTCCGCAAATAATATGAAAGTGAGAGAAAGAGAAAGTATTTGTGATTGAAAATATTCTCTTAGACTAGGGGTGGGGAACCTGTGGCCTTGAGGCCCTATTTGGCTTTCCAGGTCCTCAAGTGTGGCCCTTTGACTGAGTCCTAACTTCACAGAACAAATCTCCTCAACAAAAGTATTTGTTTTGTAAAACTTGGACTCAGTCAAAAGGCCACACCCAAGGACCTACAAGGTGGCCTCAGGTTCCTTACCCCTGCCCTCAACCTAGTAAGAGAAACCATTAAGCCAAATCAAGCCATGGACAAAAACTTCACACTGGGTTGAAGCCTGGGTTAGTAACTCTGTAGTGTATGATTGGAGCTGAGACATGTGGTCACTGAACAAGGAGTTCTTCCAACACCAAACTCAGACCCCATCAGATCTTGTAAGCCAGGCAATGTTTATTATTGTTGTTGCTACTACTATTATTATTGGGACCATTAAGAGCCCCCTTCACATGTGGAATTCCATTCTTTATATGCAGTATCCGATTATATTTGGGAGTTCTATGTCAATATTATATTTCCAAGTAGAACAATATGGTTCTTCTCAGACCTAAATGGCAATTCTCTTTAATATACTACTGTGTATTGTGAATCCTTGAAAAGAGAATATGATCAATGTGGTATAGTGGCTGGAGCACTAGATTTGGAATCACAAGAACTGGGTTTTATTCTTGGCTCTAACACTTACTAATTGTGTGATTCCTTGCAAATCCCTTCACCTGAGTCTCAGTTTCCCCATTTCTAAAATGTTACTTTAGTGTTTAAAAAAACATTTTCCTCATCTAATACAAGTTGTAACAGAATGTTACTACTTGTATTAGATGAGGAAAATGCTTTTTTTAAGCAGTAAAGTAACATACATCTATGAGCTATGAGCTGAATGAGAGGGACAAAAGCTGTCTCTCTTGATTTGTTGAAGCTGTGGTAACACAGACCCTATTAGGAATCTAGGAATCTTTTTCAAATTGACACTAATGTTTCTGAATCAGTAGCTACTGGCGTAATGTTAATGGGATATAAGATCTTCTGCCCTTTAATATGCATTGCTTGGAGCCCATTAAGGGAAGCTTGATTAGAGGAGGCTTGTTTTTTAGGAAGGCCTACATCTTTTGTTACTTTGTAATTAGGCAGTAGGTCAGGAGTGTTGTGGTGCCCTCTGACCCTGAAGAAGGGTATATATACTCTGAGGTTAGCATTTTGCTTTGGGGCTCACTCATTGAAAGAGTGTTCTTGTGATTTGACCAGATAAGACTCTGGGTAGCTGTTAAGGAGCCCCCCTGGCTTTGAAAAACCCAGATATTGGTGCTTCTTTCTCTGGTAACTATGTATGTATTGCCTTGGTCAGATAGTTGGATCTGTCTGTTTATCTGTGCTAATTTCTCAGACAGTTAGAAGCCCTGTTTGTTGGTCTTTATTTCTCTGCTTGTATTTTCTCTGAAGTTCAGGGTGCTGACTTTTCCCCTGAACTAGTGGATGTAATTAAAAAAGATTGTTGACCCCTTAAACAGCTTTCTTTCCTAGTAAAGCAGATCAAAGAAACTGTGCTAGCCACCATCTTGGGTATGCCAGTGTGGTTGCCATTACAGTTGGTTATACGGAAATGCATAGAATCACTAAATTATAAAATCCTTACTGGAAGAGACAGAAGAGGGCATTTAATCCAACCTGAACTTGACCAAGAATCTCATCTAAAATATACCTGCCAAATAACCAGATAGTCTTTGCTCAAAGACTTCTGAGAAAGAGCTTCACTCTACCTGAGGGACCTCATTTCAATTTTGAATATATTGTTGTTGTTCAGTCATTCTAGTCATGTTCAACTTTTTATGGCCCCATTTGGGGTTTTCTTGGCAAAGATATGGGGGTGGTTTGCCATTTCCTTCTTAAGCTCATTTTACAGATGAAGAAACTGAGGAAGAGAGGGTTAAGTGATTTGTCCAGGGTCATTGAACTCAGGAAGATGAGCCTTCCTGACCCTAGGCAGGACACTCTATACATTGTGTCAACTAGCTGCCATAGAAATGTATAGTTCAAATCATTAGAAGTTTTCTTTGAAACCTATTCTAAATATTCCTGTCTGCAATTTTCACCTATACCAGTGTTTCTGCACTCTAGTACAAGGTGGAACAAGGGAATTTCTCAAATATTTGAAGAAACTTATCATTCCCCCTGCACTTCCCCCCCCCCCCCCCACTCTCCCCAAATCCATTTCTTCTTCTGGATAAATAATTCCAGTTGCTTTAACTCATGTGGCATGCTCTCAAGACATTTCACTACGATGGTGGACTTCCCCTGTTCTCCAGACTTTATCAAATGTGGCACACAGAACTGAGTGCAATCCCTCGGATGTGGTCTGACCTGGGCATAGTACCCTGGGACTATCCACTCCTTAGTTTAGGACACAATTTCATTCTCATAACCTCAGACCACATTAGATTTGCTTATTCATCAATATTAATGAAACTAATGAGATGAAATCATAGCAGAAGTCCACATTTGTTTCAATGAAAGCAAAATTCTAAGGTTTTTGCCTCTGGGTAAGATTCAGATCTCAGCTTTTTTGTTTTTCGAAACTTATTAGTAATTGTTTTGTCTTTTCCTGAAGTTCTTTTTACTTGGCCCATCTTCTAGGACTGGGGCAAGACATAGTTGGGAGTTAGTTCCTACCATCTAGCCTCAAGTAATATCTACAAAGTCTCTCAAGAAGGCTGAAGCACATGCTATTGAAGAGGTTACCCATAAAGAGGGTTAGGGTTGCTCTGGAGATCCCAAAATATCAACATGCCAAGTCCTGTGGAAAGAATTCCTCTCAAATCTTCTCAGCCAAAGAAAAACAAAGTTTATTGAAAGTTCACCATATGGGGTAGATTCTTAAGGAGCCAGTCTATACTAGGTCGTTCTATGGCACTTTCACACAGAGCAAGTCTGTGCTAAGCTACTCTGTGGCACTCTCACACCACATGGAGGGAAGATGGAGTCTTATATACAGAGGAATCTAGGGGTGGTCTAGAGGAGGAGTTTGGGGAGGGTCTTCAGGAGGAGTCAATGAGGTCAGACTCTAGTAATGAGTTTGGGGAGGGTCTTCAGAAGGAGTTAATGAGATCAATGAAAGGGTGAATTGATATTTTGACAGGCTCAAGGGTGGAAAGTAGATGAGCAATGGATGGCTAGGCTAATAACAGAGGTTTGGGCCCAGCCACAATGAAATATTTATGGCCTCTGCAAATGCCTCACCAAGTGGGAAGATTTAATCAGACTTCAAGGGGTTTCCCAGAGCCTGTACCTCAAAGATTCAAGGAGAGCTCAAGGGGGCTCCCAGAGCCTGCACCTCATCATTATCAACTCTCTAAATTTAAAACCCTTCATAGTTCAGCTCCTTCCTACCTTGCTAGTCTTCTTACACATTACTCCACATACTTTGCAATTCAGTTTACCCTCTTGTAGGCTCTATTTCCCAGCTCCATGCATTTTCATAGGCTGTTACCTATTCTTGGAATTTTTTCCCTCCTCACCTCTGTTTCCTGGTTTCCTTCAAGATTTAGTTGTGATCTCACCTTCTGCAGAAGGCATTTCCACCCCCACCCCCTTTCCTCAGGCAGTATACTAGTAAATGTTTAACAACTGGCTCTCCAGAAAAACAAAACAAAACTGTATTCATGACATTCTTTTAATTTTAATTTGCATTATTAATATTTTTTCTCTCACTTTCTTAAGTCTAAAATGGCTACTAACAACATCAAAAAATAAATCAAGTTCTATTTTGTGGTCTTTGCTGATTGGGGTATAAATGTTCCCTTCTCTGTCTCCCCCTCCTTTTCCTTTTCTCTGTTCCCTCTCCCCCTTCTCCTCTCCCCTTGAAGGTGCTTATATATATGCACGGTACAATTGCTTGCTTGCATATTGTCTCTTCTGTTAGAATGTGAAGGCAGGAGAGCTTTTTTTTACCTTTAATAGCCCCAGTGCTTAATTACAATATCTTGCACATGGTCAGCACTTAATCAATCCTGTTTACTCTCTAGGGCAGGTCTAAGGGTGGATGACTACAGCTGTTACTTCCTATCTAAAAGTGCAGTGAGGAAGGCTGAGTGGGGTGCCGGGGGGCGGGGATGCTTTATGGGATGAGGGTGGGAGAGTGTGGGAGGGGCAAGGGAAGATAAATTCATCACAACTTCTCCCTTGATGGGGAATTTAGGTGTGGACTAGAAAAAGATGACCTCCATCTCTGACACATCTTTTACATGATCTTAAAACTGATACTGTTCCTGGAGTTTTATTTCAAATCCTCTTATGCCTTCCATCTTCTCTCACATGTTAGTTTTTAGCTGGAAGTCCTCTGAGGCCATGGTCTAACTGTCTGAAGGCCATGGGCTCACCTCTGTTCCTTTGTTATCAACTTCTCTGTTTCCTAGGAGAACTACTTGATACCATAAACGTATCAAAACTTGAGGGACAGTTCCCCAACCTGCCTGCGGATCTACTGAGGTTTGGGAGGGCAGGTTTCCTCCTATCCATTCCAAACTCATACCATCTGACCCTCCTTGCTCAGTTCTGCTATTGGAGTCCTGTCCCTTCCCATAAGGATACCTCTGAGAATGCCCAGCTCTCATACACTCTTCCCTGAGTGGACAGAGAGCATGGCAGTGGGGACCAAGAAGAAGGGAAAAGAAGGGAAGGGGCATGTCCCTGCCTTATCCTCTTAGACTTAACACTAACCAAGAGACCAAAAGCCTCTGATTTTTATTATTCTCTAGAAATGTTAGATATAGAGAAATATATTTCTTTAGACATTGATTGTTAAAACAAAAAGCAAAAACAAAACAAAAAACCCAAACCATCCCGATATCCCCAGAAGACCTCAACTCTCTACCTTGAAAAGTCCAAGTGGAATTGAATGAAAAACTGAATATATGTCTTGGTTAAAATATGATAATTATATAATTAAAGCAGAAAAAATTTCCCTTATTTTTACAAATTCACATATTTTTTTCTTTGCAAATAGACAATAGAATGAATGAGTGAATAACAGAAGCATTTGTTAAGTTCTCTGCTGTGTGTAAAAGCTCTCTGCTAAATGCTGGGGGTTATAAACTAAAAAGCAAAAATAAAAAGCAAGGTAGTCCCTAATCTTGTGGAGTTCAAGTTAGTTACGTCTGATTCTGACAGGGTGATGGGATCCAGACTCTTAAAAGGAAAAGACACGTCTTGTGTCTTTGAAAGCAATCCAGTCCTGAATTTTCCCACCTAGATTACCTAATTAGCCTACTTTCTGTCCTTTCACTGTTGCTTCTGGCCCACCCCAGACTATTTACCACTCTTTAATCCCATTCAGATCCTTTCACTATACTTTTTGTATATAAGCATTAGTCTCACTCTCATTAAGTTGCAAATTCACCAGCAATTGCCTGCTTCTATTAAGATTACAATAAACTTCTCCTTGACTAGAAGATGATTTGAGCGTGTGGATTCATTCCAGGTAGGTTGTCCCCTGTACCTTGACATTTCAGGTTCCCAATAACCCCAAACCTCATCAATTCCAGGTACCAAAAACCTGCTGAGATCTAGAGATAATGGCTTTTGAAATCTGAAGACAACTGTTCTAGGCTTATAGCCCATCATCCCCTGTTTTTTTGTCTTTGTGGGAATGTGGGCGAGGAAATCAATAGCCAAACATTGTTTGTGGGATTTAAAAATGATCTTTCCCTCCATATACTCAAAATTTCAAGCTGAAAGTAATCACACAATGCCAGCATTGGAAGGAAACTTAGAAATAATTTAGTCCAACATTTTTGTTCTGCAAATGATTAAATTAAGTCCCAAAAGGTAAGATGACTCATCCAAGGTCATAGGGATAGTTAAATAGTAAATCCAACATTTGGACCTAAGTACTATTACTTCAAGAACTTATTTCAGGCTCATCTGGTCACTTATGGTGAGGAAAGAAGCCCAAAGCAGAAAAGACAGTCAGAGCCCCAAAGCTTGTTTTTATGCTTTAGCTTCTAAGGGTTCCCAGTTCACCTTTTCTGCTAGGATGGAAAGGGAAGGGGAGGAGTGATGTTCTATCTCCATCCTTCACAGGAATTTTAGGAGGGAAATTCTAGAGTCCTGGCATACTAGGCATGAGGAAATGTTCAGGTTTGGGGTTTTGGGGTGCTTGAGACTCCAAAATACTGACATGCTGGGTCCTGCTGAATGAATTTGACTCAAGTCTTCTCTCAGGCAAAGTAAAGCCAAGTTTATTAAAGAATCACCATAACAGGTAGACTCTTAAGGAGCCTGAATATTTGTGATGCTTGTTTGGACAAGTGGGCTAGAACGATCTGACACTTTGAGGTTATATTTGATGATAGATAGATAGATAGCCAAACAGAGAGATAGACAGACAGAGAGAGAGAGAGAGAGAGAGAGAGAGAGAGAGAGAGAGAGAGAGAGATTTGAGGCATGTGTGGTCATATCAAATTCACATCCAGATGTGACATGACTGCCAGATAAATCCTAGTCCCCTCTACCAATGGATTGGGTATCAAAAGTGGCTCCTCTGGGCAGTGCTAGAAAAGTCCAGCATGGACTTAAGACTCTCAGAGGTTCATTGGAATGACCTTTCAAAACTCAAAAGGTCAGAGCCTCCAGATTAATCTCCTACAATAAAATGGTGAAGCAAAAAGACCAAGGCCTATTTTCATGGGTTCATACATCTGTGTGTGTATGCAGTGGGTGGGGTGGGGGCGCTATGTGTGGGAATTCCCAAGGCATTCCCCCTTACTGTAGCATCTCTCACTGCATGTTTTTGGTAGAATCAAACCAAGAGAGAGCAATTGAAGAGAATGAATGGCAGAATCTTTTTGAAGGTACTCCCAGTTCTGGTCACGTTTCCAGTTAAAGGGATTTCTTTTAACACAGGGTTGTCAGGACAGAACAAGTTACAAACTGTCTACAGAACACTCCAATGTCTTTCCAAGGCACTTCTATTATATCATCACAGCTCTTCCAGAATCAGGTTCTAAACCTTTTCCAAATGCACAAGGCCTTTGTTACATAAGGAAATTAGATTAGATTTGTTTTTGATGAAACTGTGATGACTTTTGTGATCCCAACTTTATTTTCTAAGCATTCCCTAGATCATTTTGATAAAATGCTATAGAATTTTACTATGAGTCGCGCTCACTGGGCTTTAGTTTGGAAAGTCTTTTTTCATCCATTTTTGAAAATCAGGATAACCTAGTTCTATGGCATCTCTTTTCCATTCTACGGCGGTTCTCAACCTGTGGGTCACTACGACTTTGGGGGTCGAATGACTCTTTCACAGGGGTTACAGGGGTCTCCTAAGACCATCGGAAAACACATATTTCAGATGGTCTTAGGAACTGAGACACTGCTCCTCTATCTATCTCCAAACAGGTCTGCCCACATGCAGATATGAGATATTAGGAAGGTTGAGAACCACTGGTCTAGAATCTTTGAAAGATCGTTGGCAAGGCTTCAACAATCATCTCTGCCAGTTCTTTCAGGACTCTAGGAAGGAGTTCACTGAGGCTTGGTCATTTAAACTCAGCAGGGGAAGCTGGGTGGACTCTCACTGTCTTTCTAGTTTTCTTTGCTTTAAATTCCCCTTTGGTTATTTTTGTCCTGTTTCTATTATCCCTCTACCTGCCTCTACCCCAACACACCCCTGACAGGCCAAGGATCATTCTTGTAGGCAGAAAAAACAGAACCCAATTAAAAGATGAACAGTTCTGCCTTCTCTGTTTGGTCTGTTAGCACCATTTCATCCACTCTGAATCGTAGGGCTGTCCCTTCTTAAATCTTTCTAATTTCTCAAATCTGATTAAATATTTTTTGTTGCCCTTGCTTTTCTCTTGATACCCTCAGCTCAATAACAGCTTTTGTGTTCTTAATACTTTTCTTTCAAGACTGGGCAACATTTTTTCATTCCTCTTCCATTACTTGTCCTTGCTTACATCTTTCATGAATATCTTGCCCTGGATGCTGGTGCTAGATTGGCTGCAAAAATCCACTGTGGACTTGGCCTCTCGAATTACCAGAAGCTCATTTGACTGACCTTTCAAAACTGCCTTATTTGCCAATTTCACGGAGTCTGGGGTTTAGACCATCTTACCAGTTTCCCTGCCACTGTCCAGCTTCTCCTAACCCAGAAAATCATCCTTCAAAAAGCTTAGACCAGTCCTCACGGTAATTAATCCACTCACTTTAGGAATTCCTACCCTCATGTCTGTTGTGGTTGTTTTGAATCTGTGAAAATTCACATAGGTTACTTCGTTTAGCTGGACTGAGACCAGACCATATTTCATATTCTGGAGGCTCTCCACCCATTCACTGAGGCCATCTTGCTACCTACCTTGCCATCATAGGTGTACTCTCCTGCCATCCTCAGTTGACAGAGGATCAATTAACTGTTCCTGTAACTTCCTAGACCAAGACTCCCTTCTGTGGTTATCAGTCTCTTAAATGTGTTACTTTCTCCTATTAGAACATAAACTCCTTCAAGGCAGGAACTGTCTCATTTTTGTATTTGTAAATCCCCAGGATTTAGCATAGTACTTGTCACAAAGTGAACCCTTAATCAATCCTTCTTCATTCATCTTTTTTATAATCTAAATTGGTCCAAGAGTTCCTCGAGCATCCACATTTTTCTCCTTTCTCATTCAAATTTTCTTTTGTGTCTACAAAATTTTATTTATAAAATCTTATCTTGAAATATTCAGTGTCCAAAGGACCAGCAAATTTGGAATAGAAACCCACACACTTACTTTACTCTTAGATGAAATGTGAAAATAAAGGGAAAGTCATATTACTCTTGGGTGGTGAGGAATATAACAACAGGATATGATCAGATTATAATGGAGCTAAAACAAGATAGAGCAGATGGGAGATAGTAGAGAGGAAGGGCTGAGTAGAAGCAGAAGAGGCCATGAAATAGAAGCACAGAAACACAATGAATCACTGTGACAAATTCATGTTGTACTTTGTTCTGAAGTAGGTATGAAAAGTAAGTTTAAATTTCTGCGAAAATATGAATTTTTGGAAAAATGTCTCTAGGGTCTTGGTGCCCATGGAAAATGGCTATATATGAAAACTGATAATGAAAATAATGTTTGATGAACACTGTTTATTCCTAATTAGATAATTTGTCATTTACAGAGGCATTTATGGAATGCACTTTTATTATCACGACTGAGTCCTTGTCTCATCTGTAGCTCTATTGAGCTTCACTGGCATCTGCACACGCCTTCCCCTTCCCCCCATTTATTTCTCTGTATTTATTCTTCTGATATGTAAAATCTGAAAGGGGCAATAGAGGTTGAGGCTGGGCCTACAGGAAATTAAAAAAACAAACCAGAAACCACAATCAGTTTAGTTAATGCATCGTGGGGTGAATCGTGGAGAAAAAAAAAATCAGTCCCGTCAATTTTTTTTGTCTGTTGGATTAATTTTTATCACTCTCTAAATTTGTGTGTGCATGTGTGTGTGTGTGTGTGTGTGTGTGTGTGTGTGTGTGTGTGTGTGTGAATCCCAAGCATGAGTTAAAGATGTTTGACCATCTTCAGCAAACCTCCCTGCCCCCTTCCTTGACACCTTCCCCCCCACCACAGTGTGCTGTTGGTCCATCCTGAAACTCTTATAGCTGGACAAAGATTATGAGAAAGGAAGGAGGGAGGGAAGGAAAAGAGGAAGGAAGGAAGAGGGAAAGAAGGAAGCAAGGAAGGAAAGGAGGAGGAAAGGAATAAGGAAGGAAGGAAGGAGGGAAGGAAGGAAGGAAATTAGCATTTATTAAGCACCTACTACTTGCTGGGCACTTCATAAATATTATCTCATTTGATCCTCACAACAAGGTTGTGAGTTAAGTGTTATTTTTATTCCCATTTTATAGTTGAGGAAACTGAGGCAGACAATGGTTAAGTATCTTGCCCAGGGTTGTATACTTAGTGTCTGAGGCTGGGTTTGAACTTCTCTCCCTTACTCTGCTGTGCTACTTCATGCTACAGACACTAGGAGGCGATGAAACTGAGTGTGTTTGAGTGACTAAGGCTCCTCTGTTCTCATCCCAAAAATTTACTTTGTGGATCAAATTTATGTGTCAGAATTCCACATAGGTCAGGTCCCCTAAGGAACTAATATTTATTGCTTTAAATCAGAGGTTCTGAACCTTTTTTGTGTCATGGATACCACTGGCTATCAGACAAAGCCTATGAACTCTTAGCATATGATGTCTTTAAATACATAAAATAAAGTATAAGGATTATGACAAACCAGTTACATTGAAATAGTTACAAAATATTAAAAAAACCAACAACAACCAAATTCAGATTAAGAACTCTTGCTTTAAATGATGTTCTGGGCCATCTTTATACCTAGACAAGGTAGGTAGCGACCCATGCATTATGATTTCAGGGGCTCAGAAAAGATCCTACCACCTTCTCATGATATAATATGCCACTTTCTTCTTCCCAAATACTTGAAATTCTACCATTCTAGCTTCATTCCTTTGGTTTAAGACTTTGTCTCTTATTAAAATGCAAATCTAACCTTATCAGTTATTTGAGTCTTGCTCCTTTCTTTAGAGCAGTTTTCTGTGAAGCGAAACTAATTAGAGATTTTAGGTTCTGAACCAGACCCTCTTGTTCTCCTGGGCTTCTTATTCTCTACTCTCTCTCTGTATTGCCTTATGCTCCCATCTCTACACAAATGACTCTCAGAACTATATATCTATATTATCCACCCCCTATATATCTAGATCTATATGTCCATCTCCATTCTCTTCCCTGAGTTTTGGTTTCACAATAATAGTTGCCTGATAGGCATTTTATACTCAATGCCCTGGAAACCTTTGAAACTCAACATGTGGAAAACTAAACTCATTATCTTTCCTCTCAAACTCTTCCCACCTCTAAAGCTTCCTTATCTCTGCTGAGCTCATACTTTTGGAGTCTCAGATTCACCCTCTCTGTAACATTCTGGACTTCTCACTCTTTGTCATCCCATAGCCAATCAGCTGCCATGTTTCTCTATTTCTTCTTTTATAACATCTCTTGTGTCTGAGTTTTCATTTCCCTCACGACCTTAGTTCAATCCCTTAGTTCAGTGGTTCTCAACCTTCCTAATGCTGTGACCCTTTAATACTCATATATGGGTGTATCTGCATGTGGGAGGACCCACCTGGAGATGGGTAGAGGAGCAGTGTCTTGGTTCCTAAGACCATTGGAAATATGTGTTTTCCAATGGTCTTAGGTGATCCCTGTGAAAGGGTCGTTGGACCCCCAAAGGGGTCACGACCCACAGGTTGAGAACTGCTGCCTTAGTTCAATACCACTTAGTGCCTAGATTCCTCTTGATCAGTCTCTTGGCCTCAAAGTCTCTCCCCATTCTGGTCCATCCTACCCAATGTTGCCAATGATTTTTCCTGAGTGCATATTTGATCATGTAACTCCCTTACTCCAGTGGGTTCCTAAACCTTGAGAATCAAATATTAAACTCCTCTGTTTATTTATTTATCTTTTTTTGGAGGGGGGGAAGGCAAGGCAATTGGGGTTAAGTGACTTACCCAAGGTTACACAGCTAGTTAAGTGTCAAGTGCCTGAGACTGAACTTAGGTCCTCTTGCTTCCAGGGCAGGTGCTCTATTCACTGCACCACCTAACTGCCCCCTCTGTTTGTTTTTTTTGGAAAGCTAATATAACCTGGGCCTAACCTATCTTTCTGTGACATTACTCTCTCTCCTGACTGTGACAATGCAGCCAAAGTGACCATTTTGTTCTTATGTCCAGGCCTGGGTCTCTATACTTTCACACTTGCTGTTCCCCATGCCTTTACCTCTGCCTTAGGGAGTTTCTCTCTTCTTTTAAGATGTGGCTCATATACCCTCTTCTGCAAGTTGTTCAGTCGTTTCAGTCATGTCTGATTCTTTGTGATCCCATTTGGGGTTTTCTTGGCAGGGATACTGAAGTGGTTTTCCATTTCCTTTTCCAGCTCACTTTACAGATGAAGAAACTGAGGCAAACAGGTTAAGTGACTTTCTCAGAGTCACACAGCTTGATTTCAGGTCTTACTGTCTCCGGGCCCAGAGCCCTATCCATTGCATTGCCTTTTATATGAGGCCTTTCCTTTCTCACATTCAAAATTGCCAGTACCCTCCCTCACAAACTATCTTGACCTTCACTGCTTTGTACATTTGCATTTATTAACTTTTCTACTTATACTTGTCAGGATCCCCATGCCAAAAGTCACCCCTCTCTTTTCACTCCTCTCTTTTTACTATTAGGGGACTTCCTATTTTCCAGAATTAAGGCCCAGCAAGCAGGCTGTGCCCTGAGCTTGGCATAATAACAATCCTTTGCACTCACCCTGGATGAACTCTGCTGCAGCAAAATCCCAGAATTGCTTGCCATCAGCCCCAGGTGGTCCTGTAACTCAGACAAGCACTACAGGAACCATGGTCCGGTCATGAGACCCTGCTACGAATCAAATTCACCTCACTGTTGCTGTTACTCCTCATTGCTACAGCTACAGCTTATGTCTAGCTACCAGTATACATCTCAAGGTGAAGCTCTGCTAATGTGGGTCTCCTTGGTACCAGAGCAGACCCCGGCACACATTTTGAGTTTCCCTCTTCCACGAGAGTAAAGAATGCTTTTTTGCTTTTAGCCGTAATTAGCTCTTTTGTTTTGTTTTGCTTTGTTTTAGTTTGTCTTTCAGAGTTAACAGTTGGGGTATCACCTCTGTAAGTTCTTTGGTATTTTCCAGAGTTACTAATGGCTGCATAGCCTCTGTGATTCTTTGGTCATTATTTTCAGGATTTAACATACTGTGTATATTTTTATATGTACTAGTTTCCTACATTAGGATGTAAGCTCATTGCAAGGAGGGATTATCTCATTCTTTATATGGGCAGCCCAAAATAGGACCTGGTACATACTAGGAATGGAAGTACTTGTTGATTGAATGTTGGAGGGATTTGACTTGAGAAGTTTGGGCCTCAGCTTTGGAGAATACCCAGAATCCAAGTTGGTTTCAGGGCACTAATAACTCAGGTCAGCAATTCAGACAGTCTGTGGGTTTGGAGGGGAGGGGATGGTGAAGCATTAGAAAGAGTGAAACTTTGGATCACTTTGGGTTAACCTTGAGAAGACATTCACTCTGAGCCTAGTCTGAAATCCTGGATTAGTCCTAAATCAGCCCTGTCTTTTCCAAATTCCTTCCTTCCTTGGATTTTCAAAGGGAAGTGCCATTCAGATTTCTTTAGCAGAAGAATTTCCAGGCTCTGTCAGCAATTATGTGAACTTCGACTTTTAAAAATTCCCCAAGCCCCATTATGTTTTTTTTCTTTTTAAATACAGGACAAAAAGTTCCTCAATGTGAATTTTGGTTGGCAATTCTGCAGAATAACATCAGCTCTAAAACCAACTGAGCTCCTCCAAAGTCAGGAAAACATGATGTGCATTTCAAACTGATGTGTTACTGCTCCTGAATTTTAAAAGAAAATAATTTTAAAAATCACTTCCTGTGCTTATTTGGAAAAAAAATCTAATTCCAGTGAAAAAAATAACTGCAAAGAAAAGTACTGAAATGCCTGCCATTTATAAAGGAAATTAAAAGATACCCCGCCCTGAACAAGTAATTCTGTGAGGTAAGTGGAGAGATGAGTCAAACTCAGGCTTCTAATTGGCTTACGAGTTGCATACATCTTCAGTGTTCTTTCCTATGTTTCCATCGTCTGTGAAGACTTTGTGTCTATGCTTGCAGATGCTAATACAGCAGGAAGTACATATGTTGAAATGACTCTGTATCACCAGAATTTTCACAGAGGGAACTTTTAAGGACCAAGGAAAGAATCTTCTCTCCTCAGGTACTCTTGACCTAGCATGAGCCAGTTAATTTCACAGACATTAACTAGACAATAACCCACAGGCAACACCACAGTAGTATTAGTCATTGTAACCTAGGGAGGGTAGCAAGATAGAAGTTGGCTCAGAAAGGAGGGTTGGGCGCATTATGAATGACATTCTTTTTAGTGGTCAAATGTTACTCTGTATTAGGAACAAGGGATCCAGAGAGGTAAAGATACTTAAAATATAGTCAATCCATTTGGATGGGGTAGCTGTGACGTGGCTGAGACAAGGGGAACATTTTTATGGTCACTTGATATTTTCTCTTGTGTTTATCATTTGGGAATTACAGTTTTTTTTTTCAACAACTTGATTTTATTAGATCTTCTGTACCCAAACAGACTCTCAAAGCTTCATGACATAGAGTAAAGAGTGCTAGATTCAAAGGACCTGGCTTCAAATCCTGGCTTTGGCTCTTACTAACTGGGTAAATGTACATAAGTCATGAAACCTGGACTGGGCAACAGTTTTCTCACGTGTAAAATGGGTATAGTAAATATAGTATATTACCTATTTCACAAAGCTATTGTCAAGTAGGCAATTTATAAACCTTTAAAGTGCTATGCAAATAAGAAAAAAAAATTATCTCTTGATGCCAATTCTTGGTTCCCTCTAGTGTCTACTAGGAGAGAACTCAGTTCAATAGAGGCATAAGGCAGATTTTTACAGATGAAAGGCAATATTATGAGCGAGAATTGCACTGTGTAGAATAACTGGGCTAGACAACAATACTCCAGATCATGTTCCCTTAGAAGACTGGTTCCCAACCAATTTTTTCTGTGCTGAGTCAGGTGAAATAAAACCTTTCTTCAGTATCTACTATGCTAGACACTGTAGGAAATAAACTTTAGATTAAGCAAAGTTCTTAGACCCAAGGAACTTTACAATCTAGTAAGGAAATAAGATACCATACACATAGTGATAATACATAATAATAATAATAATAGCCATTTATAGAACACTTTAAGGTTTGCAAAGCTCTTTACACATATTATTTTATCCTTACCATAACCTCACAGAAAGAAATACTGTAGATACTATTATCCCCATTTTGCTAATGAAAAAACTGAGAATTGGAGGCAATAATAACAGTCATTAGGTAAATAAATAAATGAAAGCTAGAAATTTACTAAATGCCAGGCACTGCGCTAAGTGTTTTACAATTATTATATCATTTGATCTTCACAGCAATCCTGAGAGGTAGGAGCTATTATTACCCCCATTTTACAGATGAAGAAACAGAGGTGAAGTGACTTACCCAAAGTCATATAGCTAATGAATATCTGAGGTTGGATTTGAACTCAGGTCTTCCTGACTCCAGGCCCAGGACTCTATTCACTGCTCCACCTAGCTAGTAAATGTCAAAGAAAGGATTCAAACTCAGATCTTGCTAACTCTAAATCCATGACTCAATTCATTATGCTATTGTTTGATAAAATATATTAGACAATTACAAAACAAAGTGCTATGGAAGACCTGAACTTTTGAACAGAGACAAAAAAGTATTGATTGATCTAATCCATAGATTGCTACTAGAGAAAAACCTTGTGTATAAGACTCCAAGGCATGTAGTGGCTAAATCTTACAATTTAATTACCAACAGATATTTGCAAGGGATTTTGCAAGCAGCAAGGGAAAAGGCCTTGAGCTATGGAGGAATGACAACTAGGTTAATTCAATATTATTCCCCAACTATATGCAAAGCATAATACTAGGTGCTAAGGATACAGAGGCAGAGGAGACATACGCTCTATTCTCAAAAAAGGTTTTGCAATCTAATGGGAATGGTACTTCTAGGTCATGTGACCAACACGACAGAAGATTAGACATTTTTTCCCTAGTCCTCATGAACTCTCAAAATTTCCTCAAATAGGATTTCTGTGCAAAAAGTAAAGCAGTTGCAACTGGTTCCTCAGGCCAAGATGTTAAGAAGCCTAAGGAGCAAACAATCTGATGAACTAATAGCAGTGATGTCTAAGCCACAATCCCTAACCCTCTCACTTAGTGCTCTATCCCCTCCTCAGTATCCTCCAACTTTGGCCGAGTTGTACAACCCATCCCACTAGCTTGAGTTCTAATCATTCAACAATTTGTTGTTGCTACTGTAATGTTCCACCAGTATAATCTGTATCTGCCTTCATCCCACCATTCTGTAGCACCGAAAAGCAAATATCAACTTTGCCACTTCTGGTGGAGAAAGAGGAGGTATAGGAAAACAAAATCTTGCTCTTCCCAGGGCTACAGTATTTAGTCAGAGAACTTAAGGGCAGGGAGTACTGGGACAGGGTGTCAGAGTATGTATAGGGCTATGCCAGACCTAAAGTAAAGGTGACTAGCATCCAGCTGGGTCCAATTCTGTCTCCCTAGAAGTCACAAAGGGGCAGGGAATAAGGCCAGTGAAAAGTCAATTTCCCCAAATGGGAGGAAGGCTGAACCTCAAAGCTATCTTGGACTTCAGGGGATTTACTATCAATGGGGAGTCAGAAAGTGAGTGATAGGTAAACATAAATAAAAAAGGAGGCAAAAAATTCAGTTAAAATTAGCATAAAATTAGCAGAGATAAATCAACAGGGAAGATACTAAAACAGAAGGGAAAATGGCATCAAACAAGCCCAATTATCCCTAAATAAATATAAAAAATATGAAACTGAGCCAGCAGCTGAGAAGACAAAAGACCCATGTGGATTCCCAAGAGACCATGAAATCACACAGAATGATCCTGAATGGGTCAGGAGAGAAATAATATTGCTAAAAATAGAAATTAAAAGGGAACAAATGAAAAAACTTATGACTTGCACACAGGGGTGTGTTAGAGTCAGCTTGTAAGAAATCATTGTTAAGGTTTTAATATGAGCATTTACACCTTAGCAAATGCTACATTTCAGGGCTTGATTTATTGTTTTCTGATTGTTTAGACTTAAGGAAGTTGTAGATAAAATATTAATAATGCAGTTTAAGCCTAACAGTGTGACATGTGCACAGTTTTTGGGAGAACTAGTTGTTAAACATTTTTACCAGCACACGCCAGCCTGCACAGCAGAAATAATTAGCGGAATAAAGAAACTTGAATCCACAGGAGTGAATCTCTCCAAAGAAGTACAAGAGAGAGCAACTGATTGTACATGCAAGTTTACCAAAGCGAAGGCTATATGGAAGAGGAAAATTAAAATACAATAAGGTTAAAAAAGAAAACATGATGTCTATGCAGCCAAAACTTAGTGATCTTGAAGACAAGATGCATAGACACAATAAGGTCTAAAAGTTTCCCAGAAGAATATGACAAGTCAAAAAACGTGAACACCACAATGCACAAAATAATGCAAAAGAAAAAAAAACTGCCCAGAACTTCTGAATATAGAAAATAGAGTTCCAATTAAAAGAATCCAAAGATTGCTTCCAAGAAAAAACAAAAAATAAAAAAATCTCCTATGCTGAAAACTCCAAGATAGATAGTGGTTTTACAATTCTAATGACAAATAAGAAATACTTTTAGTGACCTGGAGAACCTTGAGTATAAAGGAAAGCACATTGAATAATGCAAGGCTGTTCTGCACTCATGAGAAACCATAGAAGTAAATGGAATAATATATCCTGAATGTATGCCTAAGATGCAACACTAATAAACTCATACCTAATCATTAGTGAAAAGAAGATAGATGTTCAAAAATAAAGAGAGGAATTTGAAGCATCCCTGCAATGTAATGTGAGGAAAGACTTATACCCAAATAACTATAACACAAGGAAGACTGATAAGTGCAAAGTATTGTGGGAAATTCTAGGAACAATAGATCTCTTTCACTAGGTTAGTGGAGAATTTAGGAGGAGGTTTGCTTAGGAAAGCTGCATGGAAAAGATGGCACATGAAGGATTTCAAAAGAAGGAAATAAGGTGGAGGTAGGACATCTATTCCAGATGTATACAATGGTATGAATTTGACAAATGAGTGGATGAGTAGGATAAAGAAGAGACAGAAATCCAATATGGCTCCGCATTATGAATATGAGTAACTAGAAGAATGGTCATGCCATCAAAAACAATGGAGAAGACAAGATTGAGGGGTAGTAGAATAATTAGTTCATTTCTGGACATATTTAGTTGGAGATATTGGCAGAACATCCAAGTGGGGGCTACAGAGAAAGGGACCCCAGAAATCATCTAATCCAGGGGTTCTTAACTTTTGTGTGTGTGTTGTGAGCTCCTTTGGCAATCTAGTAAAGCCTATGAACCCCTTCTCAAGAATAATGTTACTAAAAGCATAAGATAAAATGCAAAGGATTACAAAGGAAACCCATTACAAGTTATCAAAATATTTTTTTTAAAAGTTCACTGACCCCAAGTTAAGAAACCTTGATTCTAGTAGATTCTAGTACAGCAATTCTAGCACAAGTTATGCTCTCTGCTTGAAAAGCCACACGGATATAAAACTCACTATTATCTAAAGCATCCCATTCCATTTTTGCACAGGTCCAGTTGTTAGGAATTTTGTCCTGAAATTGAGCCAAAATTTACTTTGCTTCACCTTCCACCATTTATCTTCACTCTGCCCCCTGGAGCCATGCAGAACAAGGCTAATCTGTCTTCCAAATACTTGAAGATCATGTTGCTGCCTGTCTTCTTCAGGCTAAATATCTCTATTTCTTTCTTCTTTTTTTACATTCATTTAACATTCTAAACTTAATAAACCCCAAGTGAAATGAGCATTTCCATATTAACAATAGAACTGACAAAGTGGATGGATTACGCTTAAAACTTCAGACCTCTGTAAGATACAACTTGCTTTTTCTTTATAAATGCATAATAAATTAAAACTGTAGTTTCAAAGCTATCCTCCCTGTCTGTGCTTATTCCTGGCCTTCCTTTGGCTTTCTTCTCTGCATTTAAAAGAAAAAATACCTCAGTGATGTGCTTTTCTTTCTTTCCTTTTTTTGTTGTTAAATCCTTATTTCCTTCAACCAACATCATATGGCATGGTTCCTAATCACTTCACCATTCTTGATACATCTAGCTTGTTGATGTCCTTCCCAAGCTGTTCAATTTGAAAACAGTCAACCTCAGTCTCCCCTGCCCACTACAGGCAAGTAATTTTTCTTCTGTCTTACATTCTTCTTCCTAAGATCAAGGAATCTGAGGCCTAATGTTCCTGAACTGGATTTTCTCCAGGCAGATAAATTAATCCCAGATGGCGAACATTATTTAAGGGTCTGAATAGGCAAAGAGCCGTGTCTATTTGTTGAGTACAATGCAGCCCTTCCAAAACTTAATGGGTTGTTCAGATAAGAAAATTCACAGCTGTCATTGAAACCATCCAACTGTTGTACTCTACCGTTTTTAAAATTTTTTTCCTTCTTGTAGATAAAGTACTATTAAAAAAAACAGGACTCTAAGTTATTGTTTGTTTATAGATGTTTATGAATTATTATTTTACACTTGGAGATAATGTGTATTCAACGGTATAGTTTCCTTAATATAGAAGTACTGTGTACTAACCACATATTTTCAATATACCCTGTTATATTTGCTATAAAGGATTTTTTTCCCCAACACAAGTGTTCACATATTAAGTGGCCTTTTTGATGAGCTATATGGCTGGGAGTTGACTTTGGATTATGGGAAGGGGTTATGGGAAATGTCATCACAATCTTGAAAACCTTGGCTGAAGCTTCACAAAAAAAATCCAGCTGGTAAATGGTTGCCTCAGTCAAACTGAGACCTCAGAAAGACCTTAACTTAAAAAGACCAAGGTCTTCTGCTCTATCTGGGGACATTTCCAGTAGTCCTGATCTATATTTTGCCACTGGGGACCCAAATGGCCGCTTTCAGTTGGCAATGCAGCTCCTTCTCCCTCCCCTTCCTTCTCCTTTCCTCCTTCTTCTCCTTCTGTCCATTTAAGGCATAATAGTCTAATCTGTGAGTGCTCTGCCCAAAGGAATGTAAATTTTGATACCTAAAACCTCACAAGATTTCTTGGGATTTAGAGGGACTAGATTTCTTCTTAAGGACCATGCCTTAAACCCAAATCACTCTGGCCAACAACAGGTCCTAGCCCAAGTTCCACCTGGTCATTGTTTGGACCCTGATGGTTCAGGGTGAATGGCAACTGTTTCTGTTTTGACCAGAAATCCTTCATCTTCCCTTCCCACACTGATTGTTTTTGGACTAGGTCAAAGATCAAAGAGGCCATTCTTTGTCTCATTTCTCTTTCTTTTCTTGCTTTTTGAAGGGCAGTTGGGGTTAAGTGACTTGCCCAAGGTCACATGGCTAGTTTTTTAAGTGTCTGAGGCCGAATTTGAACTCAGGTCCTCCTGACTCCAGGGCCGGTGCTCTATTCACTGTGCCACCTAGCCACCTCTCTTTGTCTCATTTTTTACCTAGCTTTAATCACTGAATGGGTATTGCCTCAGTCAAACTGAGACCTGGGATAGACCATAGTTTAAAAAGGTCAAGGCTCCTACTACATCTGGGTCCATCTCCAGTCATCCTGATCTATATCTGGCTGCTGGACTCAAATGACTCCAGAGGAGAAAGTGAGGTTGGGGACTTTGTACAGCCCTCTGTCACTTAATTTCAATTCACTTGCAAATCATGTCATAGTCCTCTTTGAGAATGAAGGACAAACAATAAGGGTTCATGGATACCAAGCTTATCAGCACTCAAAATTTTTTTTTGCTGAACAGCTATTGTAAGCTAGGTGTTGGATGTACGAACTAATTCCCTGCCCTGGTGGGGCATTGCCATTTTGTTGAAGAGAAAGAATATTTACATAAAAAATGAAGACGGAAGTGAAAAGGAGACTGGGATTATTGGAGAAGGCTCTTGCAAGGATCTGAGACTTGAGCTAGGCATTGAAAGAAGTGGAGGGCTTAGAAAGGTAGAATATGTGCCTCTGGGGAAATCTGATGTTGTGTTGTTATGTTATGTTATATCATGTTATGTCATGTTACATTGTTATTCTACATAATAGACACAAGTGGAATGTTCTAGAAAGTTCTGAAACATTCTAGCATGTAGGTGAAGAAAGATGGAATATAAGAGATCTTTCCATGGGAGGAGATTGAGATAATTTTCAGTCTCTTACAGGTTCTTTCTTTGTGTCATTGATCTCACTGGGGTAAATGCCTTTCAGAGACATAAGTGGGACGGGAGTCTTTCAGTCTTTCCCAGGCATTTTTGACTTCAAGCTCACCCACCCCAGGTAATACAGTTTAGTAGTCTTAAGAACAGAAGACCCTGGTCTGGAGAGAGGTTTGTGCATGACAGAAAGTGAAGGCACCCACAATCCCCCCTTGTCCTCCCTCTCTCACTTGGTAGCCCAGTTCACTAGCAGCTGATATTAGGACTGATGGAACTCTCTTAATGGGGCTGCGACTCTTTTTACATATCTGTACTGGGAACCAAACTGATCCCCAGGAGCTCTGTCCTCATCACCAATGGTTATTGGCTTCCTTCTTCTCCCTTATAGGCTTTGTCTTGGTTTCTTCCTAGAAAAATAAAAGTTCTGTCACTGCCTCTAAATTTCCTACCCTGGGCCAAATCTCACAAGTGATTGGAGATGGTGGAGATGAAGAGGTTCTCCTAGAACCTACATTTAAGGAGGCTAGGCCAGCTATCTCTTCATTTACCACCCTGCTGTATTTCTTTGGACTTCCCAATCATGCTCCAGGAGCCTCTTCATCCCACAAGATCACATCTACCCTGAAACTAAGACCTCATCAATATTTTCTGCTCTTGGGGTACCTTAGAATGAGCTGTGGAGTGAAGGGAGCCTGCTGAAACTGCCACTGGCTCCGGGGCCAGTCATCTCTGGCTGCAGTCCTTCAGCTCTCCTAGGCATTTACAAAGGCCCTCCCCTCTTTCAAATTTCTTTTGTGTGTTGTCTTCCCAGATTAGATTGTAAACTCCTTAAAAGCAGAAACTGTCTTTCCCCTCCTCTCATATTTGTATGTCTAGCCCTTAGCAGAGTGCCCGGCTCATAGTAAGTGCTTAATCAATGTCTTTTGGTTGATTATATTCCAATCATTGCTCTTATCCAAGCAAGTCTCAGTGGTGCCTATGAGATTATTATCCAATGCAAAACTCTATGTAAAATATTTAGTTAATTTTGAAGTGTAATATAAAAGTTTAAAAAAATATTTTTAAATATTTAAAGTGCAATTAAAGATAGCATCCAATACAAAATAATTTTATATAAATATAAAATATATTTCCCTTCTCACATTAGGATTTCTAGTTTTTCTTGCTTGTTAGCACTTCTTTATGCATTCATAAATAGACATCTAAGGTCAAAGGTTTCTTCGTTGGATTCTTCTTTCGATTTTGTTACCTGGGATTTTAGTCATATCTACTGCTATTCATCTTCTTTCATTGTGGCTACTCTCCATGGTATCTGTCTTGCTAGATGTATTTAATTAGCTTGCCCCATTTCCCTTCCTTTTGTGTTTAAAACCCTTTTCATTAGATTTGTAAGACTGCAGGAAAATACATTCTTGTCAACTTTGTTAGGTGCTTGATGTCTCTGGTCAGGAGTCTGGCATTCCTTCATTTTAAGCTTTAGTTCAGAAACATAAATCCTTTCCCCAAGTACCCTTTCAAAAAACAAGCTATTACATACATCCCAAATTATCGTTTTTCATCTGAAATCTTGGCAGCAGGTTTATATCTTCCAGGTCTTAGGTTTCTTGCCTTTCTAGATTTCTAAATTCCTCCTGGCACACCTGAAAATCACACACACACACACACACACACACACATACTAATGGTTTTTATTAATCTGGTTTGACATATCATAGAGATTCCATGCCACATCCTGGATAGACGCCCTAACAAGACAGCAGAATTCTATTGTTGCTATCAGACTGACATGTAAGCTGCCTCAGCAGGGATTTGCCAGACCATCACTCTCCCTTCTTCCTCTCACCTTTACCAAGCTTCTCACTTGATAGCACCTGTGGATACATTTGCTCAAGCAGCTGCTTCCTCCTCAGAGGAAGAGCTTTTTCCTAATTGGGAAGAGCCTCAGGTCTGATTCCTAGCTCCAGCTGTTTCATTTTCCTTCATTCCTTTCTTTTCTGTGCCACATTTTCATCTTCCAACCTCTTGAGACAAATCAGAGGTCCACTTTACTTTTTCAGAGAGCTGTTTTTTTAGTTTTCACATGGAAGGCCTTTTTGGATTTTTTTTGAAGGAAACTTTATTCTCTCAGATTATTTGGAAAATAGAGGGGCGTTCTTTGGACCTTGTCACTTTCTCTTCCAGGAGGGCATAATAGTAATCAGTTTAGCGGGATACTTAGCACTTGCTAAGTGTGGAAGGGGCAAACCCTGTCCTACTGTTGAGAAGGCATGAACTCCTCTGTTGATGTGGAAGAAGGGGATTGGCTGAGCCCCTGTTGATGTGGAAGAAGGGGGTTGGCTGAGGTGTATACATAAGCAAGAATTCCAGAGACAGACAGAATTTGAATGCTGCTCCTGCTGAAGGAAG
>CM053582.1:331183937-331225361 GCA_028627135.1 Pseudochirops cupreus | reverse complement strand
TCCCATCTTTTTCTAATTCATTTGTACCTTGTTGTGATGGGGTGCTTGGGTGCCTGTGCTTGAACATCAGTTTGTAAAATCAGTTTGCAAAATCATAATTCTCCCTAGCTTCAAATCTCCCCAGCCTGAAAGCATTATCTCTGCTTCTTCCCCCCCTGCTAGTACTCTGCCTAGCAACCATTCATGAACTATTTATCTCCCCTTAGTATAATAACCAGCTGCATCTATGAATCCTTCACTAGAACTATCTATAAGTAACCCCCTAGCCCATTATACACATCCTGGATCCCTCGTTAGCTTGAGACATATGTATATTCCCAACATCCATCTTATCGAAAAGGACATTGATGGGTAGCAGACTGGGTACTTCTCAGTCAGCCCTAACCACTAGTTGACTTAGTGACATTTCAAGCCTAAAACCACACCTCCATGCAGCCCCCTTGGTCTATTTCCCAGTGAATTACGGGCAATATGCCATTATCAGTAGATATTAAAAGTGCATGTTCCTTTAAGAACTGATCACTCCTTAACTCTTAACCTAATCCCACCCTTACTCACCTAGTTAGCATAATTGGTACAGGTTATATTATAGATTATCCTAGAAAAACTTTAACTCTACCCCTTAAAGGTAGCAGGTTCCCTAAGACCTCCTGCCCTCTGTATAGCATAACAATAAACTTTGACCAACTTGACTCAGAATGCTTGAGCCTGTGAATTCATTCCAGACTGTCCACTCAGGGACTCTGATTATTGGGGTTCCTGTATTCCTGAAACACATGCATGTCCCCATCAATTGGCAGATTAATTTTCCCAATATACAATTTTCATCATGCTTTACCTCCTTAGAGAATTCAACAACTTTCCATTGTTTATAGGACAAAGTCCAAAATATTTAGCCCAGCATTCAAAGTCTTTAAATTCTGATCAAAATTTTCTTATTTGACCTGCTTTGCTCCAGCCAAGTTAATCTGAATCTAGAATGCCTCCAGTTTATTCCTACATCCCAAACTGTTGTTCAAGCTGTTATCCCCATCTGAAATACTTTCCCACACTCCTCTCTAGGTTTCTGGCCAAAGTGCCCTCTTTCTTCTTCCATCAAGCTTTCCCCAATCATCCCAAGCTCTATTTCTCTCTCCCTCCTTTGACTCTGCTCATTACTCAGGGTGTGCACTACTCATTTGAATACCTGCTCTATCTTGGAGTATATTATTCCCATGAACATTTTCCCCTCCTCTGAACTTCTACTGTACTTGTAATGAATAGCCTCTCTAGATTACTACTCTCTGCTTTGTTAACTACTCTGTTTCTGTAAGCCATATCTTTACAACTGGGATTGCTAGTTCTTTGAGGGTTTGCCCGTGTCTTACACTTCTTTCACATTGCTCATGGTATATGGCAAATCTTCAATAAGTACTTGAGTTGAATTGTTTCAACTTATTGGAAGCATAATTATATGGAAACATATTTTGCATGATTGCATACGTATAATCTCTATCAATTTGCTTGTCTTTTCCAGGAGGGGGGAGATGAGGGAAGGAGGGAGAACATTTAGAACTCAAAATGTAAAAAAAAAAAGAATGTTAAAAATTGTTCTTACATGTAATTGGCAAAAAGTAAGATATAAAAAAACCAAAACAAAATTGGAAGCATAAAACAAAAAATAAAATTAATCTGTAGGAGCTATTCAGCTAGAAAATCTTGACAGGTTTAATAATAATTCTTTGAACTTAATGTCATGAACTTTAATTCTGAGCTTTGTTGTTCAGTCATATCTGACACTTGATAACTCCATTTGGGGTTTTCTTGGCAAAGATACTAGAGTGGTTTGCCATTTCCTCCTCATTTTACAGATAAGGAAACTGAGTCAAACAGGGTTACACAGGGACACACAGCTAGTGTTTGAGGTCAGATTTGAACTCATCAGGAGTCTTCCTCATTCCAAACCCGGTGCTCTCTCCACTGCACTACCCAGCTGCCCAATTCTATGTTTAACCAGAATAAAGATTTCTCAGAGAGCAACCAGTTCAGATCTCCTTGCAGTCATTTATTAATGATAGGACTATTACCAGTGGGTCATATACCAGGCTATGATCTCAGCTTTGCTTAAGCAACTCAGCTACTGCTTCTGATTCTCCCTACATTGTTCCCTCTACTCTGATAACAAAGAGTGAACTAGAGTTCCTGTGAACTGGAAAATCTGAATATATGCTTGGTCTGCTTTATCTTCTACCTTTCTCAGAAAGCCACAGCAACTACATCAAGCCCCAGAGTCACACAAGTAATAAATATCAGAGCTAAGATTTGAGCCCTGGAGTCCCTCTGAGTTAAGCACTCTACTTAGTATACCATGTTACCTCATGATTAAAGCACTCTGTGGATGACAAGGCAGAGAATCTGTCCTAGTGTTGGGGTTTAGGGTTAGGGGTGCATGGAGCTCCAAAATACCAACACACTGGGTCCTGCCAAAGGAATTTGACTCAAGTGTTCCCTCAGCCAAAGTAAAGCAAAATTTATTAAAGATTCAACATAATGGGTAGACTCTTAAGAAGCCTAGGTATCTGTGACTCTTGTATTGGACAAGCAGCCAGAATAATCTGACACAGAAGGAATCTATACTAGATAATTCTTGGCTACTTCATGGAGGCAAGATAGAGCTTATATACAGAAGGTTGTGGGAGTAATCTAGAGGTGGTCTAGAGGAGGAATTTGGGGAGGGTCTTCAGGAGGAGTCAAATGAGGTCAGACTCCAGTAATGAGAGATTAAGGGTGGGAAATAGCTGGAGGCTAATTAGAGATGACAGGCAATGGGGGACTAGGCTAGTTTAAGGGTAACAGATTTGAGTATAGATATTTTGGGAGGATCAAGGTGGGGGAGTATCTGGAGGATGGAGGGCTAGGCTAGTAACAGAGATTTGGGTCTAGTGATGATGAAAGGCTTATAGCCTCAGGCAAATTCTCATCAAGTGGGAAGATCCAAGAAGAGCTCAAGGGGGTTCCCAGAGCCTGTGCCCCATCATTCCCCCCTCAAACAAATGGGACCCAGATTCCTTTCTTGCTGTCTTAAAGATCTCATCAATCAAATCCTATATTCTAACTTTAAATCAAGAGGCAGCAAACTACAACCAATTTCTACATTTTAAAATGCAATAAAATTTTATTTAAAAGTGTAAAAAACCTTCTTAGCTCATTTTTGCTGTTCAGTTTGTGTCTGACTCTTCATGACCCTGTTCTGGGTTTTTTTTTTCTTTGAAGAAATACTGGAGTTTTGTGAGGTTTGCCATTTCCTTCTCCAGCTCATTTTACAAATGAGGAAACTGAGGGAAGCAGGGTTAAGTGACTTGCCCTGGGTCACACAGCTAGTATGTGTTGGAGGCCAGATTTGAACCCAGGAGGAGGAGTCTTCCTGACTCTGTTGTGGTCAAGGGGTGCTGGGGACCTAGAAATGCAAGGGTACAGGGCAGGGGTCTGCCTCAAAAGAATTCGACCACTCAAGCCTTCCTTCAGTCAAATTAGTGAGTTTATTGTAATACCAATAGAAGTGCACCAGACTCCTACTGAGTCTGTGCCATTTGTGACATCAATACAAGCAGGTCAGATTTCAAGAATCTGTGTAGTTTATTTGGGGCAAGATTGATATTTTATATCAATGTGGGAAGATCTGAATGGGATCAAGGAGGGGCTAATAGCCTGGAGTCATCCCAGATAACAGAGAAAGGGGCCTGGCTGGGATTAAGGCATGTCAAGTAAGCTATTTAAATAATCAAAGTGGGGGAGTTAGGTGGCCGCAGTGAATAGAGCACTAGCCCTAGAGTCAGGAGGACCTGAGTTCAAATCCGACCTTAGACACTTAACATAAAAACTAGCCATGTGACCTTGGGCAAGTTACTTAACCCCAATTGCCCTCCAAAAAGCAAAAAATAAAAAAAATTTAAAAAAAGGAATGCAGTGTGGTAGACAGGGCATTGGACTTGGTTTCAGGAAGAACTGTGTTCAAATCCTGCCTCATACTTTTGCTCGCAGTGTGACCTTGGGTTTATTATTTGACCTCTCTCTGCTTCAATTTCCTCAGTTTAAAAATGAAGGAGTGTGACTCAATGGCAGATGAGATCTTTTTCAGGTTTGAATCTTTGATTCTATGGATAGGTCTCAATTAGAGCTTGAAAGTATATTTTAACTTTCTATCACTAATCTCTTTGTTCTACTATTATCCTTTCTAAACCTTCATTCTTCTTACAAGAGCTGTGTATTCTACCCATATTCAAGTGAATCATGGGGCAGGGGGCTGTGTAATATGCATCTAAGGGAGAGTAGGGGAGCTAAGGAGAGCTGACCAACTCACCTTGATGGGGCACTACAAGGAAAATTTCCCTAAAAGGAAAAGGCCATGTCTTTGGGATCTGGACGCCAAAGCCTCTGAACTCAGATCTCTGGTGTTTGCTTGAGGCACCTGACCCATCCCAGTCAATAATCCTTTTAACTTCCCTTTCACTGGGCCCTCCCACCACTTAACTCCTTCCATTGTCTGCATCTGGCCCTACCCCAGGCTACTTGGCATTCCTTAATCCCATCCAGATCTTCTCACAGTCTTTCGGTATAAAAGTACCAATTTTATCCTGCTCAAATGCTCAGATTCTTAAAATCTGCCATCGCAAATACCACAGACTCACTAGGAATCTGGCCTACTTCTATTGGAGTTATAATGAATTCTCTACTTGGACTGAAAGAAGACTTGAGTAGTTGAATTCTTTCAAGGCAGATCCGCGCCCTGGACCCTTGCATTTTAGGGTTCCCAGCACCCCTACTCTGCAACAATCTGAACGGTGGTCTAGGGTCCAGAGAAAGTGAGTTTACATTCTATGAACAATACATTTTACCAGACCAGACTCACCTTTAGGCATTGTGAGTCTTCAGGACTCCTTTCCATTTAGAATCACCTGGATGCTAGGCTTTAGATAGTGGTTACTGCCTCAGGGTGGGGATGCTTACACCAGATTTGGGTCACAGAGCCAAGCTGGAGCAGAGTCAAAGGTCATGTAACCCCTGGGTTGAATTTCTGGCTCAGTTTCACCAACTAAGATATGTGTTAATACTCTGTATCTGTTGAGGGGATTGTCATCCTGGGGTTAAATTAATCTTTTCAATTCTGGGGCAGGCTTGTATGCCAAGTTCCAATGTGGCTTCCTTTCCAAATGAAGCCAAATGTCAGCTTAACTTGGACTGAGCGTACTGTCCTGAAGGGTGGGAAGGTTTACTTGTTTGTTTTTTTAGCTGTGAGATCTTATTTACTTCTGAGAGCATCAGGGGAAGGGATAAAAGAAAGGAAGGGGTGCAAAGAGGCAGGGCAGATTTGGGGACAGGGTAGTCAGAAGCAAAACACTTGAGGAGGGACAGAGTGAAAGGAGAGCGAGAATAGAATAAACCAGGGGAGGAGGAAATAGGATGGAGGGAAGTAATAACTGAAAAAAAATTTGAAACAAGTTTCTCTAATAAAGGCCTTATTTCTCAAACATACAGAGAATTGAGTCAAATTTATAAAAATAAGAGCCATTCCCCAACTGATAAATGATCAAATGATAGGATCAGTTTTCAGATCAAGTAATCAAAGCTATCTGTAGCCATATGAAAAATACTCTAACCCACTATTGATTAGAGAAATGCAAATTAAAACAATTCTGAGGTGCTACCTCACATCTACTAGATTGGTTAATAGAACAGAACTGGTAAATGACAAAAGTTGGAGGGGATGTGGGAGATGAGACATCTGTGCTCTGTTGGTGGAGTTGTGAACTGATTCAACCATTCTGTAGAGCAATCTGGAATTATACCCAAGGGGTTATAAAACCACGAATACCCTTTGACCTAGCAGTACCACAACTAAGGTCTGTATCCCAAAAGAGATAAAAAAACAAAAAGTAAAAGGACCTATATGTACAAAAATATTTTTAGTGGATCTTTTCTGGGGGCAAAGAATTAGAAATTGAGGGGATGTCTAGCAATTGGAGAACAATTGACCAAGTTGTGGTGTGAGATTGTGATGGAATGCTATTGTGCTGTAAGAGATGATGAGCAGGATGCTCTCAGAAAAAAAACTGAGAAGACTTGCATGGGCTGATGCAAAATGAAATGTACTGTGTATGAAGTAACAGCAATATTGTAAGATGATCAGTTGTGAATGACATAGCTGTTCTCGGAAGTACAACGATCCAAGACAACTCTGAAGGACTTATGATGAAAAATGCTATCCATTGCCAGAGAAAGAAGTGATGGTGTCTGAACAGAGATTGAAGCATGTTTAAAAAAAAGTACTGGAAGGGACTTTGATGCTAAGTTACTACCTAACCTGCTAAAGGACAGACTTGTTTATCCCCCCATCTCTTTAATACCCTGTCAATGCATATGTTTGATTGGGCAGATGGCTAAATCTTTGCTCATTTGCTTGGGAAAGGAACAAGTGAAAATTAGGCCTCTAGTCAGGATTCTGTCTTCATGGTGCCCAAAGAAACAATGCCAGTGGGGCCCAATGATGTGAGCAATTGTTCTAATCATTTTGCTAATAGTTAATGTACAATTTTCAAGTTATTTATCTCTAGAGTTGGTTTGAGTCCAATTGTTACTCAATCCTTTAGGGCAGTGGTTCTCAACCTTCTTAATGCCTCGACCCTTTGATACCCATATGTGGGCATAGCTGCATGTGGGCAGACCCACCTGGAGACAGATAGAGGAGCCGTGTCTCAGGTTCTAAGACCACTGGAAATATGTGTTTTCCAATGGTCTTAGGTAACCCCCAAAGGGGTTGTGACCCACAGGTTGAGAACTGCTGCTTTAGGGGATTTGCTTTAGAAGTAGTTAAGAGTAGAGCCAGGGAAAGACTTAATACTAGTCCTCTAACCTGTCAGAAGTTCAGAGTGATTCTGGGCCCCAACCTAGAGCTAAATCTGGGTTAAGGATGTGATTCTAAGCATCAGACCTCAGTCTTTGTTCTATCAGACAAAGTCCTCCATTGCCTACTCTTCCCCTTAGCAACTATAAAAAATGATGCACAAACAGAAAAACAGAGAATTTAGCCTCCCCAAAGTCTAAGGAACTGGGAAGGGCCTATTCTTAGTCAGCCTATCTTGTGTAACACCAAGTCAAGCTCTGAAATGAGAACTAGAACCCTTGGTCATTAAGTTGTGGTGCAGTAGAAAGAGAAGTGAATAGTCAGGAAGTGCAGGTTTTTGCTTTATTCTTGTGACCTTGGCTAGCTCATGTAAACCTCTCTGTGAAATCAGGGTCCTGGAATAGGTACCTGAAGCAGCTGGGTGGCATAATAGATAGAGCCATCTGTAAAATAATAGCTCCTGGCTCCAAGGGTTGTTGTGATATAATATATGCAAAATGATTTACTATTCTTAAAGCATTAAAAAATGATACTTATTATCATTATTAGACAGCTAGGTGGTTAGAGTGCTGGGTGTGGAGTCAGGAAGACTCCCCTATTTATGAGTTCAAATCTGGCCTCACACACTTATTAGCTGTTACCCTGAACAAATCACTTAACCCTGCTTGCCTCAGTTTCCTTGTCTGTAAAATGAGCTAGAGAAGGAAATGGTAAACCCCTCCAACATCTTTGCAAGAATGAGATCATAAAGCATGGGACTCAACTGAACAACAACAAAAATTATAATTATTATTTGTCTTTAAAGTCACTTACACCTCCAAATGCTGTGACCATTCTGGTTTTTCAGTTCTCTAGGAGTGAATGGAGGTTGTAAAGTTGGAGAAGAACTTTTCTGATCTTCCGGCAGATATCTCTTTTGTCACTGGCTATACTATTTATTTTAATAATCTTCATTTTCCTTTGACTGAGTAGGGGGAATATATAAGCATTTATTAAATGCCTACTATGTGTTAGGCACTGTGCTATGTGAGTTACAAATGTTATCTCATTTAATCATCATAACAATTCTGGGAGGCGGGCACTATTATGGTCTCTATTTTATAGTTGAGGAAACTGAGGCAGACAAGTTAAATGACTTACCCAGGGTCACAAGGCTAGTAAGTGTTTGAGGCCACATTTGTACTCCAGTCTTCCTGACTCCAGACCTGGTGCTCTATCTACCTGGGAACATCTATCTATCTGCTGCCTAGGAACAATTTTTCTTGAGGTTGGAGGGTAGAGGGAGAAAGAAGTTTATGGGAGTAGAATTAATGCTTCCAGAACATTAATTTGTGAACCTGTCTTCTGAAGGGATGAATCTAAAAAGCTGGTATTCCCCAGTGTTTATGTTTTTCCCTTGCAGATACCTTTAATGTGAATAATAGTTTCTGTCAGGAAGACAGAATGAGTCCTGACAAGATTGTCTGGGGGCCATGACAAGGCAGAGAAAAATGAAGCCAGGCAGCATGGAGATGCGTCATCAGTGCCACGCTTTGACTGATCAACATTCAGTCAGATCTGTCCTTTCAAAATGCTGGGCATCTGTTCAACAAATGACATACTTGGTGTGATTTGGGAAGCACTGGGGTGGATTTCTGAGTCTGGCTTATGGAAACTGGTCTCAGTACTTTGCAAGTCCTAAACTTTAGTCTAGCACAAAGGTAGATTTCCATGAAATTTTATGAGCATGGATATCTCATTCTTAGATTTCCTCAATGCTTTGGGTCCTCGCTGCAGCAAGGCAATCTTCCTCCTCCTCCCAAATTGATTCCCTAGCCCACTCACCACATTAGCTATTGCAAACCACCTCCTTAAGCTTCCCATGCTACTCCATCCCTCCATCCTCTTAGCTGAGGACCTCACCTCATGTGGCAGTGAAAAATTTGAAGTCACCTACCAAGAGTTTCCTCTTCTCCCCTTTTCCTTATTTTATGTTCCTTTAACATCATCCCCCCAACTATTTTTTCCTTCTCTCCAGTTTCTAATAAAGAGGTGGTACTTTTATTTACTAAGGCTCACCCCTCTACATGTACCCTTGATTAGATCCCTTCCCATCTTCTCCAGCAGATCACCTCTACCATCTCCATTCTCTACCTAATTTTCAGTATTTCCCTATTTACTGGATCCTGATCTGCTCCCTCTAAATTAAGTCACCTTCATTCTTTTTTTTTTTAATTTAAATGTATTTATTTACTTTTAGTTTACAATATTCAGTCCCACAATCCTTTGAGTTTCAAATCTTCTGCCCCTTCCTCTCTTTCTCACTTCCCCTGATGGCGGCATGTAATCAAATATAGGTTCTACAAATACCTTGACATTGAACATTAGTCAAGTTGTAAAGAAGGACTATAACCAATGGAGTGAACGATGAGAAAGAAGGGGCAAAAAATTTAAATTTTTTTTTAGAGGAGGAAGGCAATTGGGGTTAAGTGACTTGCTCAATATCACACAGATAGTTAAATGTCAAGTGCCTGAGACTGGATTTGAACTCAGGTCCTTCTGACTTCAAGGCTAGCACTCTATTCACTGCACCTTCTAGCTGCCCCACCTTGATTCTTAAAAACCCAACCAAAACAAACTTCATTAGATCCTACCATCTCCTTTAATTATCTTCTTACATTTCTCTTCCTTTAATCCCCTTGAAAAGTCTTTTACACTCAGACATCCCCTTTTCTCCTCTCCTCTAAACCCTTTGAAATCTGCACTTCCAGTCTCATCATTACATACAAACTGCTCTTTCTGAAGTTACTAACGATATTTTGAATCATCCAATTGAAGGGCGTTTACCTCCTCAATCTTCATGCTTTGTGGCCTCTCTGTAGATTTGAGGCAGATGTCTGCATTCTTCTCTTATCTCCTCTCTGGGTTTTCAGGACTCTGTCCTTTTTGGGTTCTCTTCCCATTGTCATTCTCTTCATTTGTTCCTTGTCCACTAATATTAGTTGGATATGCTCCAAGGTCCTGTCCTATGTGTCCTTCCTTCCTTTCTTTCTTTCTTTCTTTCTTTCTTTTTCTTTCTTTCTTTCTTTCTTTCTTTCTTTCTTTCTTTCTTTCTTTCTTTCTTTCTTTCTTTCTTTCTTTCTCTTTCTGTCTTTCCTCTTTTATTTGTTGATCTCATCAGCATACATAGGTTTAATGATTTCTCCCTGCAGATGATTTCCAGATTACATGTCTAGCCCTAGTTCCCCTGTCCCAGCTGTAGTCTCTCACACCAGCTGTTAGTTATAGTGATTGAACTCTTAAATTTCTCAATGCTGATTTTTTTTGATCAATTTTTTTAGTTAGGCTAAATGTGAAACAATTCTGTGCTTCAGCTCACCACACGCCTCCATTCCGACCTGAAGTTTGAGTTTGTTGCTCCATAAGTACCATAGAATAAGATTTCTGGAGGAAAGTGAAAGTATGTCTCAATTTAATTACACAACATTGGTTAAGTGCTTACTCTGTGTGAGGCACTTTTTTTTCTTAAAAAATTTTTTTTGGTCTTTATTAATTTGCTTGTTTACTTTCAGTTTACAAGATTCGGTTCCACAAAATCCCTTGAGTTTCAAATTTTTTCCCCCTTCTTCTCCTCCCCTCCCTTTCTGTCTCCCTTCCCCCCCCCCCCCCCCCATGGTGGCATGCAATCAAGTATAGGATTTGCGAATACTTTCATATCAGATGCTAGTCAGGTTATAAAAAAAGATTGTAACGGATAGAATGAACAATGGGAAAGAGGAAACAAAACCAAACAAGAAGAAGAAAGAGAGCTGGTAGTTTGCTTCAATCTGCATTCCAACTCTGTTCTTTCTAGTTCTTTGTCTGAATATAGACATCTCTCTCCATCATGAGTCTTTTCAAGTTGTCTTATAACCCTGCATTGCTGAGAAGAGTCCAGTCTATCAAAGTTGGTCGTCACACATACCTTGTGTCAGTAATTATGTACAGATTTCTCCTGGTTCTGCTCTTCTCACTCAGCATCAGTTGGTATAAGCCTCTCCAGGTAAATATGAAGTCCATCTGCTCCTCATTTCTTGCAGCGCAATAGTACTCTATTACATTCATATACTGCAACTTGTTTAGTCATTCCCCAATTGATGAGCATCCCCTTAATTTCCAATTCTTTGCAAATGTGAGGCACTTTTTAAGCTGTAGGGATATAATGATGAAATAAGATGTAGAGTCCACCATTAAGGAGCTTACAGCTTAATAAAAGAGATAATCAAGGTATACAAACGCTTATGACATGAGACAGAATGTGATATGTTCAAAGGTGAGGTACAGCTAAAATGCTGTGAGAAATTTGGAACAGAAGGCAGAACTGTTAAACTGGAAGGATCAAGGAAGTCTTCATGGAAGAAGTGAAGTCTGAGTTGAATCTTAGAAAAGAAGGATTACAATGTTGAGATATATATGGGGAGTGCATATGACTGTCAGCAATGGCCCCTGATTGCCATATTCAACGGACTTGTTTCTGTCCTCATCTACCTTGGTCTCTCTATGGGATCTGACCTCGCTGACCACCCTTTTGATTACTCTCTCATCTCTGGGTTTCCATGGAACTGCTCTCTCTTGGTTCTTTTCTTTCCTATCTGATCGATTTCTCCCAGTCTCCTTCAGAGGATCACCATTCACATCTTACTCCCTGTTTCAAGAACTGAGGCTAAGTTCTGGGGGCCCTTGTGGCCTCAGAGGGTAGAGGGTCCTGTGGTTTTTCCTTTTACTGCATTGTGGATCACACCCAGCTGAATTGAGAATGGTCAAGAAAACAGATGCAGCTAGGTGGTGCAGTGGAAAGAGCTCTGGGTCTGGAGTCAGGAAGACCTAAGTTCAAATCTAACCTCTGACACTTACTAGCTCTGTGACCCTGGGTAAGTGACTTAATCCTGCTTGCCTCAATTTCCTCATCTGTAAAATGAAGAGAAGGAAATGGCAAATCCATATCTCTGCTCAGAAAACCCCAAAAGGGGTCATAAAGAGTCAGACATGACTGAAAACAAATGAACAATAGGAACAGACATGGGATTCTTCACCTGTCTCTGTGCTTCTGTTCCTCCATGCTTGGAATGTCCTCATTCCCAACATTTGCCTCTTGGAATCCCTTGTTATTATTGTTTTGTTGTTCAGTTGTATCCGACTCTACCTAACAAAAGTCCATGGGATCTTCTTGGCAAAATACTGGACTGCTTTGCCATTTCCTTTTCCAGTGTGCCTCCATTTTATACAGGCTAAGTGACTTGCCCAAGGTCATACAACTAGTGCATGTCTGAGGGCAGATTTGAACTCACATCTTCCTGACTCCAGACCTGGTGCTCTATCTACTGTACCACTTACCTGCCCCTAAAATCCTGGAATCCCTAGTCTCCTTTAAAAAGGCTCTGCTCCAGAGTCATTTCTTTCAAAAAACCTTTGCTGATTCCTCCAGTTTTTAGTGCTCTCAACTTCCCCCAAAATACTCATATTTATTGTATGTATTTATTTATATATATTATATCACATGTAATATATTATATTTATTATATATATAAAATATCATTATATATATCTATATATGTTTATATACAATATAAATATTTTATATATATCATTATAATTATGTAGAAATATATGGTGATATAATAAATATATTGTGTCCCAAAAATCTTAGTGTAACTTTGAGCTTTATTAACTTTTGGGATACTCTGTATTTTCCATTTATTCTTGTATGTGCATATTGTTTTCCTGGAAGGGATCTAAGCTCCCTAGGGAAAAGGTCTGTTTAATTTTTTTGTCTTTGTATATCTGGTATCAATTACTTATGGGATGGAATGGGTTCCCAGGCCTAGAGGATGACTTACAGGCATATGAGAAGTGGAAAGGTGAGAATGGGGGATGGAGAAAAGTCTGCTTTAGTTGAAGTAAAGTGATGGGAGCTAAAAGGTGAATGAGAACTAGATGGTGAAAGACCTTGCATGCCAGGAGACTGCATCCACACTTGATTCAGTAGGCAGTGAGGAGCTTCAGGAAGGTTTTTTGGGTTTTAAATAGAGAAATGGCTTGATCAGAATTTTGAAAGAGGGCTTAAGGAGGGAGCAGAACAGGGAAAGATCTGATGAAGGATCTAAACCTGAGGGGTTATTTTATAGAGGGAGTATAAGGAAATATAATGTGAAATTATGGGAGGTATAATTCACAGGACAAAATCACAAATTATGGGCAATAATGAGTAGGGAACGGTCAAAGAGGACTCTGAGGTTTTGAATCTGCTTGCCTGGGAAGATGGTGTAGCTATCAGCAGTAACAGAAAAACCAAGAGAGGGCTGTGGTCTTCTTTTTTTCTTTTTTCTTTATTTCTTTATTGTTGGCAGCTTAGTAGCTCCATGGCTAGAGCATTAGACTTGGATTCAGGAAGACTCGACATGAAATCTTGACTCAGACACTTCCTAGCTATGTGAAAGTCACTTAACCTCACCTGGCCACAGTTTTGTTATCTCTAAAGTGGAGCTAATGCTCATTTAGTTGTTGTGAAGATCAAGTGAGATAATATATGTGAAGCATGTATATCTATGTCTATGTCTAGATATAGATAAAATATGCAAATTTTGTAAACAATAAAAGATAAATAGTATATTTTGTTATTTTTTGTAGAAGATGGGCTTAGCTATGGAAAATATTGGTCTGAAATGCTGGTACAAGCAGAGCTATTGCTCAGGGAGTGAAAAAATATAGAATGAGTGTTCTGGGGAGAAGCCCTTAAGTGAAGGATAAATGAGAAGGATGGAGTAAGAAGGAAAATTCACTTGGGGTCAGAGCATCTCCACAAAGTATGTCTGAGACTTTCACATGGTGCTATGCTATATGCAATTTCTAGACCACAGCTTTTACTTCTCAAGGGGCAAGAAGTACAAACGAGCCTCTTGGCTACTATATGAATTGCTTGATTATCTTTTGGGGCAGTCCAGCCCTGGCAGGGTTCTATTTAAATTCTGACGATGAAATGTCAGACTGGGAGGCCATATAAATAGGCTATATAATTTGATACAGATTATGATCAAGTGTGATGAAATGGGGACTGGCCTCCAAAGTCCTATCCAAATATCATAAGGGTGTACCCCTAAACAAGTAACTGATCCAAGTTTCCTCAAGCTTTGTTCCCTGTCCTTTCCTTCTTTGGGCTTTTCATGACTAAGATTTCTGGTCCTCGCCTTTCTACACATCATCTCCTGTTCCATTGGCACCTCTTTTTCACACTCTTTGTGGTATAGTCCAACATACACAATCAGTCCTTTGTTGAGTATAGGAATTAAGGAGAATGGTGCATATATTTTGATACTTGGACCTGCATCAAGCCTAAATTTTGTTGGTGTGATCACTCTCCCTCTTCCATTCATATCTTTATAGATGGTCTTCATGAATTGCTGTGAACTGGAAAATTTATCAATCGAATAACAATCAATCTGTGGTTATTTTGATGGTGATCCTGCCTGCATTTCGGTAGGTTAGTCCTTGGATAACAGGCTTTTTCAGGTTGGTATGATCTGCCAAAACTTACAGAGCAATACCCTTCAGGTGCTGTGTGTGCTGCCATTGTATGCTCACATAGGCTCAAGGGGAGGCATTGATAAGTTTCTTTGGAATCCTGCCCACACTTCTCTAAGGGATACTTGCAGTTCTTGCAAGTAGAAGGGTCTCTGTTCTCCTTTGAGAGAGGAGTGCTAGGTTAAAATTTTATCTACCTGTCCTTTTAAATATTGCTTGTGTAGAGGCATGATTGGTTCAGAACAAAAAGTCACTGACTTCCCTGGTTATTATTCCTTAAAGAGAGAAGGAGAGAAGGGTAGTGTTTAGCTTAAACTCACTCACTTGGTCCCTTGCCACCACATGCAGGTCACACAAAGAATGTCTTAAATGTTCTGTAAGTGATCATGAGTAAGGAAGAATGAAGAAGCCATTTATCCAAGGAAACAGGAAACACAAATTTGAGAAATTATACAGATTAGGATATACCTGAAAATACAGAGTAAATGATCTCATCCTGCTCAACTAAGAGCCTCTGTTCTTACTCAAGGTGAAAATACTTGAAGTCTATAGGGAGCTTTTAGGAAGGGGGGTAATTCCCTTTTCTTAGGAAGTCTTTAGGAAACCAGAGATTTGTTGAGGAGTCACTTTCCCTTCTATGTGTCTGCAAGAGATTCTTTCTCTTTCCTGAAATAAGTCACAATGACAGTCTGGCCCCATGAGTGACTCTTGAAGAAGAATGAAGAGTTTCTCCTCTCCAAAGCTCTCATACCAACTCTATCCCTCACACAGAATCTCATGAAAAATTCTCTTGGCTGGAACCCAAGGTCACTGCCTACCAAGATGATGTTTTATAGAGAGAGTTGTTTTGGGAATAGCATGGTTCTTTCCTTTTGGGGACCCTAGGTGCACCCTTTTCTGGTATCTGGTTGAAGTTTCTTTTTGCTCAACCATAACTCTCAGCAAATTGACTGGTATATACCTGGAATCTGCCTTACAGAAATCTATTTTCTTAGTCCTTTCTGGAGAGTCTGGCTGGCTCTTCTTTTAATTTCTTTATTCAGTATACCCTCAATGTGCTAATATTTCTATCTTGGGAAGTATAAGGATAAGAATTTTCCTTCAAAACATTTTTGGTTTGGAAAATTTCTCTCCAGTGGCCTGGGAAAACAGAAAGAAAAAAAGAAAAGCTCTAATTTTAGGTTCCCTGGAAGACTCAGCAGGGAAGTATTGGCCTGGGGTAGCTTTTGAACTCCTCAAAACATGCTTCATAAATAATCTGTTCTGCCTATTTGTATATCCTCTTTGGGGACAGATGAATGACAATGAACAGTGCATTAGAGGAAAGACAGAGGAATATGATATATAGTCTGTCATGTTTGAACTAAGAATGCACATTATTTTTGGCTGAGCTCTCTGGATCTTCATATACTTTGCTTCTTGGTAGGATTCAAGGGGTTGAGCTTCTCTATAGCCTGGTAGGTAGAGAGGGCTTTGTGCTCACATACATTCTAGGGAGAAGTAACATGGACTCTTGTATTCTGTCTCTATTTGACTTTGGGGAGCCCAAAGTAGTCTCAATTAGAATAAGTATTTTGATTTTAAAACTGAGGCTGGGAAGGTGAGAGTATTTCTATTACTGGTTAGACTATAGTTATAGTATTATGTTCATTTTGGGGCCCCATATTATAAGAAAGACACTGATTACCTGAAGAGCATCCTGAGGAGAATGGCCAAGATGGTGAAGCATTTTATGTCATGAGGCTTGGTTGGAAGAACTAGGAGTATTTACCCTGGATAGGAGAAAACTGAGGAGGGAGATGATAACTGTCTTCAAGTATTTGCAGGGTATTTCAAATATTTGAAAGCTGTCATATAGACAGACTAGATCTGAGGGCAAACCAAGGAAGCAGAAGTTGTAGACTGGCACACAGACATTTGTGGCAGGGACAACTTCCTAGTCACTGGAGCTATACAAAAATGGAAATGGATTGCCTTGGGAGACAGTAGGTTCCTCATTAGTGAAGGTCTTCAAGCAAAGGTGGGATGACTGTTTGTTGGGTAAGTTGTAGAAGGGATTCTTTTCCAGGTATAGACTAGATGGCTTTTTCCATCTTCCTTTAATTCTGAGAGTCTATGATGTAGGAAATTCAAACACAACATGGTCTCCGTGTACCTACCTTGGAAGTTTATGTAATGATTGATGTACTGCTTGGTTTTTCTGAACCATCTGTTTCCTTTATTTTTTCTATTTGTTACAAGAGGAGACTTTCTGGATAGGGGAAAGTAGGAGGGGTGTATTTAGAAATGAAGGTGATGTTAAAACAAAAGACACAAATGAAAATAATATGTATTTTTCAATGACCAAAACCAGATGTTGATCCATCCTTGGCCTTTCTGCCCACTGCAGGCTTCCTGGTGTAGGAATGGCAATATCTGAGCATGCTTAGACCACCTTAGACCACTTGTTCAAGAAAGCACTAAAATGTACTGATGTCAAGGGAGGCAGGCAGCTTGAGAACCAGACTTTAATGCCCAGAATCTTGGGAACTCCGAGAATTTTCCAGGGACTCATAGATCGTCCTGAGAGGCTGGTGAGAAAAGAGGGCACTAGCATTAGGATCTCTAAGGCCCATTCTGAATAATGGGGTGTAAAAGAAAAAAATTTGCAGAAGTGAGAAAAATAGCTGTGCCTAAAATAATAATAATTTAAAAACCTCAAAATCCCCCTATCTAAACACAGCAGTTAAATAAAATGCAGAACTTTTCAAAGTGGAAATCTACCAGGCTGCTGGAGCGTGAACAGAAAGGAGGACTACAGAAGGCCCCCTTACCTTTTCTGAGCAGAAGCAGTCAGCTGATCTGCAACAGAGGTGTGGAAAAAGCCACCTGAAGCTAAGGGAGAATTTTCGGGCTTACGCTGAAGTCCCCGCTTGATTCTTTGATCTACAGGAGGGCTGAGCAGTCAATAGGGAACTCCCCTCCTGAGCCAATAGTGGTTGGCACTCAGTGGGCTTCAGGGGCATAGCCCCATGATGAAGAGAAGTAGACTTTTGCTGGAAATGGAAGGGGTAAGACTGTTAGCTCCCTGAGGGCAGGGGCGTATCTACTTTTGTCTTTATATAACCATCAATATTTAGTAAAGTGTGATTTGGCATATAATAGATGTTTAATAAATGTCCAATCAATTCATTTATATGAACATTTTATAGTGTTTTTTCAGTCTGTTAATTCTCGATTAGAGGCTGTTACTTAATCCCACAGTCAATATTTTATTAACCTTTAGCACATAGTAGGCTAAGCATTTAAATATTTATTGGATTTGGATTGGATTTCAGGGATTCTGGCCATAGCTGGAAAATTGTCATCACACCTTAAAGTGACTTCTGTGCAGAGGGTGACACTTCAGATGTGAAAATAAACAAAAGATTGACTGATAAATGCATAGTCAAATAAGCAGTTTGAAGTATATCCTTATTTCCCAGAAAGTAAACCAGAAACATAAGTCCATTAACTCATTAGGCCTGTTTGATATATATATTTCAAAGACCAACTTGGGTTGTATATGAAATTCAATCCTACGAAATCCTTCTGGAGATCTATCATCAGGCACTGTGCTAAGGGCTAGAGGTACAAAGAAATGAAAAAACAAAAACAAAGCAGCACTTGTTCTCAAGGAACTCCTACTCTAATGAGGGAGACATCATGTGAATAACTGTGTAGAAATTAGGTAACTAAAGTGTAAATGAATTCCTGTTTATTAGGGGGCAGCTAGGTGGCACAGTGGATAGAATGCTGGACTTGGAATCTGGAAGACTCATCTTCATGAGTTCAAATCCAGCCTCAGTCACTTACTAGCTGTGTGGAGTAGCTTAACACTGTTTGCCTCAGTTTCCTCATCTGTAAAATGAGCTGGAGAAGGAAATGGTAAACCATTCCAGTATCTTTGCCAAGAAAATTGCAAAGGGGCTTATGAAGAATTTGAAATGACTGAACAACAGCAGTGTAATTGGAAAATAAACTCCATAGGAAGGTGCTCTGGTGAGAGATATCAGGAAAAGCCTGTAGAAAGTAAGAGTCTGGGACTGAGTCTTGAAGGAATGTAAGTTGGAGGTGAGGAAGGAGAGTATTCCAGGCATGAGGCACAGCAGTTAGAAGAAGATGGAGTGGCACCTATAAGGAATAGCAAGGAGGACAGTGAAGTGGGATCATAGAGTAGGCAGGAGGAAAGTGTAAGAATACTGGAAAGGTAGGAAAGGACCAAGCTCTGAAAGCTTTTAAAAGTCAAACAGAGGATTTCATATTTGGTCCTAGAGGTAATAGGGAGTCATTGTAGTTTATTGAGATGGCGTGGTATAAGACCTATGCTTCAGAAAAATCATTTGGTGGTAATATGGAGTTTATTGAGTAAGAGGGAGATGACATGGTCAGACCTGTACTTTAGGAAAAGCACTCTCACAGCTGAGTAGAAAGGAACCAAACAGTAACTAAAACTATATAGAATTCAGGTGGGAGGCTTTATTTGTAATTTTTATCATACCTCCTAATTTTTTAAGAGAAATATCCATTCTAAGGGTGTTCACATGCATATAGGATCATAATTTCAGAGCTGGAAAGAACCTCAGAGGTCATATAGTTCAACCCCTTCATTTTACAGACGGGGCAATTGAGGGCCAGTGAGACTAAATGATTTAGCTGAGGTTAAACAAGATAAGCTGAAGAGCTAGGATTCCAAACCAGGTCCTCTGACTCCAGTCCTATTTCTGTTAGGACATATCTAGATATAAATCAAGTCTTAGACTCCTTATTATGATCCTCATGCCCAGGCAGGCTCTGAGACTGAGAGTAATTCATCTTCTCAGTGGCTGTGCGCGTGTATCTGTGTTAGTAGTTGACTGTGTGATAACCGCCAGGCAGAGGGGATACACAGGACTCACATAACCAACCAGGTTGATAACCAAGGACTTCCTGGCTTGTGGAGCTCTGTCCAACCTCATTTGCTGGAGTGATGGTCTTCATTTAGTCCTTAATTGAACCTTCAAATTCCTGGAGAGTTTGCTCTGTTCTTTTGAAGACAAAACAAGGTGTAGTTTTCCTCTCCCAGTTACTTCATCTAAAATGATTTTGTTTTCCAAGTATGTAGGGTCTGAAGTCTTTAGATAATACTAAATTTCAAAGGGAATTTGGAAATGGGATTCCTATAGCTCGCCTGTTTTTTGTTTTGCTTTCCTTTCTAATTAGGATCTGAGGTAGCAGCTGTCCACAATTTAGCCTTATCAGCCCAACGTTTGGCGTGTAGAACAGGCTTCTCCCTGTCTCTCTTGTCTCTCTGTCTCTGTCTCTCTCTGTATGATGGACCTCTGGGAGTCTGGTGAAGCCTGTGGCTCTCTTCTTACAATGATGTACTTAAATGCAAGAAATAGAATGCATAAGATTATGAAAAAAAATAATTATATTGAAATACAGTTATAAAGATATTTTTTAAAAAGTTCATGGGTCCCAGGGAAAGAACCCCTGTAGTAGGAGGGATTTGGAGTAGGGGACAGATAGGGGCCCAATGGGGGAAGTAACAATGAAGGTGACAGGGTGGAGGAAATGACAGTGGTTAACATGCAGGCCAGCTGAAGCTATTTTGGTGGGATGATTGGGATCTTGGGAAGAAGTAGAAAGATACCAACCTTTGTTTCTAGCTGTCTTCCATTTCTCCTTCCCCTCATGCAGATGTTATTTAGATTCTACAGATGCTATAGCTAGGGTGTAGTGTGAGAAAGGAGAAGGGAGTGGTCAAAGGAAACAAAAGACAAGCCTGGGCAGAGGAAAGGAGCAGGATTCAGAATAAGAGGGAAGGAAAAAGGTGGATGGGGGATGATCCTGAGGGCAGGCCTGGGCACTGCTCATTGGTGAGGGATTTCCCTTGCTTCCACCTTGTGAATGAATCAACCATTTCCCTGGCTCTAAAGACTCAAGTACCCAGTCAGGAATACTCTGTGGGAAGAAAAAACGAGTCCTTATAATGAGGCTGATTTTTATGTTGATATGTAGGATGAGGAAACCAGTCTAGCTTAGTGCAGAGTTCAGAAAAAAGAATTAAAAAACAAAGTCAGGAATGGAAAATCTGCCAAAAGCAAAGAACAAAAAGAAAACTACTCACTTTTGGAGAAAAGTGAGAGAGAATAGTAGAGACAGCTCCAGTAATGGGACAATTACAATCCATTGCTGGAGACATTGAACTGGAATAGAAATTCTAGAAATTTAGAGCTGGGAGGGTCCTTATATAGCTCACCCAATCCGAACACCCATGGTGATCACAATTCATCAAAACATTTAAAGCACGGACACCTTAATCTTAGGTCTCTTATGTGTACAATGTGAAAAGTGATGAAAAAAAAGTTTTACTTACATATTGCTTCAATAATTTCAGTGGATCTGCAATCTCATCCACGCAGGAGGGCATTTCCTCCCTCAGTGCAGATTGAAGCTTATCCATTTTTCTTTACCCTGGTGATTTTTGTCAATATTTTCCTATAGGTTCTCTGTGGAGGAGCTCCCTACTGTAATAGAAGGGTCCTCCTCTAGGTCTTTTTATGTTTTGGAGGGTCCATGAAGCCCTTAGGCTGTTATCCCTCAGTATTATTACATGACAAGTCCATTTCCTTTTCCAGTGATACATTTTCTGGATGATAAATCATATTTGATTGTATATATCTATATATCTATATATCTATATATATGTACACACACATACACATGCGTATATATATATATATATATATACACATCCATATACTTATCTGCATATATACACATATACATATACACATGCATACACATACACACATGTATGACTATATGTTGCAAAGCAGGGGCCAGTCTGCTTTGGTTGAAGAAATTTCCTCACTGGGATTTCCCTATACAAATAAAATCCCAGGTCTGGTACTTTTTTTCTCTCTGTTTCTCTCTCTCTTTTCCCCCTTCTCTCTCTTTCTCTTTCTGCCTCTCTTTCTCTCTACCTACATATAGATGTATATGACATATTTAAAGGCATTTCAAGGTACCAGAAAGCTGCCTGGGAACCAGAAAGACCTGGGTAATTCTAAATTACCTAGTACAGTGCCTGACACATAGTAAGTAATGTTAGCTATTAGCAAAATTAAAATTATTACCCTGCTTTTGACACATACTACTTGTGTGAATCTGGACAAACGACTTAACCTTTTGTTGCTTTAGGCAATTCTTTAAGCCAGAGAAGGTGCTGACCTGACAGAGAGTTTCTAGGTACTCCAAGCCTGGAATCAGTAAGACTCATCTTCTTGAGTTCAAGTCTAGCCTTAGACACGTTCTAGCTGTGTGACCCTGGGCAAGTCACTTAACCCCATTTGCCTCAGTTTCCTTATCTGTAAAATGAGCTGGAGAGGAAATGGCAAACCACTCCAGTATCTTTGCCAAGAAAACCCCAAACGGGGTCACAAAAAATCAGACAGGGCTATAAACAACAGCATATTAATGGAACCTGAGGTATATTATTGATCTATCTATCATCTATATTTGTCTTTCTAACAACCATCTAACTCATACAACTTCTTGCAAGTAGGTCATTTGTTGTTAATATGCTACAGTATACTTGTACCAGTGTGTCTCCATTTTTCTTTGGATCACTTTGTAACTTTGGTTCTTTGGAGATTGTGATGCTTTATGTATCATGACCAAATAGCATCAACAAGAAGATATTTTTGCAAGAAAGCTTTTGTGCAAGAGAGTAGCTCAGTTACTCTCAGTGAAAAGCACTGAGCAAATCCAGCCTGATCTCTTGCTTTAATTTAATTCTGAACCCAACTCTCATCCACCAGCAATTTCTACCCCAAATACCTAACTCTGAAGTCTAGTCCTACATTATCAGCTTTTGGATGGACAGTTTCATCTTTATGTCCTATAGGCGTATAGGACACATCTAAATATGTCTCAAATGGAGCTCATTGTTCCACCTCCCCCCAGCTTGTTCTTTTAATCCTACTGCACCTGTACCCCTACCCCTGCAAATTTTCCTGTTTTTATGGAGAGAAATCTACCATCCTTCCAATCACCCAGGTTTACAACCCCAGAGTTATCCTGGGCTCTCTATGCTCCCTCACAACTAATTTCTTGTGAAACCTCAGCAATGCTATAGCCTTAACATCTCTCACATCTGTTCTCCTCCCTCAACTCATGTGGTCGCTATCCTAGTTCAGGTTCTCGTAGTATCTCACCTGGACTATTGCAATAGCTTTTAATTTTGGCTCCCTGCTTCCAGTTTACTTTCTCTCTCTCTTTTAAACTAAAATTTATTCAGCAATCAGCAAAAATCTATTTATCTTCCTCTCCCTACCCCAACTGAGAAAGGAAGAAAAAGAAAACTACTGTTACAAACACGTATCATCAAGCAAAACAAATTTCCTCAATGCCTATGTCAAGAAGAAAAAAAAAGACTCATTCTGTGCTGAGTCTTCCACCGGTCCCTCAGGTAATGGGTAGTACATTTTATCATTAGTCTTTTGTAATCCTGGTTGATGATTATAGTCCTCAGAGTTTCAAAGCCTTTCAAAGTTGTTTGATTTTACAATATTGTTGTCATTGTACGAATTGTTCCCTTGGTTTTGTATACTTCACTTTGCATCAGTTCTCTGGAGTTTTCACAGGTTTTCTAAAATCATTCCTTTCATCATTTCTTACTGAACAACAATATTCTTTCACATGTATATACAATAACTTATTAAGCCCTTCCCCAATTGATTGGTACCCTCTTGGTTTCCAAATCTTTGCCAACCAAAAAAGCATTTTTGTACATCCTTAGAATTTATTTTGCTTAGGACTAATCCTTCTCTTTATTTATCATCTTTCTAATTCTCTCTTATCCCCCACTGTCACCTTCTACCCCCAGCCTTTCCTCTTATGTCCCTGTGGAGCAGTGTTTCTCAATCTTCCTAATGCAAGGACCCTTTAATACTTGTATGTGGGTGTATCTGCATGTGGGTGGACCCACCTGGAGATGGATAGAGGAGCAGTGTCTCGGTTCCTAAGACCATTGGAAATATGTGTTTTCCGATGGTCTTAGGTGACTCCTGTGACCCCTGTGAAAGGGTCATTTGTGCCCCAAAGGGATCGTGACCCACAGGCTGAGAACCACTGCAGAGTGGAGGGAAATGTATTTCTGGACCCACCTGTGTGTGCATATGCATTCTCTCCTTTGACCTGGTGAGAATGAGGTTTAGGTGTCAGCTGCTTCCCATTACATTTCATTTTTTATTGTGTCTTGATTATGGGAGGTGATTTTCCCAAAATAATTTGCGTTAGAGGCAGCTAGGTGACTGGGCAGATGGAGTGCTGAGCCTGGAGTCCGAAAGAGCTGAATCCAAGCAACAGTTCAAACACTATTAACTGTGTGACCTTGGGGGAATTCTAACCTTCCTCCCCTTTTCCACTCTAGTATACTGCTCTTCCCCTCCCTTTCAGTTCTTTTAATATTATCAAGACATCAGATACACTTCCAGGTCTTTGGTATAATTAGATACCCACTGTGACCCTCTGCTAGTGATAGAGTTCAGAGGGGACACATATATTATGTCCCCATATCAGGAAGTAAACACGTTATCATTTATGATTGCTCATTTATCTTTACCTCTTGACTCTTATTTTTGCATTTCAAAGTTTCAACCTAGGTCTGTCTGTCTAACCATCTATCTATTTCTATCTATCTACACATACACATGTACACACAAACAAACGCATATATACGCACATATAAATACACATATACAGTATTTTATTTCCCCCATTACATGTTAAAACAATTTTTAACAATGTTTTAAAGTTTTGAGTTCCAACTCTATCATTCTTTCCCTTCTTCCCCTCCCTGTCCCTGAGATGGTAAACAGGTTATACAAGTACAATTATGTAAAACTTTCCATATTAGTCATTTTGTACAAGATGACTCAAATAATGAAAGAAAGAAAGTGAAAAATAGCATGCTTCAGTCTGTATTGAGACAATATCAATTCTTTCTCTGCAGGTGGATAGCATGCTTCACCATTTGTCCTTTGGAATTGTCTTGGATCATTGTACTGCAGAGAGTAGCCAAATCATCCACAGTTCTTCATTGTATAATATGGTAGTTACCGTGTACAGCATACTCCTGGTTCTGCTCACTTTACTTTGCATCAGTTCATGTAAGTCTTTCCAGGTTTTTTGAACTTACCTTGCTTGTCATTCCTTATAGCACACGGATAATTACATCACTATCTTATACCATAATTTGTTTAGCCATGCCTCAATTGATGGGCATCCCTTTGATTTCCAATTCTTAGCCATCACAAAAAGACTTGCTACAAATATTTTTGTACAAATAGGTTCTTTTCCCTTTTTTGGTGTGTTTGGGATATATCAATCTAGGTCTTCTCATCAGAAATGCTTGGAAGTCCTTTATTGTGTTAAGAGAAGGAAAGGGAATATTATATAGTATTAAATATCTCATTTGATTAAAGGTCCATTTCCTACACTCTTCCCTCTCTTCCCCTCCTCTCCAAGATTATATCCTTTGCCTTCTGGAATATTGTATTTCAAATTTTCTGATTTTTTAAATAAAGGTAACTGCTAAATGATACTGAATATGATACTGAGTGTGGCTCCTCAGTATTTGAATTCTTGCTGAATGAAATATTTTTTTTTTCTTAACTCTGGAAAGTCTGGATTTTGGTAATTATGTTCCTTAGAATTTTTTATTTTTTTTTTTAGGAGATAATGACTGGATTCTTTCTGTTTTCAATTTTCTCTATAGTTCTGGACATAAAACAATTCTTTATTCAACCTAATCCAGTATCAGTATTGAGATTAAATGCTATTTTAAAAACAAGAGTTTAAAAAATCACAGCACAATCAGTAAGGTAGTAACTTAAGTCACTAAACTTAAGCAGCTATATATTATTCACAGTTGTTATGTACATTTTTGGCTATTGCAAAAGAACATAAGTATCTTGAAAAGAATTTCTATTAGTTTTCATTGTGTTTTGTAGACAAAATTCAAAACAGTAAAGTAACCAGAAATAAATACAGCAAAGGAAAGATGGGGGAAAACCTGAAAAACAAAAAATGTTCCACTCCCAAATCACTGATTAGTCTTCCTCATCCTTTGACATTTCTTACCTCTCAGCTTTACCTTTTTCATGTTCTGTGGAAGCACTGTAAGAGACTACTCAGAAAATGCCATTGTGGCCAGGATGAAATATTAAAATTTTGATGTGCCATTTTTCCTTTAGTTGGATAATTGCCACATTTCTCTAATGATTCCTCATAATTAGAGGACATATATAACTGTTCTGAGGTTCATGCTGGAGCTGAGGGTGGAAGGAGAACACCCAGGCCCCCCTGCTGCTCTTCCTCCAACCACCCCCATATCAACTTATCAGGGCCAACTCTCCCCTGGCATTCCAAAAGGAGCCCCAATCATTATTACTCTGAGCAGTCAGGTAACATCCTAGGTATTAAACATAAGTGAGTGACTTAATATATTTTTATCTTTAGAGTAAAGGCCACTGAAAAGCTACTCTTTATGAATATTTTCTATTACTTTTTTTCTTGTTGAAGATTAAAAGGAAAATTAGTATATGTCGAAAGTTGCAGTTGTATAATCTAAATTATTTCCCATAGTCAGGAATATGGTGTATCCCCTTCAAAAGAAGTACAATTTCTGAATTTCACTTTCAATTTCTTTATCTTCTTCTATTAGTAACTATAGCTTTTGAATATACAATGGCCATTATATACACACAACACTATTTCTATACATTTTTATGTTACTTCAATATTTATTATATTCATACTATAGAAAAGATACCAGTCTTTAATTATATACATTATTCCAATCTGACATTGTTCATGCTTTAGCCAATTTATTTCTGAAGAGAAGGGAAAGTATTTACTGTTTTTCATACATTAGATATGCTACGGTGAACAAGAAAATACAGAAAAATAGTTACGTAAGGGATAATTTTTTAAAGCATTTTATTTTATTCAGTGAAAACAACAAAAATCTATTGGAATGGCTGGATGATATAATAGCCACTCACTGCTTAAAAGAAGCTCAAAATGAACAATTTTCTTCGGAAAATGGTTACGTCAACCAACAAGATAAAGATGTCTCATCATAGCCTCAGTCACAAGATGACTGGTGACTAAACTCTAAAACTATCACCTTTTATCTTCCACAATCCATCAGGTTTTGTCCAAAGCATTGATCTTAATGTCTTCTGGAGATTCAGTACCAATGCTTGGCATTCACATTTTTAATGCCTATCTCCTCATTGCTGAAGACAGCTGGCTCCATGCCTCTCCTGATTTGGCCTCTCTTTTCATCTCCAAGTCCCTCTTACTACTTCTTGGTGGAGAAGAAAGGAAAAATATAACTTGGCAATTGCTTCTTTGTGCTCAGATGACATGTGGGTTTATAGCTCCAATACTGCAGCAATTTCTAGAATTAAGTATTTAAAAATGAAAGATTTTAATGTCATAAGGTGCTGATGATATAATGTAATTTAGATTGTTGAACAATCAGAACTATATAATGAATTATGAGACACCAATAATCACATAGATTTAGAAGCAATAGAATGAACTAGAAGTGCTGTGAATTTTCATATATTTTTAGAGGATATTATATTGTTTAAAAATATTCAACAGAATCTAGGTTGTTCAGATAAACAATTGAGTGTTTGCATACATTTTTGGTTTCATATCTATTTCATAACTCAAAGTGATTTTCTATTTCTTCCATATTAACACTTCTATTTTCTCCATATTAACAAATTTTCTTGTTCTGAAGTTAGATTATTTACTCAAATAAGGAATCTTCCTATGATATCCTTATTGCTGAGTTGATTCTGTGTAAGAAAATACTGAACATACAAATATGCAAAAGAGGCATTTGCATGTAATAGCCTGTGCCCTCTTTAATAACTGCATAATTTGATCTTTATACTTCTGTACAGGGAAAACACAAATAAAACCCAATATTTATCATGCTAAGAAAATGATTCAGATGACTGCCATGAAGGAAGTACATATAAAGCAATGAAAACTAATCACATTCTTAGGTTCTGTGATTACTGAGAGGATTTCCTGTGCCATAGGTGCTTTATTGTATGTCTTAAAAATATAGGAGCAGTGGCTTATCACAAGTCTCTATTACTGTGCAGTAATGATGGTATCAGAACACCACAACAGACTCTCAGATGAGGTGATTGAATTATGGGACATCACACCTTCATGCTTCTTCTTGCTCTGGATAATTAAGACTTTTGCGGTGTGCTTGATGCAAATATTGTAGCTGTCTGAAGTAAACCTTAAATGCTCCTTTTATGGCAACAAAAGCAATTCTACCCAAGATTGTCCTTTGTGGGTTAGAATTAACACTACCAAACATGTTTTCCAACATAGCAATAGTAGGAAAGACAAGACCTCCACGCAAAATTTAAGTAACAGTCAAGATCTGCTAAAGGATTTGCTAAAGAATATGAGACATCCAATCCCTGGAAGTTTGCTGTTCAAAATCTGTAGTTCATTAGAGTATTTGTGCCACCATATAAGAACATAATTCCCAATGAATTATCTCAGCTAATATCAGCATAACATGAATCGTATGAATTCCAATGAAAAGGAATAAAGGATCAACTCTTTCCATAAGATCGAAACCTTCTTTATGGCCTACCTCCTGCATCACTATCACGGCACCATAAATCACAACATTCCAATAGACAGAGCCAACCATTATTTCTGCTGCAGCAAATGGACAAACTTTTGAGATCAGTCTATCTGCAAGATCCAAGATGTAAACAACTGGATCCAACTTTGGAAATATCATTAAGTATTCTGCATTGTATTGAGGACTCATGCTACTCATGCCGTTCTATTTTCTCTTTGTTTTTCATCTACCCAGCATTGTAGACAAGCTTGGTGGACCCATTTTGTAGATCCTCTGCACCTGCATGGTCTTACCTATTCAACTATTCTATCATGTTCATCAGTAGCAAAACATGTTGAGAAATTTTTATTTTATGGTGTTAAAGACTCTATTCCCTTCCCTTTTCTGGAAATATGAACATCTGTTCTTACCCAGTACTGGGGCTCATCTGTTATTCTATCATCTTTCAAAGAGTGGTGACAATGGTTCAGCAATCATATTTTTCAGTTCTTCAGTAGTCTGGGATCTAGTTCATCTGTCCAGCAGCAACACAGGCATCAGTCCGTCCTATAGTTCTAAGAGATCTGGGCAGTATTCTCTTTTGATTTCTTGAAATATGATATCTAGGTTTTGTTTTGAGTCATGGCTTTCACATAGTTTAATGATAATTAAATATTCTCTTCTTGATCTCTTTTACGGGTCAGTTGTTTTTGAGATAACTACATTACCTTCTCTTTTTTCAGTCTTCTGACTGTTTTAATGTCTCTTTTTGTCTCATGGAGTCATTGACTTCTTTTTGTCTATTCTAATTTTCAGAGAATTTGCTACTTAGGTGTTTTTTCTTTCTTTCTTTTTTAACCTCTTGTGCCAAGCTGCTAATTCCCTTAGTGGGGAAAATAGTATTCCCAGAATAGGTTCCTCAGTGTGTGTTTTGTGATGAAAAAAGATTTTTATAGAGATGATGACGAATCAGTTCCATTTTTTTGTTTATTTGTTGCCCTGCCATCGGTTTCATCTGGGATGACCTGGCAGTTGAGTCTTATGACAAACTTTCTGTAGACTAATTTTTGTTTCCTCTGTTTTTCACTATTTTCTGAGGCAATACTGCTCATAAATCTCCCACCCTTCCCCTCTGTGGTGTTTTACAAATGTGCTTATATTTCAAACTGGTGTTGCCTTTGGCTAACATATTTTTCTGCTTCGCAGAGATCTTGGCAAGGAGAGCAAATATTTGTGGGCTAAGGCTGGTTCTGGGCCCTTATCACTTTTGCATTATGGTCAGTGCCTTACACTGGTTAAACTTTAAAAAAAATGTATTTATTTATTTTTAGTTTACAATGTTGAGTTCCACAATCCCTTGAGTTCCAAATTTTCTCCTCCTCCCTCCTTCTTCCCTTCCCCCTCTCCCACGGAGGCATGCAATCTGATATAGGTTCTACAAATAACATTGGTTAAACTTTTGCAGGAAATAGTGAAGCTCAAGGTCAATTTTATTGCCTTTTTCCTTCTTTCATGTTTACACAGCATTCTTCAGAACCTGAAGAGGTTTTTAGGAGTGCAGTAGCAATCAGAAGTCACAGGTGGATGGATTCATAATGGTGGAAGAAAGTCAGCCCTTCAAAAACTTGAGGTAGCAATCACATCTCTCTCTTCTTTCTCTCTCCCCACAAAAATCTAGTCAAACTTTCTTCTCTCCAGACTTAACATCCTTAGCGTCTCCAGTTCTATAAATTCATCATAATATGAGATGGCTCGAAGTCTCTTTACTATTCCATTGATATGCTCTGGAAGCTCTCCGATTTGTTGATATTCCTCTTAAAAATGAACTGAATATAATAAAGGACAAAAGTGCATTTTCCCAAATGGTGTCTGGGGACTCCGCCATATTTTATATGCTGTTACTAAGAACCTGAAGAAGTTATTAGGAATGGAATGGGGATTAAGGGTAATGAAACAAAGACAGCCCATTCCTAAAAACTACATGTAGAAAATGCTTAGTAAAATATCCAGGCAAAATTTCTCATTTGAATTTCTTGTGGCTACATTATTAAAGGAGTAAGCTAGATGGCACAGTACATAGAGTGCTGAGCTCGAAGTCAGGAAGACTCATCTTTCTAAGTTCAAATCTAGTCTCTTACTGACATTTACTAGCTGTGTGACTCTGTACAAATTACTTAACCTGATTTGCTTCAGTTTCCTCATCTGTAAAATGAGCTGGAGAAGGAAATGGCAAACCACTCCAGTATCTTTGCCAAGAAAACTCAAATGGGGTCATGAGAGTCAGACAGGGCTGAGACTACTGAAGAGCAACAATACCAACAACATTAATAGCACTATAGGAATAGAATTAATTCAAACTCTACCTGCAGTAATTTCCTCTTATTTCTCTTCCCCCATAAGAATCACAGGGGTATGTTTTTCAGGAAACAGAGATAGAAGAAAGGCTCAGAGACAGAGGCTGCTCTGGGTACTGCATATCTCAGATTTACTGCCTTTGGGAATTCTGAAGCTTGGTACTATGGGGAGCTTGTTGACCATGTGCAGGGATTTTTTTTTTTTAGGAGCTTTTTCCTTCTTTCACCTCCTACCAATCACTGAAAATCTTCATAATTCATTGCAGTTTGGGAGTATACTCCAAGACTCATCTATAAACTAGTCTATGCCATGCCAGAAAGAACCTGCTGGGAGCTAAACCAGAGGCTCATGGAGTAACAGATTGTTTGGCCACCAATCTTGCCCCCTACACAAACTTCAGCCATGGGAAAATCCAAAAGGCCATCCAAAACCACATACCATTCAAAGGAGCAAGTGGAGCGTGAGAGTACGTGATGGTCTTGGCACCATGTAGATAACAGGGAAGAGAACTGGAGAAAGACAATCTAGGAGATTAATAGCTTTTTCTAGGAGGCAAAGGGAAAAATCAAAGTCCGTATGAAGGAATGATGCTTCCTTGAAAGCCCAGCTCATTGTCATCTCCTACATGAGTCTTTTCCTGATCTCCCTAATTATTAGTACCCTCTGCTTCTTGAAGTTATTTCGTCTATACTTGCATTGACTTCCAGGTACACATGTTGTGTCCCTAGAATAACACAAGCTCTTTGAGGTCAAGAACTATTTAACTTTTGGTTTTGTGTTCCCTGTGCCTAGCACAGTATCTTGTCCATAATAGGTTCTTAGTAAATGTCCATTTATTATCACTGATTCTAATAATAAATGACAAAAAGCCATCATTTCATCTACCTGTATGAAAATCTGCATAACATTAAATATAAGAGAATGGTGACTTGTCCCAAGACCCTTTCTTTTTTAATTTCACCAAAAAAAGAAGTGAAGAATGAAGCTAGAATAATAACATATCAATATAACATCACTATGCTGTTTACAAAGCACTTTATATATTTCTTATTTAATTCTCACAACAGTCCTTTGAGACGGACAATTCAAATATTACCCCCACTTTGCAGATGAGGAAACTGAGATCTGAAAAAAAACAAAAAAACTGAGCCCAAGGACAGGAGTAGGGGGAGCTGAATTAGGCCTTGAGCCAGTTCCCTGGGCCTCTGGGTCTGGCGCTCTTCCCATTAGTACTTATATACAAGGTAGCTGATAGCACTTTTCTTTGTTATTTGCTGCTTTTAAATATGTGGTTTCACATACACATACATTGTTTCCCCAAGATATATAAGCTCTTCAAAGATAAGGACACTATTTTAAATTTTATTCACTCGTGAATGTCTTAAATATTAGTTTTATTTTAACCAGTTTTCAAAGGTGAATATTTATTCTATAAAAACCTTACAGACTGCACAGTTTATATATAGTTCAACTACTGAACAAAACAAGTAGGTCCCACAGATGCAAAAATACTGTACCAATCCAAGGTAAGGGCAGATTTATACACTGTAAATCTCTCCACAAGGAAGGGGAGGTAGTCACTTCCAACTATAAATTTCAAAACTATACAAAGATAAGGTTTGATTTTCTTTTGTTCTTCATACATTCAATACATTGCAAGCACAGATGCCCAATTGGTAATAGGCATCTGTAGTCAGGAATCAGTTACCACTCTTGAAAGGAATTCAAATCTGTCTATTTACACAGGGTGCTCTTGTACATCATCCTGTATTTAGTGTATTCATAAAAAGCATTATATATATATAAATATAAGGTAGTTTTTTGAAAGGAGTGTGCCAAAAAAATTTTACTTTATCAAATAAAATATGTTCTAAGTGAACCTAAAAGTTGTATTTTATGAACATAAATTTTGGAGGAGTGTAATACATCAATTAAAACTGCAAATAGAAAAACAGAATTATATATAGAGTAGTGCTCTCACCCAGCAACAAGAACCACTTATGTAGTTATTCTTCAAAAAAGTCAGTGAAACTAATTACTTTTAAAACCCACTAAGACTAACGTAACTTTCACACACAAGGTATTTAGTGATTCCTTAATACTGCAAAGCAAGCTTTCTTCTACAAACAGTGGTTTCTTCATGCTAACTGGGTAAGAATTGGACACGTCTTCAAAAAAAAGGGCTTATTGAGTATAAATCCTGAGTGCACATTCAGTTTTGTAGATATGTTCATCATCTGACTTCTCATTAGAGGGCTATAAATGAAAGCATAAGACTTGTTTTGATTTACAAATTCTGTCTTCTCAGGTATTTGCACCTTCTTGGAGACAAACTTAGCCGACATCTCTGATCTTACTGACTTAGTGAGAAGTCAAGTTATTCACCCAATATAAAATTCCTATGCATCAGACACCATGCCAGGGGCTCAGAAAACAAGTCAGTAAGCATATATTAAAAGCCTCCTATGTGTCAGATATTGGAAAAGAAACAAAAGAAGACAATTATTAAAAACAAAACAGAAAGCCAAAAATAAAACAAACTCAAACAAAAACCAAACAGTCCTTGCTTTCAAAGAGCTCAGATTAATGGAAGAGATAATATGTGAAACAGCTGTGTGCAGATAAGATCTAGATAGGAAAAATTGGAGATAATCAGAAGAGGGAAAGGCATCTTGTAGAAGGGGGGATTTGAGCTGAGATTTGAACGAAGTCAGGCAAGCCAGGAGATGAGGGGGAAGAGAATTCCAGGCAGGGGAGACAGTCAGTGAAAACACCTGGAGTTGGAAGATGGAACAGCAAGAAGGCCAGTGTCATTGGATTGCAGAGTAGGGGTGTGTGTGTGTGTGTGTGTGTGTGTGTGTGTGTGTGTGTGTGTGTGTGTGTGTGTGTGTGTGTGTGTGAAGAATAGAAGAAGACTAGAAAAGTAGGAATACACCAGGTTCTGAAGGGCTTTAAAAGCCAAACAGAGGATTTCATATCTGGTTGTGGAGGTAAAAGGAAGCCTTTGGAGTTAGGACATAACATGGTCATACCTGTGGGGAGAGACTTGAGGCAGGGAGACCAACTGGCAGACTATTGCAATAGTCTAAGCATGAGATGAATCAGCTGGCACCAGGACAGTTGGCAGCGTCAGAGAAGAGAAGCATCCTCATACAAAAGATGTTGCTAAGGTATAATTGACGTGGTAACAGTTTCGTTATTATGGAGGTGAGAGAGAATGGAGAGTTGACAATCACACCTAGGTTGTGAGCCTTGATGCCTGGGAAGATGGGGGTACCCTCATCAACGAAAGGGAAGTGAGGAAGAAGGAAGAGCTTGGGGGTAAAGATAACGGGTTCAGTTTTGGATATGCTGAGTCCAAATACAAGAGGGAGCTAGTCTCTGCCCTCGAGGATGTGGCAATCTAGACAATCTCCTTCCTCTGCTGTTTTAGGGTCAAAAAGAGGATATTTATAGTGGCGTCTATTACTCTTTTACTGCCGCCATTGATCTTCCATTTGATAGCAACGTCAGATCTTGGCTGTGTCAGTTTGTAGTACAGATTTATCAGTAGGCATGGTTATTAAAAAAATCTTTAGTCTTAAAATTTTTTAATATAGCTATTAGATGAAAGAAAGTACTGACAGTCATAGGAAATAACCTCTTAAGAGGAAATGATGAAGGGAGAGAGGAAGTTAGTGGGTACTACAAAAAGCTTGTCAGCAGTTTCAGGCGAGACTGATATAATTAGTGGCTTAAGATGCTGAGGCCTCAAAGAATCCACAAGAAAAAAATCCCTTCATTATCCTTCCTCTTCCCTGCCCTTCCTCCCCCTCCCCAGCAAGACAAAAACATAGAATAAAATCTTGGATCATTATCTCATAATGTGTGGGTTAAGTTGTGGGGAGAGGTGAAGGGTAGAGAGTGATACACAGGGACTGCTTTGGTCACTTACAGTAACCAACTGTAGAGAAAATTCCAAACAGAGTTATTGTTCCTAAGTATACAAGAACTACGGCCAGTAACTTATAGCTAGAAATTTTTAGGTAAAGGGAAAGGCCAAAAACATCAAGACAATTCCCTCAGCCAGGAAAAGAAGGCTGCGAGTCTTTGAAAACAGGGCTCCTTATCATTCTATGCAGTTATAGAATCAGCAGGCACTGTTTCCTTTCTAGGACTTCTGGGTCAGCAACCCCACTCCTCTTAGCTTAAAGATAGCTTGGCTTGGAGGTGTCTTGCAATATAATATATGGAGATGTCAATGTAGTGTGGTAAAAAAGGCACTGAGCTTCTACAGCCAGATGACCTGAAGAAGTGGAATAATATCTCAGCTACTCACCAGCTACTGAACTTAGGGCAACTCAATTAAGTTTTCTGGGCCTCAATTTCTTCATTTGTAGAATCATAGTGAGCATTTATATAGCACTTTAAGGACTACAAAGTGCTTAACAAAGATTATCTCATTTTATCCTCATGACCCCCCTGGGAGGTAGGTGCTATTATCACCCACATTTTAGGGAAGAGGAAACAGAGCCTCAGAAAACCTAGATAACTCAACCAGATTACTTACAGCTAGTCCTTTTCAGAGTTGGGATTTGAACTAAGGTCTTCCTGGCTACAAGTCTGATATTCTATCCATTAAGCCATGATGTCTCTCCAGAAGTACTACTGTAGCAAAGATGGGGGCACAGATTGAGGAGTTTTCCAGTTACCATAGTTAAGTGGGTATCTGGCTTTTTAAAATTATCTAGCCTTCACTAACTTCTGGCAGTCGTTACTGGTGGTCATAACCTAGGGTTTATGACTGAGATGTGTAGGTAGAAATGATAAGACTTGGCAACTGATTGGATATAGGGTTGGAAGACATGGAGGATATGAGTGGCGGAAAAATTGAGGATTATTCTGCCATTGCAGATCTGGAAGCCTGGAAAGATAGTGACAGAAACAGGGGAGAACATGAACCCTGCCTAACTTTCCAACCTTATTTCCCCAAGTGTGTTCTATATGCTAGCCAGACTGGCCTACTCATTGTAGGTGAAACAGGACTTTTACTTTCCTATCTCTATATCTTCATTTCTATTGTTCCCTTCTTCTGGGAATACCCTTCTTTCACTCCTCTACCTAATAAAATCCTAGCCATCCTTTAAGTTCTAACTTCAAAACCCACATCATCAGTGAATCCTTCCTTGGCCATGCTAGCTGGGAGCAAACTCTTTCTCTGGTGAATATCTATAGCACATCTTGTCTGCACCCACTCTTATGGTGCTAATCAAATATTTCCTTCTCCAGTGGTTATTTGTTCATTTTTTTTCCATTCAACAAATATTTACTGAGTATGCTTGTGCTAGGCAATGTTCTAGGCACTGAGGTCAGACATGAAGTTGAATAAGACATCATTCCTTGTTTGCAAGGACTTGCCAGTCTTATAAGGGAGACAAGTCAGTTATGCAAACGAATATATAACATTTTGATAAGTACACAAAAGAAGTAGGAAGAAAATACTGTGAGAGTTCATAGGAGGGAGGGATCCCTTTGGGTTGGTTCTATTGGAAAAGAGTCAATTGAGTAACTAAGCTATACTTTGAAAGATGGATAGCGTTTTAACAGTTGGAGATAGTAGGGATAGCATTCTAGCGATAAGGGCTTGGCATTAGCTAAGACTCAGAGGCGTGGGATTGGGAGCATTTTTAGGAATTATGAGTAATTCAGATTGTTTGGAAGTGGGGTATATGTAAGAGAGCAGTGTTAGATAAGGCAGAATAGGTAAGTTGGAATCAGATCATAGAGAGCTTTGAATGTCACACTAAGCAATTTGGACTTTATTAGACAGGCAGTGGTGTATCACTGGAAGTTTCTGAGTGGACAGATACATAATGAGAACAGTTTGTTGAGAAATTTCACCTGTCAGTGTTTTCTAGCATAATATGTAGGAGGTGACAGACGTCCTGAACTAGGATAGAGGTGGTGGGAAAGGGGTGAATAACAAACACCATGGAGGATTGGGATGGGGGTAAGGTGAAACAGAGGAAGAAAGTTCTCTTGATTGTGAGATTTCAAAGATAAGTGATGGGGGTAGAGGTGGGGAAGAGAATGGTGGAATGATTTGCACAGAGTCTAGGCACTACTTTCTCCCTCCCAATCTCCTTAAGGATAGCAGGCAACCCTGGGGAAGGGGGGAGGCATGAAATCTAACCTACCTGGCTTTCCAGGCAATGAGGGTTGGAGTGAATCTGTGTTTTATAAAGAAGATAAATGGAATTTTTGTTGTTAAAAAAATAAAAATAAAAATAGGGAAGTCAGGTGAGAAAATACATTACACTGCACTCAGTAAGTAAAATAGTTATTTGGAGATAGTCTTATTCATCTCCTTACTTCCCAATTAGATCGTAAGCTTCTAGAGCACGTCTCTGTATGTTCGTCAGTGCCCCTAGCACATGCCTTGCCTATGTACTATCATAGCATCAAGAAGAGACCTTAGATAGCCTAGTTCAGTCTCATTTTGCAGATGAGGAAACCAAAGTCCATAGAAGCTAAGTAACTTGAACAAACTCAAACAGGTAATGAAGGGAGGCAAAACATCTGATCCAGGAAACAGGCTGATCCTTGATAGTTAGCTCCGGATTTTTTCAGTGTTGCTGCCATTTCACATGGCCAGCACTGGTTTTCCCATTGATGCAGCTGTAAATCAGAGCCTGCCTGATATCCTGTGATCCAGGGCTGTGCCCTGTTCTGGGATTCTGGCTGCCTTTCATGATTTTTATACAATTTTAGATACTATTCTTTGAGTACTGGAATCAAGGACATGGCTATCTTCAAGGCCTAAAATTTCTGGCATCTTGAAACTGAACAAAGAGTATTAGAAAATTAAGTGAGCTTAGTTTTCCTTTTTTGTTTCATTAGTCTATAATTAATTTCCTTCTTTGTTTCATTAGTCTATAAAAACCTTGCTCATGGTGTCAATAAACAAATTGTTTGACAATCATGCCTGGACCACATTTACATATCACACTTTCTCCAGCCAGTGTGTCAGTTTAGAGCTGGATTAAGAAACCATTCAAGTTATCTCTACAAGGTAACAAGTAGCAGAGACAGGTTTTGAATTCACTTTCTGACTCTGAAGCCAACACTCATTTTACTGAACCATACCAATGATGAGGTGCAGGCTCTGGGAACTCCCCCCGCCTTGAGCTCTCCCTGAATCTTCCCACCTAAGGCATTTGCCTGAGGTCATGGGCCTTAAATTGTGGCTCTGCCCAAGTCTTTAGCCCTCCTTTGTTCCAACAGTTTCCTACCCTTGATCCGCCTGTTCCCACCCTTGAACTGGCCTGGCCCACCACTGTCTATGGTCTCCAGGTAGCCTCCAGAAACTTCCCACCCTTAATCACTCATTACTGGAGTCTGATCTCATCTGACTCCTGAAGACGCTTCCCCAAACTCCTCCTCTAGACCACCCCTAGATTTCTCCCACAACCTTTCTGTATATAGGATCCCATCTTCCCTCCATGTGGTGTGAGAGAGTCATAGAATGACCTAGCACAGACTTACTCTGTCCTGCTTGCCCAGTGCAAGCATCACAGATACCTAGGTTCCTTGAGAGTCTACCTAATATGGCAAACTTTAATGACTTTGAATAAACTTTGCTTTTCTTTGGCTGAGAGAAGACTTGAGTTGAATACTTTTGGCAGGACCTGGTGTATTGGTATTTTGGGGTCTCCAGAGCACCCCTAACCTTAACCACATCACTAATGCTTAATGATGGGGTACAGGCTCTGGGAAACCCCTTGAACTCTGATTGAATCTTCCCACTTGATGAGGCATTTGCCTGAGGCCATAAGCCTTTCATTATAGCTAGACCCAAATCTCTGTTACTCTTAACCTAGCCTACTCCTCCATTGTCCAGCTACTTCCCACCCTTGAGCCTATCAAAATATCTATACCCAAATCTATTACCCTTAAACTAGCCTATCCTTAAACTAGCCTACTGTCATCTCCAGGTAGCCTTCAGCTATTTCCCACCCTTAATCTCATTATTGGAATCTGACCTCAGTCCCCTCAGGACCCTCCCTAAACTCCTCCTCTAGACCACCCCTAAATCCTCCCACAATCTTTCTGTATATAAGCTCCGGCTTGCTTCCATGAAGGGGCTGAGAACTCAATTTAGCACAGACCCACTTTGCGTCAGATTATGCTGGCCCACTTGTCCAGTACAAGAGTCACAGATACTAAAGCTCCTTAAGAATCTACCCATTATGGCAAATCCTTAATAAACTTTGCTTTACTTTGGCTGAGAGAAGACTTGAGTTGAATTCATTTGGCAGAACCTGGTGTGTTGGTATTTTGGGGTCTTGAGCACCCCTAAGTCTTAAACCTCAACAATTAATGCTTTGTTAAATTAATAAATTATTACTTTTGATTCTTTCTCAACTTTTAGTAGTATTAGACCCCTCAAACAACATAGTTGAATTGAATTAATTATCCCCTTTTCTGAAATCAATGAACCTGAAATTATGTGTGTTATGTACTTCCCAAACAATTTACTCACCCGATCAATTTTGGAGATTCCCTTCTTGTCACTGATTACTGTTCCCTGTTCTGATGTGTCCAAATAACTGATGAGGATGTGATGGCTGCTTATGGAGGAAGGTAACGTTGGGGAAATCCACAGGGTGGAGGGGGAAGTGTCTAGGAACAGTGAGATTGAATTTGGACAGGGTTTTATGGCATCTCCATTTCCCAGTTTCTTCATTTCCCCTCTTCCCAAAATACAGGAGATACTAGATCAAATAAAAGGAGTCTGTCCTTTATTTCCCAATCCTTACTCTTGCAGTCACTCAATGGGGTAAGTATATACAGTAAGGGGAGAGGTACTCTTTCCTTCTCACTTTGCCTAGTACTGGCAAGCAATCTCCAATTTGTCAACCTTGTGGCTTACCTACCAATAGCTGCTTAATCTAGAAGACTGCTGGGGATTTCCCTCTCCTTCTTCACCTCTTTACTCTCATTACTGTATCTCCCAGCTCTAAGACCCTGAGGGAGCATGGGACTTCCCTCTTTTGATGCTTCTCCCCACACTCCACCCCCAGTGCTCCAGTTCCCTTTTTCTCATCAAACTCCAGTACATGGGGTGGTAGGGATGGCTCTGTGGCACAGAGGGGAAGGAGGTGAGAGTAAAAGAAGAGAGGGAGAAAAGTTCAATGAATGGGGGAAAAGGGAGAGAAAATCCCATTCTATCAGTTCCATGTAACCTTTAATCTACTTATGTGCCTCTTCCTGCTCCTCCTCCCTCACTGCTAAGTCTTTGGGTGGGCAATGATGAAGGAAAAGTTATGAGATTCTCATAGTTGTTGTTTGTCCTTCATTCTCAAAGAAGACCATGACGTCAGGAAGGTGATGCCACGACTTGCAAGTGAATTGGAGTTAAGTGAGGGAGGACTGTGCAAAGTCCCCAGCCTCACTCTCTCTGGAGTCATCTGAGTCCAGTGGCCAGATATAGATCAGAATGACTAAAGTTGACCCTGGATGCAGTGGAAGACCTTGGCCTTTTTAAGCTATGGTCTCAATTTGACTGAGGCAATGCCCATTCAATAATTAAGGTCAGGTAAGAAATGAGGCAAAGAATGGCCTCTTTGACCTAGTCCAAAAACAATCAGTCTGGGAGGGGAAGATCCTCAGGGTTTTGGATCAAAACAGAAATAATTGCTATTTCCACTCACTTTGAGCCATCAGGGCCCAAACAATGACCAAATGAGGTTTGGGCCGGGACCTGTTGTTATTCAATGAATGAGAGCCAGAGTGATTTGGGTTTAAGGCATGGTCTTTAAGAAAGAAATCTGGCTGGTAAACCCAACATGTCTTGTGAAGTTTCAGCTACCAAAATTCATATTTCTTTGGGCAGAGGATCTGTAGCTAATAGTATGATTCCCTGTGTGGACAGAGGGAGAGGAAGAAGGAGGGAAGAAAAAAAGGAAGGAGGGAAGGAAGGAAGGAAAGAAGGGAGGAAGGAAAGGAAGGAAGGAAAGAGATACATCACCCAACTGGAACTGGCCCAGTTGGGCCCTCAGTGAGACAGCTACTACTACTAACAGGTTGTTTGTCCTTCGTGCTTGAAGAGGACCGTGACATCAGGAAGGTGATGTCATAACTAGCAAGTGAACTGGACTTAAATGAGGCAGGGCTATGTGGAATCACCAGCCTCGCTCTCTCCTCTGGAGTCATCTGGGTTCAGGGGCAAGATATAGATCAGGATGACTGGAGATGGTCCTGGATGCAGCAGGAGGCCTTGGCCTTTTTAAGCTTTTGTTCTTTAACAGGTCTCAGTTTGACTCTCTTTCATAGAGTGAGGGAGAAGGAGGAGGGAGAAAGGGAATTTTCTGTCACTGTTCTTCTATATTCTCCTGTTCTTCCTCATTGTTTCAAGTATTCTTCTTCACCCTTAAGCCCCCAGACCCTTTATTCTCTATCTCCCTAGCCTAATCCTTAATCCTCATGCCAGAGTTCCTACCTCAGGTCTGCACTCTTGAGGTTCCTAACCTCAATCTTATCCTCACCTAAAAGACTCTGCCTTAGGCGATGGGAGCCATCACTGCCATCATAATAGGGAGTTTTGGGGCTAGGGGGCCTGGGAAGTCCTTGTTGCCAGAGCTGCAGTGAGGAGCTGTGTTCCTGGGTACCAAACTACTTTTCCTGCAGACACATTGTTGCACAGGACAGTTAGCTTATTAACAGTACAATACCCTACTTTAGATATATTTTGCTTTAAAAGGGCATGTGTAGGTTGGAATGGAAATGAAGAATCCTAGGATTTAGAAACAGAATAGGACTTGAAGATCATGTGGTCCAACTCTTTCATTTTTTTAGAGAAGAAAACGGAGACCCAGAAAATCTAAGTGTCTTTCCTTGGACATCACCCATCTTCACTGGGGCAAAGCCGGAGTCTTCTCAGTGCAAATCCAGTGCTCTTTTCACTAGATTCTTTTTTTTTTAAATTTTT
>CM053582.1:331162282-331183437 GCA_028627135.1 Pseudochirops cupreus | reverse complement strand
GTAAGTGGCCAGGAGAGTCACCTACTGCTGTAAGTGGCCAGGAGAGTCACCTACTGCTGTAAGTGGCCAGGAGAGTCACCTACTGCAGTAAGTGGCCAGGAGAGTCACCTACTGCTGTAAGTGGCCAGGAGAGTCACCTACTGCAGTAAGTGGCCAGGAGAGTCACCTACTGCAGTAAGTGGCCAGGAGAGTCACCTACTGCAGTAAGTGGCCAGGAGAGTCACCTACTGCAGTAAGTGGTCAGGAGAGTCACCTACCACAGAGAGGTCAAAGAGAATGAATATTGAGAAACAGCAGTAAGGAGTAAGAAGGAAGTCACTGGTACCTTCCGAGAGTGGTGGGACCATTTCTTCCTTGCATTCAATGCATATGAACCTATTATAATATGAAAGAGAATTGCTAATGCCTCTACCCAAAGCAAATTCATTTACTCTGAGGATGATACCTTAATATCCTCAGCAAATTCAGTCCTACAAAGTTATGGAAGGAATTCCCAGACCTGCAGGTCTACAAGGCAACTCACATTGATGAAATGATGCATTTAGTAACAAGTAATTCTTGCACATTATAGCAGAGTAGGGAGTAACAGTGGCCTAAGTTCCTAGATGATGTGAGTAATGGGATTGTATCACGGAAGTTCTGGAAACTGTCCAATTTTAATCACTACCTTAACTTTCCATAGCTTCATTAAACGAAAGCTTTCATTCCAAGTATGTTTCCTGAAAAGCTCATGGAGTTGGCCACAAATTCCTCACAAATCACATCTGGTTAGAATCTACTAGAAATAGCCTGGTTCAACAAATATATATTAAATGCATACTGTCGACCAGGTGCTATGTTAGAGGGATAATAAGACAAAAAAACAAACCATCACAGTGGATAGAGTGCCAGGCCAGCAGTTGGGAAGACTCATCTTCTTGAGTTTAAATCTGGCCTCAGACACTGACTAGCTGTGTGACCCTGGACAAGTCACTTCACCCTGTTAGGCTCAGTTTCCTCATCTGTAAAATGAGCTGGAGAAGGAAATGGCAAACCACTCCAGTGTCTTTGCCAAGAAAACTCCAAATGGGGTCACAAAGGGTCAAATGCAACTGAAGATTAAAGATTAAAGAGCTTACATCCTCCTGGGAGAAAGCAGCATTACTATTTATATAATAAGGTTTATATAACAGGACTGTGAGGTGACACAGTGAACAGACTGCTGGATTTAGAATTGTGTGAGATATGGTGAAGACCCCTAATAAAACTTTTAGGTGAGGGGACCCTCACAGAACTAAAGGTGGGGTTTTCAACTCAGTTCTTCTGTAAAAAAGACAAGCTGCTGACCCTGAAGTGTTCCAAGAGAAAGAATGGGGACACAGGATGCAAACACATTGGCATGTTTACCCAGGTCAAGAGACTAACAAGGGTAGGAGTTGTACAAGAATTCTTAGATGACTAAATCTTCAGGATAACCATATCTGCTTGGTTCCTTGCCTCGTTATACTGTAAGGGTAAATTGACCATGAAGTGTTTCAGGAACAAGGACAAGGACACAGGCTTTGATCATGTCTGTTCATTGATCTAAAGAAAAGGGGCCCCGAAAAATGTAGAGCATGCCCAAGTTAAAGCTGCTAACCTTACAAAATAACTGCACCTACTTACTATATAGATTTCATCACTGTCCTTGGATTAGATTATCACATCTCAGATCTTACCCTCAGGACTCATGGGAAGGAGCTGAGAGGAAAGGGGTAAGGGAGGGGGAATTGCCATTAGGTAATGGGGCAGGGGCTATAAAAGTATGTAGCTTCTCTATGTCTGGTGGGGTCTGACAATGAGAATTTATTGAATGCACTCAGTGTGAGTCATCCTTTTCTTGTGAGAATCATAATAAACTCCTTTCTACTTTCTACCTTGAGAAGGCTCTGAGTTTAATTTGGGTAAGGGTCTTTGTTATCCCACACAGAATAAAGAAGACCTGAGTTCAAATCCTGCCCCAGACACTTACTAGCAGCATGATCCTGGGCAAGTCATTTAGCTTCTCTAAACATCAAGTTTCCTTATCTGTAAAAAGTGCACAACAGCAGCACTTATCCCTGAGGCTGTTGTGAAGAAACAGAATAGCATGTAAAGTGCTTTGCAAATCTTAACAATGCATGCTAGCTATTGTTATTATTATTATAATAAACAAATATAAAAATGCCTGCAAAAGAAATGCAAAGTAATTTGGGTAAGGGGCAAAGAGTAGGAACGCCTAAAAAGAATCAGGAAGGGCTTCCTGTAGGAAGTGGCACTTGAGCTGAGCATGAAAAGGAACCACAGATTCCAACAGACAGAGACAAGGAGGGAGAGCATTCTAGACATTCTAGAACATTCTAGACATGGAGAACAACCTATGGAAAATAGAATGTCATGAATGGAGACCAGCCAAGAGGTTGCTTTGACTAGGGCATAAATTGTACAAACTGGGAGTAACCCAATCCTTAGCCTGGAAAGCTAGGTTGGAGCCGTGTTAGAGTAGGTTTAGAAGGCCCAGCAGAAGAACTTTATTTTATTCTAGAGGTTTCTTTAGCACGGGAGTGATATGCCCAGACCTATGCTTTAGGAAGAAGCCTATGTAGAATGTAGACAGTATGCCAGCATACCCTAAGGCAGCAGTTCTCAACCTGTGGGTCACAACCCCTTTGGGGGTCAAATGACCCTTTCACAGGGGTCACCTAAAACCATCAGAAAACACATATTTCCGATTGTCTTAGGAACAGAGACGGCTCCTCTATCTGTCTCCAGGCGGGTCCGCCCACATGCAGACACGCCCACATATGAGTATTAAAGGGGCGTGGCATTAGGAAGGTTGAGAACCACTGCCCTAAGGGAAAGAACCAACGGGAAGTTTCCTTGAGGTGTGTGCGCATTCCCAGCCAATAATCTACTCCAGCCCCTGGAAAAATCAGAGAATTGATTGCAGAGCAGAGAAGCTGAATGTAGGGATCCTAATTAGGATACTATTACAAAAGTCAAGACAAGAGGTGACATTCTATTCTTTGGAGGCTATGTCAACACTGAGGTGATTTTGATCAAGTCAAAGGCAAACTGCTGACTGAGTCACCAGCTGACAACATTCTGAATCCCTGGAAACCAGAGGCTCATACAGAAAAAACTACCCTGTTCCTCAGATGCCTCCCTCCTTACCCAATCCTTTTTTTTTTTTTGATAGGATGAATTTCCAAAAACTTCTACACTCAGGTCCCATGTGAACCTGTTTCCTTTTCAGATTTATAGTTTTTGATCAAACAGTTTTATATGAGATCAATGTTCTCTCTTCCTTGGGACTAGGAAACTTGATATGGGAAAGAGATTGATGTAGTCTATGCCATTAACATCACACTGCCCTTCTCCCCACCTTCTCTCCTCTCCCCACACCCCTCCCCCAAACTTCACAGTTTTCCTGAGATAAAGTTCTGTTTCAACATCCTTCTTTGTGGAATGGAGTGTAAAAAAAAATGCTAGACCTTCCATTTTCCCCCATACATAAGACACACATAAGACAAAGGTCTTTACAGGACAGGAGAACTAGACCTCTGATTTCAATGGTATAGGGCACTGACAGGCATGGAAATTCCCTCCACTGATATAGATCAAATTCCCTGCCATCTACAATCCTAAAAAGTTGTTTAAAGCACCAAGAAGTTGACTGACTTGCCAGGTGTCACAGAAAGGATCTGAACCAATGTCTTACTGACTTCAAGGCCAATGCATAACATAACCTCTTGACCATTGTCATTTGTTGTCTAATAGGCCCATTTCCTAGCCATCATTTCTTCTCATCTACCCATACAAATACTTAAAGCTCCCCCTACCAACCCAACTAAAAGTAAAAGAGCCTGTGAAGTGTCCCAATCCAAGGCACACCCACACCACTGTATTATTTCTAAGTGTTGTTCCTGGTTTGTATGCAAGCCGTGATCTCCCTATGATGAAAGTGAAACCTATTGACCATGGGTGACAGACAGTTAATCTTTTGCCAGGAAACATAGTCCAAATATTGCTGAGAAATTCACCTCCAGTCAGCAGTTCTGGGTCAATCTTGATCATCACAAGAAAACTTGAGAGAGCTCAGAGGAAAACAGATTTCCTTGGGGACCTAATGTGTTTGTTTTCAAAGCTGAGAAATAGAAAGGTTATTGCAGATGACCTCAGGAAAGCCACCAACGTTGAGATCCACATCAACACTGAGGTCACTTTTCTTATCAAGACAAAGGCAACCTTAGTAACCATCTGATAACATCTTGAGTCCCTAGAAACTCGAGGTACATTCAAAACAAAGCAACCTTTTCCTCACGTGTTCCCATATCCATTTTTTCTTTTCTTTTCCCAGATAACTTTTTAGAAACCCTTCTCTAAGGCTCTGCTCAAGAAAGGATCTATTTCCTTTCCAGTCTTATAGCTTTTGAGCATCAACCACACACAAGGTTAACAGTCTCTCTCCTCTGGGACAAATTTGCCTAATGTCAGAACAAGGGCCAATATGCCCTTATTTCCCCTATCCTGAAAAAAAACTTTTGTTTGATCCTTCCATCCACACTATCACCTTACATCTCTTCTGCCCTTGGTAGCTCAACTCCTAGAAAAGGTTATATATAATAAAGGCTTTTTATAATAGCTTTCTCCATTCATCTCCACTCATTTTCTTCTTAATCCCTTACAATCTAGCTTCCAACCTTATCATTCCACCAACAATGCTCTCTCCAAAGTCATTAATAATATCTTAGTTGCCAGATCCAGTGGCCTTTTCTCAGTCCGCATTCTCTTTTAACCTTTGACACTGTTGATCACTCTCTCTCCCTTGATATTCTCCTCTTCTTCTTTCAGGACAACACTCTCTCCTGGTCCTTGTCCTGTCTATCTAAACCCTCCTTCTCTGTCTCCTTTGCTGGATCTTTTTCAGATCATGCCTTCTAACCATAGGTGTCCCTCAAGGTTCAATCCTAGAGCCCTCTTCTATCTCCCTTTATACAACTTTACTTGATGATCTCATCAGCTCACACAGATTTAATTACCATCTCTATGCTGAAGATTCTCAAATCTATCTATCTAACTTGCCCCAAATCTTCTGCTGCCTTTCAATCTCACATCCCCAACTGCATTTCAGACATCTCAAACTTGACGTCCATTAGACATCTTAAATTCAGTATTTCCAAAACAGAACTCATTATCCTTCCCCCTAAACTCTCCCACCTACCAACCTTCCCTATGACTGTAGAGAACAACACCATCCTCCCAGTCCCTCAGGCTTGAAACCAAGGAGCCATCCTAGATTCCTTACTGTCTCCCACCCCACTTTTCCAATCTGTTGCCAAGGCCTGTCAATTTCACCTTTGCAACATCCCTTGAATATGCTCCCCTCTCTCCTCTGACATTGCCACTATTCATCAGGCCTCCATCACAATATTAAAATAAGCTGCTGAGAGGTCTACCTGCCTCAAGTCTCTCCCCACTCTAACCCATAGTGTTTTCCTAAAGCCCGGGTCTAATCACATCAACCTCTACCTCCCCCACACACATACACACACACTTACTTAAAATAAATACAAAATTCTTTGTTTGACATACAAAGCCCTTTATCACCTAGCCCCCTCTTACCTGTCCAAGTCTTCTTATACCTTAGTCCACGTCATATACTCTTTGATGTAGTGACATTGACTTCGTGGCTGTCCCATAAACAAAATGTTCTATCTCTCAGTTCTGGTCATTTCTTCTAGCTGCCCCCACGCCTAGAACACTCTCCCTCCTCTGATCCAACTACTGGCTTTCTTTAAGTCCCAACTAAAAATTCACCAGGAGCCATCTCCATTTGTCTTAACTTTCGTCTTTACCACTGAACTCTGAAGGAGAAAGTGAGACTGATGACTGCTCAGCTCTCCCTCACAAATCTAATTCATTCACAAATCAAGACATCACCTTCATGATGTCATTGGTCCTCTTCAAGAACAGATGAATAACAACAAAATTCCACTTTCTACAGGAGCTTTCCCTGACTCCTCTTAAATTTTGGTATTTTCCCAATGTTAATTATTCCCTTATCCTTTAAATAGTTTACTATTTCTTTGCATATTGTTTCTCACATTCCATCATAAGCTCCTTGAAGGCAAGAACTGTCTTTTGCCTCTTTGTATCCTCAGCTCTTAGAACAGTACCTGGCACCTAGCAGGTACACAATAAATATTCATTGATTAACTGATTTAGATAAATTAAGAAAAAACAAAGCAATACTAAAGAACTTTTTTTTTTGGCCAAAATGATTCAGATGAGTTATTTGAACAGTGCAACTCAACTCTTCACTGTGTCTTTCTAGATGCAGACCAAGGTCAGGTCTACATGATCATTTTTGAAGCTAGTTTGGCCTTTTGGTGATGTAAAAGACAACCTGGCTGTAGTTGATTGGAGAATCTCACAGTTGGGCTAATTTATCTTTAAAATGGCTTAAATAATAATTTTGTTATTATTTTAGTTGTCTAATGACTAAATCAGAACTATTGTGGAAAAATCCTACAAACTGAGGCCAACTAAACTTGCAAAGTTTATATGGAATGAAAATAGAACCATATGGTCAAAGACGGGCAAATATTTATAAAAATATAGACTATCCAGGTAATTATCAAAAACAGGCAATTCAAACAATCTTATCCCAATAAAAGGAATTAAACAAGCCATAAGTGAACTCCCAGAGGGGAGAAAAACAGGATTTTTAAGAGAATTCTACCAAACACTCCAAGTGCAATGAACTCAAAGTTTGCATTCTTTTTTTTTTTTTACAAAAAAATGGGAAACGATGCTATCCTATACAACTCATTCCAAGAGGCAAATGGAGTCTTGAAACCCAAACCAGGGAGAGATGTCAGACAATGAAAACTAGGGGCTGAGAAAAACAGGCACATTAATGCACTATTGGTACAGCTATGAAGTAGTTTGACCATTCTGGAAAATAACTTGAAACTACAACCAAAACATTACTCTAGGCACATGAGCCAAAGAGATTAAAACATAAGAAATGAACCCATATGAACAAATATATTTGTAGTACAACTTTTTCTTGTAACAAAGTAATGGAAACAAAATGGACACCCATCAATGGGGAAATGAATGAACAAATTAAGGCATATGAATGTACTAAAATATTATTGTGCTATAAAAAATGAAAAGAATTCAGAGAAACTTCAGAAGACTTGTATAATCTGATGCAGATTAATGTGAGCAGAATCAAAAGAACTACTTACACAATGAATACATCATTATAAAGAAAAACAATTTCAAAAGATTTAAGAAATTCTGATTAATACAAATGATCAGTCATGACTCAAGAAGATTGATGATGAAATGCTTCCCATTTCATGATGGAGAAATGATGGCCTCTAGGTACAGACTGAAACATATGTTTGTTTTGCTTTATTTTATTTATTTGTCACAAAATAGGGCTTTTTTGGGGGTGGGGGATAAAGTTGAGAGAAGGGTAAACAATAGTCATTTTAAAAAGAAAATAAGAAAAAAAGAGCATAATACAACACTTAAAACACACAGAAGATGAAGAAATGTCCATTAATTGGGGAATGGTTGAACAAGCTGTGGTATATGAATGTAAGAGAATACCATTATGCTATAAGAAATGAACAGGCAGACTTCAGAAAAACCTGGAAAGACTTATGTGAATTGATGCTGAGTGAAGTGAGCAGAACCTGGAGAACATTGTGCACAGTAACAGCCACAGTGTGCAATGACTGACTTTGATAGACTTAGCCCTTCTCAGCAATGCAAGCATTCCAAAGGACTTGTGATGGAAAATGCCATCCACATCTAGAAAAAGAACTGGGGAGTCTGAATGCAGAGCAAAGCAGACTATTTTCTTTTTTGTTTTGTTTTGTTTGATTTTTTCCTTTCTCATGGTTCCTCCCATTTGTTCTCATTCTTCCATACAATATGACTAATGTAAAAATACATTTAATAGGAATGTATACGTACAGCCTATATCAGATTGCATGCCATTATGGGGAGGAAGGAGTGGGGGGAGGGAGAGAAAATTTAAAACTTAGGGAAGTGAATGTTGAAAACTAAAAATATATAAATTAACTTAAAAAACACACAGAAGAGAGAATAAAGAAGTTCAAAAAGGGTCAAAGACAAGCTGGGCAATGTTGATACTACCATGTTAAATGGAATAGGTATTGTTTTAATCTGCATTCATTTGATTCACTGTTTTATATATATATATATATATATATATATATATATATATATATATATATATATAGTGTGTCTGTGTGTGTATAATTGGGGTTTGGGGATCTTTGTAGATGATAAAATTCATTATTTGTTAATGATTTTCTAGTTCATAATTTTAAAAAATTGTTTTAAATGAAGGTTGTCCCAAAGGGTGAGATACAGGCAGCCAAATGGAGCAAAAGAGGACTGGAAAGGTCACAGTTTTGTTACAGAAGCTCAAGGAGCCAGCAATCTAAAACAGGCATGTTTATGTGCCAGGAATGCTAACCTTGGCGCCTAAGTTCTTTTTCCTTGGTTCCTGGGAAAAGGAGACAACATGAGTCACTCATAGACAGCTATTATGAACATCATGAGTCACTCATGGACAGCTATGAACTCTTGGGAGTTGTGGGATTTTTAGCACATACAGTGGATGGTCATGGAAACCCCATGGCTGGCTCCACATGGCTGTTTCCCACAGCTAGCTCCATGAGCTAGTCTTCACAGCTAGCTCTACAGCTGCAATATGACAAATATCCTTCTGTCCAATCTGTTTGTGTGTGTTTCTGCGTCTCTGTGTCTCACTTTGTCTCCAACCTTCTCCCTCTTTCTGCCATTCTCTGCCTCTCTGTCTCTCTCTCTCTCTGTCCCTGTATCTCTCCCAGTCTCCCTTTCTCTGTATTTGTCTCTTTCTTTTTCTGTCCCTGTAACTCTCTGTCTCTATATCTCCGTCTCTCTCTTTCTTTCTCTGTCTCTGCCTCTCTGTGTCTTTTCTTCCCTTTCTTTCCCTTTGCCTAAATACTCATGGTTTTGTTTTTGTTTTTGTTTTGAAACCTCCTATGCATGACTTGAACTGCCTATGACCTGAACTAAAGCACTGTTTTCTAGTGGATATAATTCCAAAGAAAACCTGGTATCCTTACCCTAGACATTCCCTGCTCCCTTTAGATCGAATGCAAGCAAGTCTCATGTCACAAATTTTAAACAAGAACATCATAAATATGCTTTTACTTGATTTGGCTAAACATCACCTCCCACCTAGATTATTATGACAGTATACTAACTGATTTCCCTGCCCCACGTCTCTCCCCACTCAAATAATTTTCCTTAAGTATACGTCTAACTGTGTATTCCCCCAATCAATCAACTGCAGCAATTTCTTTTCATCTCTAGGTTAAAATATGAACTCATGTATCTAGCTCTTAGAATCCTAAACAATCTGCTCCCAATCTTTGCAGTCTCATTGGACACTATTCCTATTTCGACATTTTGTAATCCAACCTTTGCCGCAAATATCCCACGTACCTGTAATACCATGAGGCCTTTCTGGATCCCCTCAATTGCTGGTGCCCTGCCTCCCAAACTACCTTTGATTTAATTGTTTTGTATACTTTTAAATTAATTCTGTGTATATTTCTAATGTACTTGTTGGCCCCTGTATTAGAATGTAAATTCCTTGTGAGTCATGATAATTTTATTCTTCAATCTTAGATCCCCATACCTCACACTGTTCTTGGCACATAGTAGGGACTCAATAAATATTTTTTGATTGATTGGTTTAATAATACATTTACCATCTGTTATTCTATATTTCATTCACAGGTCACTGAGTTCTCTCCCTTAGCTCTGATCCTTGTAATTGGTCCTTCCTCGTTGGGCCTCGGATGGATTGCTCATATACAAGTCAACGCTGCCATCTCTGCACGGCTATCCAGACACCAATGTAATGTCCTATCTTCCCCTGGGTTCCCCTCAGCATTTCTTTATCAAAGGTTCTTTTTCCTGGGTCTTTCATATCCAGCTAGATAAGTTTCAGTAAGTGCTCTGTTTTCAAGACTTTACTTATATCCTGGAAACTGCCAAATCAGTCTGGATTCCAGTGGTGGCTGGGTGAGTGGAGAAAAGGAATTCAAAAGATTCACATATTCAAAAAAATAACTTCATTGTCTAAATGAGCAGTTTGACTGAATTACAATCTCCCTTCCCTCTCCCCTCCCCTTCCACTGCTGTCTAAATACACTAAACCAGACTGAATTGCCCTAGTTCTGTTGTGGATTGAATGACAAAATGTGACTCAATTACTCACAAAACTTCACTACATACAGCTTCTTTAGCTGCACAGGACCCCAAAAATGCTACACCCAGCACTATACACAATTTCATAAATGTTGCATACAACATACAGCTAGAAGTTTTCCAGACCAACTTTCTTATAGGTGTGGAAAGACATCAGGGCTGGATATATAGCTATGGGAACCACCTGGATAGAGATGAGAGCAGAAGTCATAGGAGCTAATGAAATCACCAAGGAAGAGGAGGAAAAGAAAAGAGACCACCCATGACAGAACCTTGGGGGACACCTACAGTTAGCAGATTTGATGTGAAGAGCCATAAAAGGAGAAGGGGAAAGTAGGAAAAGAGATGAGAGAGCAGTCACAAAAGTCCAAAGAAGAGAAAGTACACGGGAGGAGAAAGTGACCAGCAGGGTCAAATGCCGCATGCAGAGTTCAACAAAGATGGGAACTGAGAAGAGACCATTAAATTACAAGGTAACAATAGCAATGATGTTAAGCAGCCATTACCTTCCTAACGTGCCCAGCAATTCTGAAAGCATTTCTAAATCCATCTCTTTGCTCGTGAAAATTGTGTTTGGTGTTACCGTTGGCCATAGTAGTAGAAATAGCACTGGGCTATGAAAGAACTGGTTCTGCCACAGCCTTGCCACTGTGTGACTTGAGGTAAATAGCTTCTCTATGCCTCAGTTTCCTCATCTGTAAAATAAAGGAGTTGAGTTAGATGATCTATGACTCCTTCAGTCCTTAAAAGTATGTGAGTCAATCTAATCTCTGAGTTGATCCAAACCTCCCAGGTCTAACTCAATACATATCTATGTCCCTCAAGTCTACTCGTGAATTATTTGTCAAGGTGATAATCAGAGAAGACTTTCTAAAGGAGGTGATTTTTGATCTGGGCTTTGGAAATCTGAAACAGATATGAATTGGTAGAAAAAAGGAGGAATGGGTAAACAGAGCAGCACAGGCCCCACAGCTAGCTCCAAAAGGAGATGAATCATTGGCACACCTCTCTCTCTCTCTCTCTCTCTCTTTTTTTTTTTGCTTTTTCAGAGGGCAATTGGTGTTAATTGACTTGCCCAGGGTTGCACAGATAGTTTTAGTGTTAAGTATCTGAGGCTGGATTTGAACTCAGATACTCCTGACTCCAGGGCCAGTGCTCTATTCACTGCACCATCTAGCCATCCCCACACCTTTCTCTTCTCCACCCCCAACTCATCTCTTCCTTCCCCTGTTGTGAGTCTCGCCATCATCCATATACAAAGACCTCCCTTTAATTTTACAATAATCTGGCCTCCAAATCAAAAGAGCAGGGGCTCAGGTTCAGTGATTTTTATATTTTATAAAATACATTGAGAATTAAATCCAGCCAAGAAATATAGCAAAGTAGAATTTTAAAAAGACAATCCCATCCTATCTAACAGGTGTGATGATGTGACAATCTTTGTTCATTATTTTCTTAGGCAATTTTAGTATGTTAACCTAGTTCAGTGAATAGAGAAGTACAAGGAGTGTCTCTTCCATAAACAAGAGCACAGGGATAGTGTGTTTTCTTTTTCCTTCTCAGGTGTTACAAACTTGTTATAAGGCCTGCAGCACTCAGAAAAGTGGCTGAGCATAAGAACCAGTCCTTCTGGATTGCTAACCTTCAGATCCTCTGGGAAAGTGATTGTCCCCTTGCACTCTGCTCTGGCCACACCTGCCCTGGAGTATTGTGTTCAATCCTAGGCACTACATTTTAGGAAGGACATTAATAATGTCCCCAGGTGGGCAACCAGGATAGTCAAGGGTCTTTGTACCGTATGAGGGTCAGATGAAAACAATGGGAATATTTAACCTGGAGAAGAGGTTTAGTGCTGCTTTCAAACATGTAAAGGACTTCGTGTGGAAAAGGGCTTAGACTTGTGTTGGCTCCTGAGGGCAGACCTGGGAACAATGTAACTTGAAAATAATACATCTTGAATACATGATATAATATAATACAATAACAATATGATTTGAAAAGAGTTTAAGCCTGAAGTCAGGAAAATATTTCCTTGAATATTTATTCCGATAGCTAGGTGGCACAATGGATAGAGCAGCCAGGCCCTGAGTCAGGAAGATGTGAGTTTGAATTTGACCTCAGGCAGTTAAAGCTGTATGACCCTAGACAAGTCACTTAACCTTGTTTGCCTCAGTCTTTTCATTTATAAAATGAACTGGAGAAGGAAATGGCAAACCATACCAGTATCTTTGCCAAGAAAACCCCAAATGGGGTCACGAAGAGTCAGACACGACTGAAAAAACAACTCAACAACACCCACGAATGCTTACAGACATCCCAAAGTATAATGGATTTCCTGGTGTGGGAATGTGGGCTCCCCCTCACTGGAGATCTTTAATCAGTAAACATTTATGAAGCACCTACTATATGCCAGGCACTGTGTTAAATGCTAGGGAATAAACACACACACACACACACACACACACACACACAAGGACAGTCCTTGTTCTCAAGGAATTTACAGCTTAATGGGAGAAGTTGTTGTTCAGTTGTGTCAGTCATGTGTGATTCTTCCTGACCCCATTTGGGGTTTTCTTGGCAAAGATACTGGAGTGGTTTGCCATTTCCTTCTCCAGCTCCTTTCACAGATGAGGAAACTGAGCCTAACAGGGTGAAGTGACTTGTCCAGGGTCACACAGCTAGTCAGTGTCTGAGGCCAGATTTGAACTGGAAGAGTCTTCTTGAAGTCCTCTTGAAAAGGAGTCTTCCTGACTCCAGGCCCAACACTGGAGAAGGAAGCTGAGGGGGATAGATGATAGAAAAGTCACTCCAAAAGGACGAATTTGGACAGGAAATGAAGAGATGGCTGTCTTCAACCCTCTTTTTAAATGGAGGTTATGGCTCTAGCCTCTAGTCAGATGAGCAGATGATACCAATACGATCTGAAGACCAAGGCTGCCTTGATCCTTCCCAAGGATGAAGTTCATGGAGGCATGATGGGGAAGTCCAGGAGAATTTCAGCCAAGTGGGAAACAACATGATGGCCATCCTGGGCTCCCTCCTTCAAGAGAAGGGGACAAAGAGGGGATTTCTGTTCAGGCATGGGTTTCATTAAATGACTGCTGAGGACCTTCTGACTTGCTGCATTTCTATGAATTCCAAGCCTTGAACATAAGTAAGGAACTAAATGAGTATGGTGGTAGACAGCTGGTCCTGAAACCTCTGAAATTAGATTGCAAGCTCCTGGAGGGCAGGGACTGTCTTTTGCCTCTTTTGCATCTTTAGTAGGCACTTTATTATGATGCCTATAGTAGACATATAGTAGGAGCTTAATAAATGCCTCTTGATTGATTGACTGAAATTTAGCATTTCATATGAATGTGGATAGAGCCAACAAACCACAGCAGTATTAGCAGTACCTGTCACTTTGTGACTAATAAAAATAACAAATATTTTCATGTTAGAATATAGCTGAAAATTCTTTGGATGTCCAAGACGGTGTGATTGTGGCCTTGCAGATTTAATATTCTTATTGAAGCTAAACGAGAATAGTCTTCCTAGAGTCTTTTTTTAACTTTAACTTTAGCTTGCCTATATTTTCAATCGATTGTCTTATTACTTAATGTGTTAATAAAAAGGCAAATGCTACATCACAAGTCCTTTTACGTTTTGTTATTTCAGTATAATTGGTTTCTTTTGTATTCCTTTGTATTTTTACTTAACATATTTAAAATTTTTATTCTGAGAAAGAGTACGTAGGTTTTACCAGACTATGTATGCAAGGGGACCATGACACAGAATTATTTTATGCTGAGGTCAGACTTGGGAGAGCTGGTTCAAATTTTTGAAAGAATTCACTTAGACCTTCCTTTTTACCAATGGATGTTTTATTGACGCAAAAACATGTGGACCTGAGACTTAGCAAAGAACTAAACAAAGGCACTGACACAGGAAAAGGACCAGGCTTATATATAACCAGAAAGCTATACATCCTATAGGATGATGATGTAATTTTAGGGTTTCTAATGGAGGTTGGAGATTTAGGGACAAGATGAGGAAGATGGATGACACAAGATAAGGGAGACAGGAAATTTTATGACCCAGGATGGGGGGAGAAAAAGAATTCCACGGTCCAGGACAAGGGGGAAGTTTTTTGACATCTCAAGAAAAGGGAGGGGGCGGCTAGGTGGTGCAGTGAATAGAGAGCACTGGCCCTGGAGTCAGGAGGACCTGAGTTCAAATCCAGTCTCAGATACTTAACACTTACTAGCCCTGTGACCTTGGCCAAGTCACTTAACCCCAATTGCCCTGCCCTCCCCCTCCAAAAGAAAAGAAAAGAAAAGGGAAGAGATTTTAGGATGCTCTCAGGCTCAGAAGGGCTTTCCAAGGTACTGAAAAAGCAACCCTTAATATCAACCTTTAGGGCACCTTTGTAGCCACATCATTTCACACAGATATAAATAAAGATGTGTTGATATAGGATATATATATATATTCATACATATATTTATGTCTAACAGTAAGCATCTCTAGAAAAAAGAAAAAAGAAAACTATTCATGTGATAACATTATATATTTAAAGGGAATAAAAAATTGTACATAATAGATTTAGAATTTCATGCGCAATCATCTTTTTTTATTCTATTATGTCATGGAAATGCTTGTTTATATTTCATAAGTTGAAAACAAATAAATAAATTTTTAAAAGGCTTAAGATCATCTCCTCTAGCTCTGTGAGTTTCTGCTATATAGTTACTGCTTATATTCCATCTCTCTTGCTTTTTGCCCTTTCTCAAGAAAACAACTATTCATTGACTGAGCTCCAATGCTTCCTCTTCCATTAAGTCTTCTCTGACTCTCCCAGTCAGAAATGATCTATCTTTCCTTGTTGCAACCATGCAGCCCATTTTCTTTGTACCTTTTATGAACTTCTGACCACTTATTATGTATCATGACTATTTATGTATGTATCATTCCCCCAACTTAGTAGCTCCTTAAGGGCAAAGACCATGACTTCCTCAAGTCTATGTCTCCCAATACTGCACATGGAACAAAGTACATGCTTAATAAAAATCTTTCGAAATAAATCGAATGTAATTGAATCCACTGCATTTGTTGAAGTATGTACCACCTTCTTCACAGATGTATACAGCAGCTTTATTCAGAGCCAGAGCAATAAATCACAGGACTTCCCTGAAAAGTTTTTTTAAATTATACAATAAATCCAACCTGTAGCTTTTAAAGCTGTACTGCTTATCCATGCTTCTTTTTGGCTTTCTTTGTAATCTCTGGGGGCAAAAAAAGATGCCTCAATAAAACTTTTTTCTTTCTTTTCATTTCTTTTTACTACTCTATCCCTATTCCTATCCTTTTCCTTGCCCTCTCCCTCATCCCCAATTAGAAAAAAGAAAAAGTTTTTGCAACGAATGTGTTGTCAAGCAAAACTAATTCATACATGGGCTGCATCCAAAAATGGGTGTCTCATTTGGCATTTTAAGTCCATCAGAGACCTCAGAAACCTTCAACAACTCCACATAGTGCATCTTGCTTAATAATCTAATTTGCTAATTATAATATCAAGGAGAAATCAGTGCTACCACTTGCATCAGAAGAACCACTAATAAGAGGGGAAGAGTTAGGTGAAGGTACAGAAGGTAACACAGAATTGTAGATTACTTGCTCTCTGACCTTGGCCATGTGTTCATATTTCAATAGCTGTTTGAATAAGGAGGACTTAGTTATATAAAGTGTACATATGGTAGAATGGAGACCTTGTGAAACAGGTGATGCCATGAGGTGGACAGTCTCTTTGAATGGGTTCCAAGACATTGATTCTTTTCAACAAACAAGTCTAGAACTCAAAGAACCTCTGGAAGACAGACTAACCAAAAATTGGTCTGGGAAGTAGAATTTAGCCTGAGGCAAGAATTTAAAAAACTAGATTTAATATTTGCAAAAGGATTATGGGACCTGAAGTGTAACATCTATCCATAGTTAGCCTTAGGCAAAACTGAAATGAACATCCCTTGTCTTTGGCCTCCAATAGTTTCTGCAACTTTCCCCCTACTCCTGGTGACCTTCTCACTTCCTCACCCCAACTGCCACTTTCTACCTTCCCCTAATCCTAATCCTTTATCTTATTGGCTTTATTCTCAATTGTAATTCTCATGTAAAATGTTAGCTATTTTGTCAGCCAATAGTTGAAGGCATGGTGGCTCTCCAGGTGTTCATTGATTAATACAGAACTTTTGAAAAATTTCCAGGGCCCAAAGGAAGGAATCTTTAAAGGAGAGATTTTGGGTAGTATAAATGCCTTCAGGGCAGGGGTGCTCCCTTCACCTCTTTTTTGTCTGGCACATGGTAAACACATAATTATTGTTTATCAGATGTCTCACCATTAGCTAGTTCAGCCCACCCAGCCTTCTGAGTCCCTGGTCACCTCTCAATCCCTGCATTCGATGTACTATAACCATCTCCATAGGACTATGGCAACTTGTTCCAGGATTTAAGCCCTCCACTCTGGCTACCATTTTGTTTTCTACCCCACAGTTTGAGATTGGCTTTATATTTTCTTATTGAACTAAAATCAGGATTACCTTTGTTCCCCAAAACTAGCAGATGTATATGATTTCAGGCCCTTCAGCTGTCAGTTTTAAACTCTGCCCTATATGAGAACTAGTTTGGCCCATTCTGTAGGCGGATTATTATTAAAACATGGAAAGAATGCAGCCCAGCTGGATTTGAAAAGTAAGTTAAGCATGTCTCTTTTCAATATTAATTAGCATTTCTCTTGGGAGGGAAGGGGAAGAAGAATGTTTCTGAATCATACAGTTGCGAAACTTTTATTGTGATACCACCAAAATAATAGATTTTAGATAAGACTGTATCTTCCCTGAAGTCATGAAATTTTAGAAAGAAAGTTCAAGGATGTAATTAAGTTTAGCTCCTAAAATGCTATTTTTTTTGCTTTTTTTTTTTTGGAGAGCAGTTGGGGTTAAGTGACTTGCCCAAAGTCACACGGCTAGTAAGTGTGTCAAGTGTCTGAGGTTGGATTTGAACTCAGGTCTTCCTGACTCCAGGGCCGGTGCTCTATTCACTGTGCCACCTAGCTGCCCCCCTAAAATGCTATTTTTAAAAATTAAAATAAATAAAATAAAATAAAATAAAAGTATTTGTTTAGAGTATTCACCATGGCTCATGGGTAGAACACTACATTTGGAGTCAGAAGGCCTGAATTCAAGTCCTGAATTCCTCCACTAATAACCTGTGAGATTTAACCCCTCCAGACCATACTTTCCTCTTCTATAAAAGGAATGATTTAGTCTAGACCAAAGAAGTGGGAAATCTGTCCCCTTGAGGCCACAGGTTCCTCACCCCTGATCTAGATTCTAGAAGACTTCTAAGATCTCTTGCTGCTTTAAAACCATGGTCTTAAAATTCTTTAGCCCTTCCTCTGCAAGGGACTCTTCCACAAGAGAATGCTAAAATCCCTTGGAATAATACAGTGGAAATATCTCCAAACTGACAGTTCTATGACTCAGGATTCTAGTCCTGCCTTTGACACTAATTTTGGGCACTTTGACTTTGGGCACCCAGATTAACCTCTCTGGCTTCAGTTTCTTCATCAGTAAAATGAGAGAAATTAATAGATGATAGCTCTTGCTTTCTATGAAACCATTAAACTACCAGATTTTGTTACATATATTTTGTGGTTTTCAGAATTTTATAGTTATAAGTTGTGTGATGCTGATGAAATCACTTTACCTCTAGGTTTGTCAAGCAGATCCTGAGGATTTATTTACCAAATCACACACTTGTCATATATGGGAATAGAGGAAGCTCTCACACCAAGAGTTCCTCATGATGATGAAATGACTGTTTTGTATGTTAATTGCAAATGACCTATCAGCACTGTGGTATAAATGTCTTCCATACATATTTATAAAACACAGGTCTGACCAGGTCATTGCCCTACTTAATGAGTTAAGATTACTTTCTGTCCCCCTAGGATCACTATAAACTTCCATTTTGCACTTGTCTTTCACAACCTGACTCCAACCCACCTATCAAAACTTATATACAGCACATTACGCCCTGTCACACACTCTTTGGTCCAGTCAAAACAGCCTATTCGTTCTTCTTCACATGCACCATTTCACCTGACTTCTCCCTCTAAAAATGTCTACTTTCCTTCAAAACCAGCAACATGTTGGTAAGTGTTTGACAACCGGTTTTCCAGGAAAAAAAAAGTACATTGAACACACTTTTAAATTTAATCTTCATTATTGACATTTCTTCCTTCACTATCTTAAGTCTAGACAATCAACAACACAATAAATCAATCCCTGATGTGTAGTGTTTGCCAATTTCGGAGATGTAAATACCCAAGCTGAGAAATTAACAATCAGCTTTCATGAGTCAATACTACCAAGCTCCAGCACACCCTTGTATCAAAATTCAGTTCAAATGCTGCCTCCTACATGAGGCCTTTCTTGATCCCCCAGGGGCTTATTCCCTATCTTGAAATTACCTTGTAATAATTTTTGTATATATTTTACACATAAATAAATATACACATTGTCTCCTCTAATCCATGAGGGCAAAGACTTTCACTTTTTTTCTTTGTGTTGCTAGTGCCTAACACAGTTCCAGGCACCTACAAGGCATGTAATAGATATAAATGTTGCTTGAATCTATATTCCCTGATCTCTGACTCTCCCTCCCACTACCCCCACTACCACCCAGCCAGGATAATGCCCTATCCTCTTTAAATAAGTAATAGGAAGCTCTGATAAGCTCTGTAAGCGTCAAGTAGAGGGGAGGTACTCAGGGCAGTGCCTAGAAAGGGCTGTGGGAGGTGTTCGATAAATATTTTTTGATTGATCAATTTATATTCTCATTCAAAGGGTATATTTTTAATAATGGTCTGGGCTCCTACAAAGGAGACAAGACTTGGATTGGATTACTGCTACCAATCTGGACAATCTCTATGTCTCATCTTCTCCAACCACTCTCTCCCTCTTCAAATTATTTTGTAGAAATTATAGGCTTACATGTTGTATATCTCACTAGAATGTAAGCTTCTTGAAGGCAGGTGCCAGTTTTTTCTTAGTATCCAGTGCCTTGAACTTAATAAAAGTTGAACTGAATGGAATGATTGGCCATAATGGTGCTGAGAGATCATTTTAGTCTAAGTAACATGTAAGAAAGATAAAGAATTTCTCTGTAGGGCTTATCAGTCTGAATCCAGAGAGTTGGCATTTTTTTTCAAAGTGGAACGGATGAAAATATGATTGTTTTGCATTTGGCCTCTTTATCTTTAAAGTATTTGACCAGATTTTAATGTGTTGACTTTCTTAAGAATTCCCGGAAGGAGCAGGTAATATACTAGGAGCCCTACAGTCCCAATCCTTCCTTCTAATGTCAGCTAACTTTCAATTTGGTGACTTAACCCATAAAAGCACAGAGTTGTCAAGGCCTCTGCTCATCCAAGGTTGCAAAAATCACTCTGGGAAATGCCTGGAAAAAGAGACAACTTAGAAAGAAAGTGAGAGGAGTGTTAAAGGTAGGGCAGTGTTCTAACTAGCAATTATGGCACCTTGATTCAGCCACACCAAATGTGCATTCAAATCAGCTGCAGAAGGAGAGATCCCAGGACACCGTAAGGCCATTGCTGGGGAAGGTTGCCGCCTAGGAAGCTGTTCATGCGATGTGAGGGTGATCAGCAAAGGCCTTGGAGTGGGAAGGTAGCTCATTTAATAGCTTCCCAGTTTAATTCATTAGTATTGCCAACTAGTTTCTACCTGCTGGAGTGAAAGTACTGCCAAGTTGTAAATGTAACTAATTTTTTAATTACAGTCTTTAAAAATTATTATTTTAAATATCTGTGCCTCCTAAATGTCAGTGCACTACGCAAAGCTCCAGGTGTCCCACTTGAGTTACAACTCTAGGCATGAAGAAGAAGCAGATGTGAAGCCTCATACTTTTTCTGTCTACAACTTATCTTCCCAATTAGTTTGCAAACTCCTAGGGGTCTGGGGCTTCTTGGTTCTTGTTTTTATATGCCTGATGCCTACACTATGCTCTGCACATATTAAATACTTAATGATTGTTGATTAAATTCACGGTAATGCTGTTGATGCCTGAAGAACCAGTGTGCACATGGACTTCTGCTCTACTTTGTAGGGTCACACGCAGTTCTCAGGGTTGGGCACCTACAAAGACAACTCTGAGTCATTGGCAATGTGGTCATACTGTGCCACCTCTAGGGCCACGGGGCCACACCTGTAGTTGTAGCTTTGCAAAAGAAACACCTGATCTGATGCACTGCTGCTATTACCCCAGCTACTCAAAGGAGCCGGCACGTGTACACGTGGTGCTGCCTCGTACCAGCACTATACACTGTAGCACCAAACAATTTAACAACATTTGCCACAAGGACAAAAGTAAAACACTCTTTCCCTAGTCAGTAATGCTATAGAGAGCATCCCTATGGATTTGTGATAATCCTCTCTTTTTCCCGGGGGAAAGAATCACGAATATAATTTTGATCCCATATCATTTCCACTCTACATGTGGAAAAACTAAGTCACATAAAATAATCAACTGCCCCCAAATAAATAGCAGCTCGCTTCTATAGGGAATATTAACAAGATAATAAAATGTTCGACTTGGAAGAAATTTTCTAGTCCAGCTCCCTCATGAAGAATCTGAGAGAGGGGAAATGACTCACTCACAGTCACACAGGCAGCAAGCAGCAGAGGCAGGAGTCTAACTCGGGTCCTCTGACTCCAGATCCAATTCTTTTTCCCTAATACCTACCCTCAGGAGTAGGATGGAGTCAATCCCCACTCCTCCCACTTGTT
>CM053582.1:331034362-331161782 GCA_028627135.1 Pseudochirops cupreus | reverse complement strand
GAATGCTACTGTGAACAGTTTTTAAGATTCTGATTACACAGTATAGTGAACATTTCACTTATTCCATAACAAATCAAGGCAAACATTCACAACAAATCACAATATAATATTCGCAACATCACATCTTATCACAGAAAATCACAATATAGTGTTCACAACAGTTTAACATTAGAATGGCCACATAGTTTTCACCAAAGTAGTCACAACATTTAGAACAAAGAACAAAAGAACAATCATCTGGGGTCCCTAAGGGGGAAACCCTCCTTACTTAATCATTCAATCATTTCACAATACAAGTCAGTCTTCCACTCATGGGGCAATTATAGATTAACTTTATCAGCACTTATCTAGCAATCAGTCACTAAGTATTGGTAATCACTAAATACAATCGTTAGAAAATTACACAAACCCTCCACCCCTTGGTGTCTAGTAAACTTCAATTTCATTACACATTCAATATCTAAGGAGAGGCCTTTTCTTCATCTTGATTGGGGTGGTCTCTGAGATTCCCTGGATGCCCTTCCATGGTCCCAGCTCCTACCTGAATCCACTAAACGGTCACCTGGATTCAGAGGCAGACAGCTCCCAGGTTCTCATCCAGTCTTCTGGGCAGTTCTTGCTACACACTGAAGTTTGCAGGGTTCAGCACATTTCAAAACCTTCACAACTTCTGTTTCCGGAAACTCAAGGATCAACCAAGCCACAAACAAACACAGTCATATCCTGGTCATGCTTCTTCAGTCCTCCAGAAGTTCTCCTGGCCTTAGGACCCAGAAGAAACCTTAGCCTTCCAGGTGGCCTTCTTGGCAAGAGATCTCAGCCTTCAATGTAATGATAATTAATTTAAATTTGAAGACCCCTTTTTGTTATGTCAAGTAAGCAGGTACTTAGCCTTAGTAACTAAGGGCTAAGTACCTCTATGAAAGAAACAGAAGGTGTGAACTCTGTCTCCTATTGCTAACATAACAGGAAGGGGTTGGCTAAGACAGTAAGCCAGTGTGTGTGTGTGTGTGTGTGTGTGTGTGTGTGTGTGTGTGTGTGTATTTAAGAAGAGCCCCAGAGAAGAGACAGTCAGAATCAAGAAGTTTCCTCCTGGTGGCTCCTGGTGGAGGGAACAGAATTTTCCCAACATCTGGAAGCTGGGCTGCTACTTGCTGGACTGAGAACTGAGTTGGAGTGTTCATGAGACCAGAATCTGATGAAAGCTGAAGTTGCTGCTGAGAAGGCCACCTGGAAGGCTAAGATTTCTCTCCAAGAAGTCCACCTGGAAGGCTGAGATCCCTACTTACTTGACATAACAAAAAGGGGTCTTCAAATTTAAATTAATTACCATTACAGGCGTATAGTACCAACACAATATTCACAATGCCAACAGTCACTATAAACATACCCACATAGTACTTGGTTGCAAAAAATAACAGGCTCTCCATATATAAGACAGAAAGAAAAACATTTATTCAGACACCAGAAAACTAGTAAGCCAGTTCCATCATAGTAGCAAAGAAGTTAATAAACCACAACAGCACAGAGAGCCACAGCATCCTTTAGCCTTCCCACAAACTAACACAAGCCTAGCTGTCACAGCAGGTGGCAAATACTAACTTTTACTCACAAGTCTAACTATCTCCCTCAGATGTGTCCTCTCCTCCCAACCAAGTCTAGCTGCTCTGACTCCCAGCTTCCTGTGGGCTCTGTTCCACCCTTCAGCAAACTCCTCCTACCGCAGGCTCCATGTGATACATTCAATGTATTAGGGGGCAGAGTATATTTTCAAATCAGGAAAGGTCTTCAAATTCCCCCAGACTTATTCAGGGGCAGGGAAGATCTTCAAATTACCATTACCGTTATAGGGGGCAGCCTGGGAGGGCTGCTCTGTTTATTATCTGTGTATCTCAGTTTCTTGAACATGATTCTGCCCATTGTCCTCCTCCTATTAATTTCAATGGACTCATGCCACTCTTCCTATACAGTCTACTCAAGATATACATCCTGAAACAATAATTCAATGGACATCCAACTACATCTCATAATCTGATGTCATTCACTGTTCACCCACTTTTCCAAGTATGAATGGAAGTCAGCGAGGTGGCACAGTGGATAGAGTGTCAGGCCTGGAGTCAGGAAGAGCTGAGTTCAAATCTGGCCTCAGACACTTACTAGCTGTGTGACTTTGAGTAAGTTAGTTAACCTCTGTTTACCTAGGAGGAGGCAAGATGGCCCAGTGGATAGAGCACTGGGCCCGGAGGCAGGAAGACTGAAGTTCAAGTCCAGTCTCAGACTCTACTAACTGTGTGACCCTGAGCATGTTATCTCTGTATGCCTCAATTTCCTCAGCTGTAAAATGGGAACAGATGGCACCTACCTCCCAGACTTGTTGTGAGGATCAAATGCGATAACATTTATAAAGAACTTGGTATGTGTTAGACGCTTAAAAATTGCCTGTTTCCTTCCCATTCCCCCCAAGCAGATTTCCTTACAGGAACCATGGGTTTGGTTTGTTTTTTTTTAAGATATTGGGCAGTGACACTGATGAATTGGAGGGGTCAGGAAAGGACTTCTCAAAAAATGTGGTGCTTGGCAAAGCATCTTGTAAAGAAAAATGAGGGATTCTAAGAGGCAAAGGTAACTAGGGAGTGCCTTCCAAACACGAGGGAGAACGAATGTGAAAGCATAGAGAACAAAGGCGCCATGGGTGAGTAAGACCAGTTTGGCTGGACTGCAGAGTGTGAGAAGAGAGATGATGCATGAAGAGGCTGGAAAGACATATTGTGATCAGGCTGCGAAAGACTTTAAAAGCCAAACACAGGAGTTTAATTTCTGTTTTATCATAGAAGTGATAAGAAGGAAACAGAGTTCATTGAGTAAGGGACCAACATGGTGAGATGCTTCAGATGATCCCTGTAGCAGCTGTGTGGGGGAAAGAATGAAGAAGGGAGAGACCTGAGGCAAGGCGATCAATTGAGAAGTAATTGCAATCGTCTAGGTGAGAGGTGATGAGAACCTGAGCTAAGTTCCCTGCATGAATGGAGAGAAGTCAGATGTGAAAAACATTGTGAAGGGGGAAATGGCAAGATTTAGCAAGTGACTGGATATGTGGAATGAGAGAGAGAGTGAGGAGGTTAGGATAATGACAAACTTATAAGCAATGTGAGACTGGAAGAATGATGTTGCTTTTAACAGAAATGGGAACGTTTGGGAGAGGTGATTTGGGGAATAAAGATAACAAGATCTGGGGCAGCCAGGTGGCGCAGTGAATAGAGCACTGGCCTGGAGTCTGGAGGACCTGAGTTCAAATTTGGCTTCAGTCACTTAACATTTACTAGCTGTGTGACTTTGGGCAAGTCATTTAACCCCAATTTCCCTACCTTCACCCCCTCCAAAAAAAAGAAAAGCAAAAAAAAAAAAGATAAGATCTGATTTAGATATGTTGAGTTTAGGATGCCTATGGTATGTCCAATTTGAAATGTCTGTTGGGTACTTGGCAACAAAGGACTGGACCTTGGGAGACTATGGCTAAATACAGGCTTGTGAATCGTAATAGTTAATTAGCAATCAATAACTAACATATATGTATAGATAATATCATTCCATAGAGTAGGGTTTCTTATAGCCTTTTTTCTATCAGAGACTCCTTTGGCAATCTGGTGAAGCCTATTGACAAGACATATTGTTGCCTACTTTATAATTGAAAAAAAAATACTAGAATTTAGTGAAAATAAAGATGAAAAAATTTTCCCTTCCAAATTCATGGAACCCATGAAATCCATCCATGGACCCCCAGTTAAGAACCCCTGCTCTAGAGGAAACAAAATATATCATGTTTTTAAAAAACTATATTAGATTCCCATTTGGCATATTATCTTTACCACATAAGGCACTCAACACAGAATGTTACAGTGACCAGTTTTTCCAAAACAAAATTGATAGGTGACCTAATGAAGGACACTCCTTTTACAATGTCTTATCAGAACTTTCTTATCTTGAAATCAAGAGTTTCCTAGAATTGTAGTTACTTACATGCAAGTCTCATTTTCCTAAATTAAATTGCAAAGCTCCATGAAAGACAGACCTTATAGTTATTAGATGAGATTTTTACACAGCCCATGGACTTGACAAAGCAGGAAAGGGGAAGGGAAAGGGAAGAAGCGTTTCTGTAGGGCCTACTCTGCACCAGGCACTTGTGCTAAATGGTTTTTACAAGTGTTATCTCACTGAGCACTGTACAAACATTATCTCATAACAGCCCTGGGAGGTACATTCTACTTGTGCTATTATTCCTTTTTTACAAATAAGACAATTGAGGCTCAATGAATTGCCCATGATCACATAATGTCTGAGATATGATTCATACTCAGGGTGCAGCTAGGTGGCACAGTGAATAAAGCACCAGCCCTGGAGTCAGGGGAACCAGAGTTCAAATCCGACCTCAGACAGTTGACACACAAGCCATGTGACTTTGGGCAAGTCGTTTAACCCCAATTGCCCTCCAAAAAGCAAAAAAAAAAAAAAAGATTCATACTCAGGTCTCGCTTTCCTCCAAGAATTCTTGGCACTACACCAGGTAGCCTTCACAAGCCTAACATCGCTTAGTATATAGGAACTGTCCTCTTTCTTCCTCCCTCCCTTCCTTTTTTTTAAATTAAATTAGAAATAATTTTCAACAACTAACAGAAACAGCATCCCAAACCAGGAATGCAAAGATGCAGGGTGGTGATTTAGGAACATATGCATGAAGAAGGGAAGAACTTTTCATCATTCAGATCCACATACAGTCCGGGCTGTTGCTTCATATCTGTCAGAGCTGAATATGCACACACAGTGTTTGCTATTATTTTCAGATACAGAGTTTACTCTGTAGGTATAAACATCAAGCAGCAATGACTTTGGAGTCTAAATTATATACATAATTTTCTCCATTCTTCCTTCTATTTTGCATGTGTAGACAAGACCGTAGATGAAGTAATTAGAAGGTGCATGACCAGGTAGGCAGAAGGAGGAGAAGGAGGGTAGATTGATTGTTTCTAAAACAGATAAGAGGGTTGAGAAAGTCTCAAAAACTGATGTTTGTGGGAGATTTTAATCGTGAAGGAAAGCTGGCTCTACAACACGCATTAACACAAAAGCAGGTCACTGCAACCCTCTGTGGAGTCATGAAGAGGATCATTTCAGTCTTCAAAGATCCAAAGAAGCACTTAGAAGTGAAGAAATAGGAAGGAATAGGTCACAAATGTGAAGTAGAATGAAATCTACAAAGCAAGTCCACCAATGAATGAAGAGGACATTCAATCATTCAACAAAAATTGCCTAGAGTAACTATTACTCATTTTACCAGCATCTATTGAGTACTGGGTCTAGAGCCAGACTTTGATTCAAATTTCAGCTCTGCTTTTTACATTTGACCTTGGACAAGTCACTTATCAGCACTCTGATCTTCAGTTTCCTCATCTTTAAGATAAGGAGGTTGTACTAGATAAGTTCTAAGGACCTCTTCAGTATCATATCTATGACCCTATGATCCTGTGATAAGTGCCTATTATGTATCAATCACTGTGCTGGCAACAAAGAATATTTGCTCTTGAGGAGCTTGCATTCTATGGAGGAATATGTACACAGAAAAATGCAAAATATATACTGAGTAATTTTTAGGGTACAGGAACTAGAAATTGTGTGACATCAGGAAAGCTCATGTAGGAGGTTGTGTGAGCTAAGTTTTGAAGCAAATGTAGGTATTCTGAGTTAGAGGTAAGGAGGGAGTTCACTCCAGGCATTGAGAACACTCCACAGGCATGGAGGGAGTAGATGGAAAGTTCAGTTAGAAAGAGGGAAGTAGATTGTTGAAAGGCTTTAAAATCAAAACAGAGTTTGAATTGTATCCAAGAGGGATCCATTGGAGATTCTTGTTTTGGGTAATGGTGTAGAAGCAAAGATTTAGAGCTAGAGGGTATCTCAAAAGTCATCCTATCCAATTCCCCTATTTTACAGAGGCTAGAAGATGTTATGTGATTTAATTGAATGAGATGGGATTTAAACCCAGACCTTCCTGATTCCAGCTCTGGTGGTCTATGCACTACAAGGAACTGTCTCTGAGAAACTGAGATTCAGAGATTTGCCCAGTATCACAGAGGCTGTAAAAGTGGCAGAGCTAGGGTTTGAACTTAGGTCAGATGACACCAAATCCCATGCCTTCCCATGGTAGCACACTGTCTTCTACATGGTCAACCTATGCTTTAGTAATATCAACTTGGCAGTTGTGAGGAATATGGATTAGAAAATGGGGAGACTGTAGGTAGGAAGACCCATTAGGTATTGGTACAATAGCAGAAGTGAGCTGATAAGGGTCTAGGCTAGAATGGTGGGTATGTAAGTTCACAGATGGAGAAGAATGTTGGAATTAAAACCGGCAATTGATTGGATATGAGGAGTAAAAAAAGTCTTTAGGGGATATTGTTGCCTTTTTCTTTGTTCAGTTATGCCAACTTTTCATGACCCCTTTTTGGAGTTTTCTTGGCAAAGACACTAGTTTGTCATTTCCTTCTTTAGCTCATTTTATAGGCGAGGAAACTGAGGCAAAGAGAGTTAAGTGACTTGCCCAGGCTCACACAGTTAGTAAGTGTCTGAGGATAGATTTGAACTCAGGTCGTCCCGATTCTGGGCCCAGCACTCTATTCACTGGGCCATCCTGCCCTCATGGAGCTCAGTGGGATGTGATACACATTCGAACAGTTTACAATACAAAATAACATACGATCAGTGTATGAGAGGGGTGAACAAAATGCTGAGTAAGGAGCAGCTTTCCTGTTAATTATATTCTTTCATTTTGTGTTGAGCCAGAACTATACCCAAGAATTTTGTACTAATTGGGCCACATCAAAATGTGGAATTCATTGTGGGAGGGAATAAGCTAATCCATCTCCTTTGTTCTCCCAATGTCAGTAGCCTGATGAATTGTCAGCCTCCATGCAGTCAGTGAATGGTAGACCCCTGAAATATCAGGCCACCAAAGATAGAAAACTCAATAATTCCCCAGGATGTCAGATTCAAAGCTTTTGACCTTTTCTTCTCCCTTCCATTGATTCAACAACGGAAGGAGGGCCCTGGAAACCTCCAGGAATACAAAGTGTCCATGATATGGTAGCAATGGGAGAGCTACCACTCTCCTCACCATGACTGCAAAGTAGGGAAAATCCTGGCAGTGCATGGTTAACCCTAGATGAGAAAAGGCTTCACAAGACCTTCCAATGGGGTTATGCCCCCAGGCAAGTAGCAATTCAGTTCAGCTGGACTAACATTTATTAGTCACCTAATTTACATAACCAGGAAGCATTGGCACTAGGGATACAAGTACAAAGAACAAAGCAATCTTGACGTGCAAGACAAGTATAACATAAACACAAAGTTAATAAATCCATCTATATACAAAATAGAGAGTGAAGGACTCAGATTTGGAGAATTCTTGAAAGGTTTCGTGAGGAAAGTCTTGTAGGGCTGAGGGGCTCTATGAGGCTATGAAATGGATAGAATGGCCTGTGTAAGGAATCAAGAGAAGGACAATTTGACTGGATTGCAGAGTGTGAGATGGGGAGTAATGTCCAATAAAGCGTCAAAGATAGCCTGGGGCCTGGTGGTGAAGGTCATGAAAAGCTAAACCAAGGAGCTTATATTTGATCCTCTGGGCCAGAGGCATCAAACAGACAGCCCACCAGCTAAGAGGGGCCGACACCACGCCTGAGGGCAGCCTAAACTAGATGAAAATGTCATTGGGAAATAGTAAAATAAACTAAAACACAACAAAACATAGATAATATCACATTTTAAAACTAAATCAGCATGTGGCCCAAAGGGATTCTAAAGCATGGTTTGGTGGCCCTGTTTCTGTTTAAGTTTGCCATCACTGCTTCAGAAAAAGAAAATTACTTTGGCAGCTAAGACTAGACTGGAAGGGCAAGAGACTGGAGAGACCAGAATTACAAAACTATTAAATTAAGATGTGGGAAAAGGAGACAGCATGGGTGCCCAGGAGAGAGAACAGAACAGGGCAGATGAAAGGAAAGTTCAGGACAGACTGTCTAGACTGAAGAGGGGAAAGGGGAGAAAGGAGTTTGGGGTAGAAAAAGGGTAAGACCAACGGAAAAGTGTGAGAAGTGGAGCAAGCCGAAAATAAAGACGGGGCATAAACAGGAAGGGAGGGAATGGAAAGATGGGTAGAGGAAGGTGGCACAAAGCAACCGAGAGGGTGAGAAATTCTAAAGGAAACAAAACAGTACCAAAGGGAGATTTGATGGCATCATAACCTTAGAGACAGGTTTTGTTTGGTTTTTTTCTTTTTCAATGACAACATCTTTCCCAAATCCAACTGACACTCCCACCGTCATCAAAAACATTTTTAAAAAAGCATAATGTATGAATAAATAAAGTTTTAAAAGCATAATGTATAATGACCAAACTTCGTCCTAAGGAAAAAAGAAGAAAATTCACCTCCCTCTCTTCTTTGTTGAGGTAGGGGTCTATGGATGTGCTATATTATGTATATTGTCACACTTGATGGACAGATTGTTTAGTTTTGCTGAAGTGCTTCTCAATATCTCTCTCCCCTTCCCCCTCTTTCTTCCTTCCTCTCTCAAATTCTCCTCCTCCTCCTTTTTCTTGTCTCTCTCTCTCTCTTCTTTGTTACAAGGCATGGTTTTCTATGAGGGGAGCATATACTTGAAAATGAAAGTTAATATAAATATAACAATGGTATGAAATTTTAAAATAGAAAGTATAATTTTTTAAGACCCTGGTTTCTCAAGTCTCTCACCACTCCAGCCTGCTCTCACACTCTGCTGCCAAGATAATTTTCCTTAAGCATGGATCTGATCGTGTGACTCCCCTACTTAAATGACTCTGCCTTCTTCCTATTGCCTAGAGAATAAAATAGAAACTCACATTTGGCTTTTAAAGTCCTACACAACCGAACTCCAACCTACCCGTCTTCTAGTTTATCTGCATAGAAGGATTGGAGGAGGAGGAATGGAAATGAAGACCCTGGGAAACTCTTCATGAACTGCTAAAAGAAAACGAAATCCAATGCTGCCACAGACGTCACCATTAAACAATCAGTAACTGCATAAGCCCTAGAGAAGAGCATTCTTCATCACATTTTGGCAAAGAGAACCTTTGACCAGGGTTTAGAATTGTCCTTTCAGTTCTGTACTTGACCCGGTCATGTCAAGGCTGATTCAAGGAGACAGAGAGAAAGAGAAAGAGAAACAGAGGGAGAGGAAGGCACGGAGGGGGAGGGAGAGAAAGACAGAGGGAAGGAGAGAGGAAACAAAGAGACAATTTCAAGGTTAGTAAAAGTACCAGTTCCATATTACCAAACTGAAACAATGACTAGTTCAATTTCAGGTAAAAAGAGTATAATCACCAGATAATGCAAGCGAAAGTAAGACTTTGTCTAAATACTCTAGGTTATTTCCTCAACTTTGCTTTAACTCTGGAGACTTGGACATAGAATCAGGAGGGTGTAAATTATTTGTGATTGTTTTAGTTACAGGAGAGGAGAGTGTGAAAATTTGGTTTACTCTAAAGCCACTGAAAGGAATTTTAGTGACGCAATAAGATGTATGAGCACCCCACCGACTCACCCAAAGATCCATTTGTAACAATTCATGCCATAACATTCAACAAATATTGATTCAGTTCATTCCAATCTGAATGTAAGAGATAGTACAGTACATTTTTAGTCAGAGTTCAAATCCTGGCTCTGCCACTTGCTAGGCATACAGCCTTGGGCAAATTGCTTCCCATCTATGGACCCCAGTTTTCACAATTGATAATAATAATAATAATAAATAATTAATTGATACTAATAATTCAATAATTAGAATGTATTTAGAGACTACTGTGAGATACAATTTACAAATGTTATCTCATTTGATTCTCACAACCTTGAGAGGGAAGTGCTATTATGATCCCCATTTTACAGCTGAGGAAACTGAGGCAAACAGAGGGAAAGTGGGTTATCCCAGTTATCCCAGATCACACAGCTGTAAATATCTGAGACTGTATTTGACACTGATAATGACAGCATTATCAATTCTAACTGGGCAGCTAGGTGAATAGAATGCCAGGTCTGTAGTTAGGAAAGATCTGATTTCAAATTCAGCCTTAGACACTTACTAATTGGGTGACCTTGGACAAGTCACTTCACCTCTGTTTGCTTCAGTTTCCTCACCTATAAAATAGGGATAATAATAACACCTATCTTCCAGGGTTGTTGTTAGAAGCAGATGAGATAATAGGAAAGCACTTAGCATTGTACCTGACACAGAGTAACTCAGTTGTTATTATTATATTAATAGGAGCAATTAGCATCAGCTTAATTGGCAAAAATTAATAAGATGATGATGTATAAACAAAAAGACTTGAAACCAGTACAGTGACTAAGTTGCTAATGCCAGTGATTTATGTGTAAGGAAGGGGATGATATGATTCTCTCCCAGCTCAGCTAATACAGTCACAGAAAATAGTCACATAATGAGGGATTAATATATCTACATGCAAGTTGAATCCATGCTCTTTTATCCCTTTCCAAAGAGTATAATCTTTTTTTATTTTGTCTTTGGGTCAAGAAGGGATCAGGGCCAATTGGCTGAATAAGCAAGTTTTAAATAACTAGATGAATTCAAATAGTTCCAGGAGCTGAGAATTAAGGGATAGGAAGCTTAGGCTTGTGGGGGAGCTTCCTGTGGGGAAAGAGAAATTTTCTCTTCTCTCTCCCAACCCCATCATCCAATGCAGGTCATTTGAGCTATTGGACTAATTGAAACCAACACATCTAGCTAGAAGCAGAGGGATATACCTGAGGATAGACACAGATATGGAGGGAGGAAATTCCTTTAAGGACCATGAGCCCTCATAGAAGAAAAGAATAAAAGTTATAGACTCAAGAAAAGATCTGATCCCAAAAGTCCAACTGAGTGACCTGCCCAGAAGAGACACTGCACTTAAAGAGAACTACATGAAGATTCTACAAATTAAAAAGGAGCTTGAGGCCATGTGGTACCAAGAGTTGTGAATGATCCTTTGCCACTCATATATCCTACATATGTATCTCACTATCATTGTATTCTAAGTTTGCATCCACTCTTCCCACAGAATCTGTATGTATTTGTGAGAGAATGTTTTGAATCAACTGTTCTTATTATACCACTGTAGGAAATGCCTTTGCTAAGAGCTCACTAAATCTACTGGCTGATTATTAAGGGGAAGCACACCAGTGGGGGCACAAGAGGTACAATAGTAGCAGGAACAGTAGCTTACAGACTGATCCCTAGACCTTGAGGGTAATAAGTCTCCCAAGGACTCAAACTGCTAATGTGAGTACAAGTTGGGGAGTTCCCCAGAGGAGTTGTTACATTTGTTATATTACCCAGAATCCAAAGGTGTAATAGTCTGTAGAGGAATGACAATGAAAGTGGCACAAAAATACATGGCTATATTACCGTTTAGAGATCTGAGACCTCTCTCTAAATACTCTCCATCTAATCAACTGCCAAATGCTATTTGCTCTTTTTCTTTTTTTCAGTTGGTTTCTTTGTCTACATTGAGGGACCACCTGGTGAAGTGAGAAGAGCAGTGGATAAAGAATAAGAGAACCTTGGGTTCAAATCCTAGCTCCCCTACTTCCTACCTGCTTGAACAAGTCATTTCCTGTCTTTGGCTTTCATTTTCCTCATCTATAAAATAAATAGTAATAGATCATGTGATCATAATAGGGCTCAAAAGAATATTAGAAAATATCAACCACACTCCCCTCATTTTATATCTAAAGAAACTAAGAAGGTTAAATGACCTGACCAGCACATAGGCTAAGTGAATCATGTGGCTAGTAATTGTCTGAAGCAGAATTTAAATTCATATCTAATGGTCTTTTCATTCTAGGTCCTATGTTCCCTTTACCTTCAAATTAGACCAGACCTTTACTACTCCTTATCTGAATCAGTGCAATAGACTTTTATTAACAAACATTAATCCAGTATCACCCCCTTCACATACACACACACATTTACTCTAAACATAGAAACCAGACTAGTCTTCCTAAAGTATTGCCCATATCATGCCGCTCTCCTGCTTAAGTAGCTAAAATTTTCCTTTGATCCAATATCCCACTACTGGTCATATGCTCCAAGGAGCTCAAAGATAGAAAGGCCCCAAATATAAAAAATATTCATAACAGTACTTTTTGTTATAGCAACAAATTAGAAACAAAGTGAATACCTGTCATTTGAGAAATAGCTCAACACTCAGCAGTATGCAAATGGTATAAGATGTTGTTCAGTAGTGATAAAAATAAGGAATTCAGAGAAGCATGGGAAGATTTGCATAAACTGATGCAGAATAAAATGAGCAGAACCAGAAAAAACCCTATATACAATGTCAACAAAAATGAACATGAAAAGATAATCAAGAAATCAAACCTCGAGTAGTAGAAAAACCACTAATGAGGGCAAAAACAGGTCATTAAATATAACTTTCTCCTCTCCACAGAATAGGGACGGATGATCAGGACAAAATGTTGTATACGCGGTCAGGCATGCTACTGTACTGAATTGTTGATTTTTTGCTTAATGGTTTTTCTTTGTTATAGGGAACTCAGGAACGCTAGAGTTTGGAGGAAACAGGAGGAGAGACAGATAGAGAGAGGGGGGATAAATAGACTGTCAGATGGAGATGATAGATTACAAAGATGTCAACATAGATATAGATATTAAATAACAGATTCAATGTAGATACCTACAAACACATGTACACGTGTTACATGCACCTATGTTTGCATACACATATGTACCTATTGTGTTGTCTAGTCATTTCAGTTGCGTCTGACCCTTCATGACCCCGTTTGGGGTTTTTTTGGCAAAGATACTGGAGTGATTTATCATTTCCTTCTCCAGCACATTTTATACATGAGGAACTGAGGCAAACAGGGTTAAGTGACTTACCCAGGGTCACACAGCAAGTAGGCTGGATTTGAACTCAAGAAGATGAATCTTCCTGACTACAGGCCCAGGATTCTATCCACTGTGCCACCTAGCTACCCCTATATGTGTACCTGTATGTTTATACAAATAAGTGTATGTGTACATGTGTATGTACAAATATGAATATATAAGGATATATGTATGTGTGTATACCACAATAATCCAAGTGGGTGGCAGTGGGAGCCTGCAAAAAATTGAACAATAGCCTGAATTTGAATCTAATCAATGTCAGTGACAGATTTTTAAAAAGAAAAAGTTCTTGGGAGAATGAAAATAATCAAGGTTCGAGTCACTGTTGAGTGTAAATTCAAATGGGTCATCAGATCAGATATGTGCCATAGATAGTTGAAATTGTTCATCTTAGAATTCAAGTGAGAGGTCAGGATTGTAGCTACAGATGTAGGAGTCATATGTGTGCATATATTTGTAGGAGTCATTTATTTGCATTTAGAAATGTTAGTTGAAATGTCCTCTACCATGTCCGCTTTTCGGCTTCCTTTTAGATGTTGTCTTCTCCAACTGGAATGTAACTTACTCAAAGGCAGGGACTGTCTTTCTTTCCACAGTACTGTACACTTAGCACAATTCTTGGCACACAATAAGTGCTTAATAAACGCCTGTAAATGACTGACTGGCTAATATAATCAGGGAGACATGGGACTGGAAGTGGTTTCTGAAGAATTATCTCTCTGCTCACAGGTAAACACTACCTCCAGTGTTATTGATGTAAAGGTATCTTTCCTATGTCTGAAAGTTTCCAGGGCAGAACTAATCTCCTATTAGAATGTTTTCCAAGAAAAGGAACCTGTTTGTTGTGGAAACTAGTCTTGTGGTCTCCATAATACCATGGTTTCCCAGGGTCTCTTAATCCTGATTGACAATGATGATAGCTTATATAAACTTTGTATATTCAATTTGATTAAAAGTAACAATCTGCTTTCCTGGTCACCAAGTTGACTCAAAATCTAATAGTTGAAAATTCTTCCCCTTCCTCCCCCCCCTCCCCCTTTATTTAGGAGAATTTCCATTTTTCTATGATGTTTGCAGGTAAAGGTTTTCAGTGTCCCAAGGTTGGAAGATTTTTGTGACAGGACATGAATCCTATCTGACATTTAGGTACTTGTTCAAGGTTGTCTTCTCTTAAAGCTCCAGTTAATTTTTGAAGTTTTGGAGGGTTTTTTGTGTAACCTTCTTTGCTCCACTCACCCAACCTTGACCCACTAACACACTTATATGTATTGTATTCTCAGCCAGCACATTCTCTCCTGTCTGGAAAGCTGAGCCAAACCTGTGTTTGTCTGCTCCTTCCAATTCTGTGTCTGGTCACATGCCAGCTGGGACTACATATTAGAGATTGACCATGTGGTTTATGACTCTTTTTGAAGCATGTAAGGTCATCAAATAGGAAGGAAAGGAAGAAGAAAGCAATGAAATGGATAGGCAGTAATTAATTCATTTAAGAATTCCCCATGAAAATCAACAAATGCAATGAGAAAATCTCCTGAAAGTATAGTAAAATGAATTCCAATAACATCAGCCCAATAGACAGATTTCCCAGAAGCTACAGGTCACTTTGTTCACTCTCTACATTCAAAAAACTTTAAAGTTCAGGTAATCCTGAAGATCACCAAGCAAATGCACTCTTGGCTTTTAGGGAAGGATTATCTTCCACCAAAAGAAAAATTCAGGTATGCCAGACCCCAAATGATCTCAAGATTCTTCTTGTAATACTGGCCTGGGGTCAAAGAAAGTCCCCTAGTTCTCTCCATTCCCAAATTTCCTCTTGTATACAATGGGCATAATAATACTCCCTACCTAGATGTCAGTGCCACTGAATGGATAGAAAGTCAGTCATGGAGCCAAGAAGACCTAGGTTTGGGTCTTGCCTAATGTCCCAGAGAAGACAAGTGAAGCAATTTGGTATTAAGAAGCAGAGTCAGGATTTGAATTCACATCTGTAAATCCACTACTCTTTTCTCTTTACCACATTTTTTAAAAATTCAATTAGTGGTGCTCTAGTCCATCCTCCACTCATCTGCCAAAGACATCTTCTTAAAGCTCTGGGCTGACCATGTCATACTGCACCCCCACTCCCACCCTCAACAAACTCCAATGGTTCTCTATCACCTCCAGGGTCAAATTGGAAAATCCTTTTTTTGAGGTTCAAAGTCCTTCATAATCTGCCCCCACCCATACTGCCTTTCTAGACTTCTTGCTCCTTACACTCCTCAGTCTAGTGACACTGGCCTCCTGGTTATTTAGTCCTCAAACAAGATACTCCATCTTCCTACTCTTGGAATTTTCACTTGCTGTGTCTCATGCTTGGAATTTTCTTCCTCCTAATTTACTCTACGTCTTGGATTCCACAGATTCTTTCAAATCCTACTTTCCAAATCTCCAAGGATTCCAAGAATCCAAGGATTCTTTCAAATCCTGCTAAAAATCCTACTTTCTACATTCTTCACTACCCTTAATTCTAGTATCCCCTTGATTATCTCAGATTTATTATATATAAATATATAATACATACATAGTTTGTACATAATTGTCCTCTTGATTATCTCAGGTGGTTTATATGTATGTATATGTGTGTGTATCATGCATAGAGAGAGAGGGAGAAAGAAAGGGAGGGAGGAGGGAGCAAGGGAGCAAACACTGTTGTTTGTATATTGTCTTCCCCATGAGACTCTGAGCTACTGAAGAACAGTGACTGTTGCTTTTCTTGATAGTGTTAATGCTCACCACAGTGCCTGGCATACAGTAGGTGCTTGATAAATATTTGTTAACTTATTGACCCCAGTGGATAGCCACTATTGGCACATGTTGTGTGTTTGACTCTGGGCAAGTCACCTATTGTGTCACAGTGACCTTGGCAACTTTCTCAGACTAGGAATTACAAAAGAAGGGCAGGCTTACATTAGTAGAGGCAGTTTCCTCTTTTCCCTATTCCAAAGAAATCACAGGTCCATCCCTATCCTCTACTCCCTACCTTTAAAAGGTAAAATTAAAGCAAGAGATTGGAATTACCTCTAAGTTTCAAGAATGGGAATTCTGAAAGAAATTGCTTCAGATGGGCCTTTCATCTTAAGAACTCATCCAGGTCAGCTTCGTTTACAGTTAAAGGCTGGGGGGGGGGGGGGGGGGGTACTTCTCCCCAAGAGGTCATTCAGAAACTCAATGCTCAGGAAGGTCGTATTCTCCTGTGTTCCTGGTGCAAAGCTGTTCTTATGCCTGGCAATCATATGGTGCCATTGCATGGGTCCTTTGCCCTTTGCTTTGTGCAGAGGACCACTTCTGCTGCAAGGTCTGGGCCTTGTTGTTGTTCCATGTCTCAGAAATCCAATGTGTTACATGGCTGAGCCTTTCCTTGTACATGCTACAGTTGTTCTGATGCTCTACTTTGATTCATTTAGGGAACTTCCAGATGAGAAAACTACCACTGCCCATGCCAGCCAGCACCTTCTCTGACACTTCTAGTCTTCAAAGATTGCCTACAGCAGCAGTGTCAAACTCAAACAGAAATGGGGGCCACAAAACCAGTCAAACAGATCCCTGAGGGCTGCGTGTTGACTTAGAAAACCACATGTATTTATATATTTCTTTTTTTTATGAATACATCAACACATTAAAATCAAAGAAGATCCATATTTTAATCTGGTTTTATGCACACAAGAGTGTTATGGGCTGTGTGTGGGCCCCAAGCTGTGTCTTGACACCACTGGACTAGAGCAGTGAGGCTAAGTGATTTGTCCAGTGTCACACAGTGAGAGGATTCCAAAGTTGGAAAGTGAATCCAGATCATTCTGACCTTCAGGATGATGTTCTCTCTCTCTCTCTCTCTCTCTCTCTCTCTCTCTCTCTCTCTCTCTCTCTCTCTCTTGACCCTTATAATCCCTAGCAACAACCCTGCCCATATGATTGTCCTACTCCCTATTTAAACTCTTTTCCTGAAACAAGTAATGGAATCCCCATTTTGGAACTGTGCCCCAAAAGTCACTAAATTGTGCATAATCTTGACCCAGCAATAACACTAGTAGACCTATATCCCAAAGAGATCAAAGAAAAAGAGGAAAAGAACCCATAAAAACAGATGAATGAAAAATCCAAGAGACAGAGTTTCTGGGTAATTAATAACCAATCTATTAATTAGGCTGGCAAATAATCAATAAAATGATGGTCAGTAGTCTCATCTGACAAATCTATGGAGATCACTAGGTGCTAGTAGAACTCCCTAAAAAAATAAGCCATTAATTTAAAATGTGAGTAATATAAGTCACCTCTTTGGGCCTCAGTTTCCTTACCTGTAAATTAAGAGGGTTAGAATAGATGACCTCCACAGTCTCTTCTAGCTCTAAATCTAAGATCCTACAAGATAAGATGACCTGTAACATTTTAAAAGTTAAAAGGTAAAGTCAAATGGTGAACATTTGTCAGCATGTCACTAACAGTTTAGGGGAAAGATTCTCTGATTTGAAATGACTGGTGTCAATTATATACTGTTACTTGAGGGATCTGTAATCTCTTATAACACATATACACCTCAACCTCTGCAGTTCTTGCCCCTTTTCCCTCATGGATCCTTCACAGAGGATCTATCCAAAGTGCTGGAAGCCTTCCTTTAGGTCTTTTTATTATAATTATTATAATTTCATTGGTACTCATGAAGTACTTGGGCTATCCATCTGTTATCCTTCACCCTTGAATACAGAAATCTCCCTGGAGTGGAGAACAATTCATCACACTACCCATAGTTTCTTAGAACTATCACTTAAGATCCTCCAAGTGCCTGTTTTCTAATTCTTTGCTCACCAAGCAACTTTCCAGTTTCTAATTTGGTCTCCTGAATCAATCTCCCAGCAGGACAGTATGGCTTGTGCTAAAAACCAGACACTGGTTAGAATGTCAAATGTCTCCAATTGTGAATACATTTGTTTTTTATTTCATAAATACATCTTTTGTGGATTTGATTAGTATGCATCTAATTCTCAAAGCCTAATCACTTGTGCATACTGATCAAATTGTTTCTTTTTAAAATAAATTTTATTTCATATCACTTTTGTATCACTTAGTTTTACCCCTATAGCCCTCCCAGAGAGCCATCCCATATATCAAATAATAACTTTTTAAGAAAAAGAGTAAGGAGAGAAAAAATAATCAGCAAAATCAACCAATACCTGGAAAAATCTGAAGATATATGCAAAGTCCTATACCCCAGGATCTCTTCTCTCTCATCTCTCTTCTTTAGGGCCACATCTGTTCTTCATAATTTTGCAACATTCACTTCCAGTTGTCTTGTGTGTGTTATTCTTTCCATTTACATTGTTGAGGTCATTGGTTATGTATGTTGTTTTCTTTTTTAGATAATCTTTTTCTTTGTTGAATTACATAAAACTTTCTGGGCTTTTTTGTATTTGTCATATTCATTGTTTCTTATAGGATAGTAATATTTCTTTACATTCATGTACCACATTGTTTAGTTGTTATTCAATCAACAAGCTTCACATTGAATTTCTGAACCTTCAAAGCTGAAGACAATACTTTGGATTATAGTAATGTCACCAAATCCACAGATAGCACAGGAGGTTCAGTTAGTCAGTCATCCAGTTTCTATTAGCCTATTAACTGTAACTGGCTGCCATCCTCTGATGTCTTAGTGATATGTGAGAGGAAGAAGATGAGGAAAGAAAAGTCTTTATTATAAGTACCATGTTAACTGTATCCTTCGAGCTAATGGGTTCATTCCAGTCTAGAAGCAGGAGCATTTAATGAATGAATAAGCCTGAGAAGAAAATCAAATTTCCAAGAATTGGGGGAGGAAGCTGGGGGATTAATAGCTAGTCAGAATTCATTTGTTTAGATACCAATCTCCGTATGGATGTGATGTTGAAAATTATCATTTTGGTTTAAAGATCTTAACCTGAACCTAAGCCATTCTACTTACTAGCTGTGTGATGCTGGGCAAGTCACCTAACCCTGGTTGCCTCAGTTTCTTCATTTGTAAAATGAGCTGGAGAAGAAAATGGCAAACCACTCTGGTATCTTTCCTAAGAAAATCCCAAATGGGGTCGTGAAGAGTCAGACGTGACTGAAAGAACTGAACAACAAAAACTCCATTTCACAGAATCAGGCCATCTTTCCCAAGACCAGATTGAAAATAACCATTTGGAGAGTAATTGATATAGTACTTACCATAACGACAATATAGAGTTCCTAACCCCACCCTACTCCTACATATGATTATCAGCCCATCAAGTAAAGACAAGTACGATATAAATATACTATCACCTCATCTTGAAAAGTGATGAAAGCCCTTACAGAATCATAATAAAATCTCATTGCTTGAAATTAATCATTCCCCCTAGTTTTTCCCTTTCCAAGGAAGTCTGGGTTGAGCTGGGAAGAAAAAAAAATCCTATACACAACAAAATGCTAAACATATGATCTAAAATGCTTACTGTAGCATTAACCACGCTGGCATGCCCAGGGTGGCTGCTAGCACAGGTTCTCAGATCTGCTTTACTAGGAAAGATAGCTGTTCAAGGGGTCAATAATTTTTTTTTAATTACTTTCATTAGGACGGGAAAAATCAGCACCCTGAACTTCAGAGAAAATCCAAACAAAGAAAATAGAGAAAAGACAAATAGAGAAATAAAGATCAACAAAAAAGACTTCTAACTATCTGAGAAATTAGCAGATCAACAGACAGATCCAACTCTGTGACCAAAGCAATACATACATGGTTACCAAAGATAGAAGCACCAACATCTGGGTTTTTCAAAAAGGAGGGGGGCTCCTCAAAGGCTACCTAAAGTCTCATCTGGCCAAATCACACAAAGGCTCTTCCAAAGAATGAGCTCCAAAACAAAATTCTAACTTCAGAGTACATATACCCCTTGTTAGAGCCAGAGGGCATCACAACCCTCCTGACTCAGTACTTAATTAGAAATTAACAAAAGGTGTGAAAGCCTTCCTACAATCAAGCTTCCCTTAATGGGCTGCACCTAAGGCCTGTTAATGGGTGGAGAAGAATTTAAATTGCATTAACATTATACTTACTTATCAGTCAATTGTTTTGAGTTACAGACCCATTGTGAATACTTCTTCCCAGCTGCATAGTCTTCTCTTCTGCTGTATTTGTCTTTACTGATGATGAACAAATTTGTATTTCAGATTTTATTTGTAGGGATATAATTAATGTTGTTATGAATTAATTAATTTTTCCTCTTTTGAACTCTCACCACTTTTACTACCAGTACCAAACACTTGATCAGGAAGTTTTCTCTAGTTTTTTCTGGCTGGTGTTTTCATTCCCCCAAATGATAAGCATTTCAAGGACAGGGATGTTCTTTGACAGTCCCTTTGTAGCTTGTATTACAGTTCAGAGTATATAGTAGATATTTAATATGTCAATTGGTTGATTATGCAGTATCAATATATTAATTCATTGATTAGTAGATGTTGTCTGGAAACAGGCAGAAAGAAGTTACGGCCAATACTTCACTGCCACACTATCATAGGAAGAGAGGCAGCTGTCATGTTTCCAGGGACCACCATATTCCAGCACACTATCTTCCCCCTGATTCCATACTGATTTTTCTCATTTTGTATCTGCTTCAAACTCCTTTTCCACCTTCTGTATTGTCCTTTGATTTTGTTACACTGGGAATTCTGGCTCAATGTTGTAAAACTTGCTAGTTTGTTTTGTTTTTTCCCTCAGGAATTGGACCATGTCATTCTCCCCAGGAGAGTTTGGGTTGTTGCAGGGGGGTTTTCCTACCAGCTCTCCCTCCTCTGGGCCTTGTTTATGATCCCCTTATCCCCACCACAGATCAGATAGGACCAATCCCTTCTCCAGAGGACAGGAATTCAAAAAGTTTCTCATTTTCCATCATATGTTAAAGTCAGCCTTAGTTTTAGAATCTATATTAAGTTTAAATGTGTGGTGATTTTATTATAAACCTGGATTCCTTCCATCCCAGCTAGGTGATAAAAAGCTGGGCTAGGAGTAAGTAAAATCGCAGTTTGAACCTTACCTCTGACACTTATTAGCCATGCAACCCTAGGGATGCCATTTAATCTCTCTCAGCCTCAGTTTCTTTATCTGAAGAATGGGGACAATATTATCACCTATCTCAGAGGATTAGTGTGAGAATCAAATGAGATAATATGTATATGTAAGGTGCTTTGAAAACCTTAAAACACCGTATAAATGCTGGCTCTCTTTATTATTCTCCCAGCTGACATGGTGAGGGTAGAATGCTCGGCTTGTGCAGTCAGAAAGTCCTGGATTACAATCCCACTTCTGAAATTCACTAGCTGTGTGACCCAGGGCAGCTCACTTAACCTCTCTCCGCCAAAATGGATGTAGCCATACCTGTTGCGGCAACCATACACAATTGCTTTGAGACTCAAAAGAGATAATTAATGCAAAGCTCCTAGCAACCTTTAAAGCTCTGTGTAAGGGCAGCTAGTCTTCTTCTTCACTATGCTCCAACCACAAATGAATGTCTGTCCATTATCCAGAAACAATCAACAATTTTCAGCTATGTTTCCATAGGAAGGCACTTGGTAAGACTGCCCCAGAAGCACTGCATATACACATCAATCTGGTGCCATTGTCTTTTGTCAGATCCCTGTTGTGCCTGAAACATTTGGCATGCACGTGGAGGTAAGAGAATTCTTTTTCAGTGTGGTGCCAAGGTGCAGTTTCCCTATGACTGAGACTATGAGTCTATGCTGGGAGAAAAGGTCAGATCTGGAGCCCAAGAACCTGGGTCTGTCTCTGTTCTACCATTTCAACCTAGAGCTGGAAGAGACTTAAAAGGTACCCTAGAACAATGGCCTCGTTTTACAAGTGAGAAAACTGAGGCCCAAGGAGGTTAAATTACTTGCCCAAGGTCATACCCGTATTATAGGATTTGAGTCCAGATCTTCTGATTCCAGGCAGTGTTCATACCTTGCTGCCTTCTACTACCTGGGTGACCTTGGACAAGTCTTTTATTATAAACATGAATTCCTCCCTGGGCCTCAATTGTAAAACAAGGGTATAGGCTACATGACTTCTAAGGACTCTTTCAGCTTTCTACCAATGAAATGAGGATTGAAGGATCCACTTTTCAGTGTGAGTCCCAAGGCTCAGTTCAGGGACTAAGTTGGCTACAGATAGCCATCAAGACTACAACAAAGGGCCAAATGCCAGGGAAACTTATGTGGCAAAAACTTTTCACAGAGTTACGAGGCTGATACTGAATCTAGGGAAATATAATTTTTGGAAGCATCTCAATAGCTAACTGAATTTTGTATCTATATGCATGACACTGTAGACTCCCCAAATTTCCCTTTAAGCATTCTTCTGGTTAAAACATCCCAGTTCCTTTAATCTTTCCTTATAGGTCATGGTGAAGTTAGTGAGATTTTGTTGTTGTTGTTTCAATTTCCTTTTACAAAAAAACCCCAAGAAGCTGGAACAGAAGAAGGGCAACCCCCCCCCCCCCCCCCCCCGCCAAAAGCCATTACCTGAGGTATTGGCACTTTGCCTATCCATCAGATCTCCAATGAAATTATTAGAATTTGAAGGTCTGAAGATTCCCAGGGAGATATTTAAAAGTGTAAATGTTGTCTCCTCCAATAAATATTAAGTTCCATGAGGCCAAAGAATGTTTCCTTGTTTTGTCACTGAATCCCTAACGTCTAACATAGTGCCTGAAAAATAGTATGTAATAAATGCTTGTTGATTGATTATTTTAACTTAAATTGCTTTTTCAGAAAATTACTGTGGGTGAAAATGTGACTTTCCACATAACTATCCCTTGCAGAGGTCCCTGGAGCAGTATAGTCCCTTGTAAGTAATCATTTTATCTTTGAACTTGGACCAAACACCATGAAGTGTATTTCTGCCAAATAGCAACTACAAATTAGTTAATTTTAAAAGTATCTTTTCATTGCTTTAGCTATTTGGGAAGGTTCCTTTTAGCTCCTAAAATCAGAGAGATGACTTCAGGAAAGGATGCAACAGTCACGTGACTCTTAGATGATGTCAGAGGAAGATGAGTTGCCTGACACAAAGTATAACAAGTCTGACTAATCCTATTGTACAGGCTGAGGTGGAGAAGGATAGGAGCCAGATTCTGGTAAGATGCCAGAGATTGAGTAATGGAGGAAACTTCTTAAATCATGAGTATTTCTCCTTGACTTCCCAAGGTCCTTGATCTGAAGGAAAGAAGGAAGAAAGGAAGGGAGGGAGGGAAAGGGACAGAGGAAGAAACGAAGGAAGGAAGGAAGGAAGAAAGAAAGAAAAAAAGGAAGGGTTAAAATGCCACATGTACCAGGAGTTCCACCAGTCATGAGCATATACACGAGTAAAATCTTTCTCTGTTCCTTTCCCATCCCTCTTTTATAACCACAAGAGGACTTGTGGCTGCATGACCTTGATTCATCTCTGCTATTAGACTATAAGCTCTTTGAGGGCAAGCTTTATACCTTACACATTTTTCCATGATCCTCAGAACCTAGAATAGGTCTCTTCATAAAGCAAGAACTCAACAAATATTTGCTGAATTCCTTTAAAGTAAATATTGTATTAGAACAGAACTACAACCTAAAACCTGGCTGAAAAGGACACAGATCAGAGTTTAGAATAAATATATGGAGATAGAAATTTTCACCTTTTACATCCTTGCCCTGACTCCCACTCTTTTCTTTTCATTCTACCTCCACCAAATCTTGCACTTTCATTACACCTCTAATGGAACAATCTGTTGCCAAAATACATAGACAACTATGCCCAAGAGAGGAAGAAGCCAGCAACCCAGAGATCAACAGGGTGACTCAGCAATGCAACCAGTAGTACCCAAGCCCTCAACAGATTTTCTCTTGCTTTCATGAACTTAGTGGCAGAGATTTGAAGAAATATTCATTGCATAAATTTCAGCATTACCCCCATTATTTATTTGGCAGATAAGAGGCATCCTCAGAGGGTTGATTTTGTTTTTTAATGAAGAAATAATATGATCAGGGGAATATTTTAGGAACAGCGTCTGGAGAGAATGAAGGATAACCGGAAAAGGGGAGATGGCAGAGGTTGGAAGATAAGTTAGGAGGCTGCTTACTTGTAAGAGAATAGGTGAAAGGTGATGAGCACCTATCTTAGGGAGGTGGCTGTGGGAGTGGAAAGGTGGGGAAAGATGCAAAAGAGATTAGATAGAGGGAATCAATAGGGACTTGGCAACCTGCTGGATAGGGCTGTGGGGGTGCTGTGAAGGTGTGGGAAGAACCAAAGATGACTCCAATGTTATGCAACTTGTCTACTAAGTTATCCTTTGATTTAACTGATGTTAAAAATTAGTTTGTATTCCTTGAGGACACATCAACAGAAAGGGAGATATCTCAGAAGCATGAAAACATTGATTTGCAATTTAAAATCTGCTGCGGCTAAATCTCAGAGCCAATAAGGCAAACCTTGATGTTAGCTGATAATATACAAGATTCTAACAACAAAGCCAGTCTTTAGATAAAATATTGAGAAAGAAGGGAGAAGGATTGAATTTGTGATTTCATTTTATTCCATTTTTATTTATTTCGCTAAATATTTCCTAATTTTTCCATATTAAACTGGGTAGGGTCTCACCAGGGAATATTGTGGGCCACATGCAGCCAGTGGACTGAGTGTTTGACACCTCTGGCCTAGAATACTAAGGGGTTAAATGGCTTTCCAAGAGTAACACATGGATCAGAGGCAGTTAGGTAGTACAGTGGATAGAGTGGCCAGGTCTGGAGTCAGGAAGACATGAGTTCAAATCTGGCCTCAGACACTTACTAGGGGTATGAGAGAGACAGACAGACAGACAGAGACAGACAGGGAGAGGGGGAGAGAGAGAGCATGAGCAAGTCACTTAACCTTATTTGCCTCAGTTTCCTCATCTGTAAAATGAGCTGGAGAAGGAAATGGCAAACTGCTCCAGGATCTTTGCCAAGAAAACCCCAAATGGGGTCACAAAGAGTTGGACACAACTGAAAAACTAGTCAAGAACAACTGAACTTCTTGGCTAGTTCTCTATCTACTATGACATACTGCCTGTAAATGAGAGACATGGTAAGCTAAAAGATCATTTCTATGTCCTAGCAAAAGACCTAGTTGTACTAGAGTTGTCTAGCTGACCCTGCCCACCCCATCCTACCCAAATTAGACTATAAGCTCCTTAGAGGCAAAGAATAAATGAGATCTTATATATAAAAGTCTTTGCAAAACTTACAGCAAAATCTAAATGTTAGCAATTGTCATCATTAAACAGACTAAATTATTGTAACTATCTCTGTCCTATCATTATTATTATTTTATTATCATCAAGCAGTATTTTTCATTTTGTATTATCTATTACCAGTACCAGTATGGAGAGGGAAATGCATCCTGGAAAGTATTTTAAGTGTACATTAGCATACTGCCAGGCTTAGGAACAATTCATTGTATTGGTGTTACTTTCCACACTGATGACATTGTCATAATACGTCCCCACCATATTAGTGGGACAATTAGTGGGACTTCCAAGTCCTGCTTTTTTCCTAAAGGAACAAAAAGGGAGATATACCCCTTGAGCATTTGAGTTTGCTGAATACACGTAGTAAGCAACAACCATCCCCAGGAAGAGGAGTTTTTTTTACTCCTTCTTACCACCCTGCCCATATGAGGACACCAAGCTGAAGACCCAATTTTCTCTAATGACCAGATGGCGCCAATCCATCTTTGGCCTCTGCAAAATGGCTGTGAGTTCATTTCAAATCAATAGTAACCTCTCCACTGCAGGGGCCTTTATTAACACTCTATGAGTAAGTACCATGTTCCTGGGTGGAGTGCCAACAAGTTTTTACCAGTTGACTGCATTTGTATACTGTTCCTTCCTCTCCTATCTGCAGGAGGCATGTAAATATTTATTCACTGCTTACTATACACAGAGCACTGTGCTTGGTACTGGATGAGATATAAGTGGAGACTTTATGGACTCTGAAGTTCTTTATCTCAGCTCCCCGGGGTGTATGAAGTGTTCAGCAAGGACTAGCACCTCTGGTGTGGGGACTTGCCAAGCCCTTTCCAGGGCTGCTCAGCCACCTTTCGTGTCTACCTGGCACTCAACTCTCACGTGTGGCTCCAAGAAGCTGTAGCATGTGCTGCGGCCACATCCATGTTGCAAACATGTAAACCGTGTTGGCAAATATGCTAACCCAGGCTAAAGATAACTGACAGGCCTCAAACCTATCAGCAAGGTAGGGGGATGTTTACCTCAAGCATGGGAGGGCGTCCATGAGAGGATGAGAATAATTTGTTCCAACGTCCATGAAGGTGCCTAAAGGTGGGCAGGGACAGTAATAGTCAACACTGGAGGGATTGTAGAAAGACAAAGATACTAATTCACTATTGGAGACCTGTGAATTTAGCCAGTCTTTGTAAAAAGGAATTTAGAATTATTCTAAGAAAGTGACCAAAATTCCCATATCCTTTGGCTCCAGATTATCTTGAATACATGCCTTTTAATAGGAACTCCCTGTTTTTAACTTTTGGTAGAGTCAGAATCTAATATCCACAATGAGTTTAAAAGTTCTTTGGAATTCTTTTGATTACTATAGCTTTTTCAAAAATGAAGCCTATGTTACTATCCTGTTCAAAGTGCCACGGTAATTTCTAAAATGAAGTCATATTTGCAATTTCTACTCCAAAATCAAGTAGAATTATAGCTGGTGATGGGTTGGATATGTGGGATGAGAAAGAAGCACAAATCGAGAAGATCTTAGGTTGAAAACCTGGGTGTCTAAAAGAATGATGGTACTCTAGATCAGTTAAATTCAAATAGAAAAGGGATTGCTAAACATGCATAAGGATCCCTACAGGCCACATATTAACTAAGAAAAAACATGTTAGCATTTTCTGTGTTCTGTTGTAGTTTTTATGTTATTAAGTATTTCTCTATTATATTTTAATTTGTTCAGCCACACTTGGGAGTGCTTCAATTTGCAATATGGTCTGTTATAAATGGAAAAAGAAAATTTAGGAAGAATGGTAGACTCTGGAGAAAAGATAATCAATTCTGCTTTAGACATGTTGAGTTTATGATATTTTCATAATACAGATTCAAATACCCAAGAGACAATTAGTGATGTGAGACTAGAACTTAAGTGAGAGACTAGGGCTAGATACTTGGAACTGGTAGCCATCTACATAAAGATGATCATTAAACCTATAGGAGCTAATGAGGCCATTGGAAAAGGAGTATAAAGAGAGAAAAGAAGGTCCAAAGAAGAGCCTTGGAGTGTGCCCACAGCTAGGGTGGGGGATATGGATGACGATCTAGTCAACAAGACTGAGAAGAGGAGGTCAGATAACTAGGAAGAGAGAACAGTGTAATAGAAATCCAGAGAGGGTGTATAACAATGTCAAATGATGCAGAAAGATCAGAAGAAGTAAGGATGGGGCAGGGGAGGGAGACCATTGGGTTTGGCTTTTAAGAGTCCATCAGCCCTTTTGTAAAGATCAGAATCAATTGAGGGTAGAGGTAGGAGCCCATATTGCAAAAGATTGACAAGTGAGAAAAGAAGAGAGGAGATGGATGCAGGTGGCCCAAGTGGGAGATTGGAGAAGATAAGAGTTTTGGAATAGTCATCACAGGATAGATAACCAATTGGGGAGGAGTGAAATAATTGCCTTGTTGCAAAGAGGACACAGTGGAGATTAGATAAAATACATTTGTCGGTAACTTAGTCAGTACTTCCTCCAGAATCCAGGGTCTTCCTCCACAGTCTTTCAGCAATATGCAAAAAAGCCAAGGAGGCAGACGATGGCAGTAATGCAGTGTTGATGTTGGAATCTGAAAGTAAAGGACAGCATAACATTGAACTGTTTAACTATAGGATCGAGCTTAGGAAGGGAGGAAAGTGAAGCCGACATTGGTAAAACTGGTAAAATACTAAGGGCTGGAGTGCCAGGAAGTGATGGAAAGATGAAGAAGACAGCTTCTAGGAGTGAAGCGTAGGGAGAGATGAATGATAGGAGGATGAGGTGGATAATGGAATTTCAGAATTCTTGATCAGGAAGCAGAACACTCTGAAGTGATGAAGAGATCCAATGTGTGACTGTCTCTGTCTATGGCTGAGGAGAACTAGAGCGTTGGAGTTGAGGAGATTGAGGAAATAGTAGACCCATTTATTTGAGGGAATATCAATATGTAGATTGAAATTCCTGAGTGTGACAGTAGGAGTTGGTGTGAAAAGGAAGACTGTAATCTGAGACCAACTTATTTTAGAAGGAAAGTGTGATCTAGGGGCCAATAGATAACAACAATTAGGTTCTGGTTTTGGTGATAGATTTGGATAGAGTGAATCTCAAAGGGGGAAAGATTGCTGAGTGAGAAGGGAACAGAAGGAGGGTCTGTAAGGGCAATGGGAAGCAAGGAGTATGCCCATTTCCCTTCCTGGCCAAATGCTGGGAAGCATGAGAAGTGTAACTAGTCCTTGAAAGGATATCCAAGGATGTTTTGTTTGGGACAAGGGTATGAGGGAAGGAACCAAGTCTCTGTGACTGACAGAAAGGAGCATGAGAGGGAGAGGTCTCCAAAATAAAGGAGGATTTGCAGGCAAAAGAACAAGAATTCAAGAAGGCACAATGAAAGGGGCAAGTAAAACTGTACTGGGACACAGGAAGAGTGTGAATGAAATGAATAAATGAAAAAGCGTTCATTTAGTGCTTAGTGCCAAGCACTCTGCTAAGAACCAGGACAAAAATACAAATTTTAAGACAGCCTCTTCCCTCAAAGAGACTATACATTCTAATAGGAAGACACAATACATATTGGGGGTGGAGGGTAATACTCACCAAGGGGAGGTATTTTAATTTGCAAAACTACAGGGATGGTGAGTGGTGCTAAGGGAGAATACATTGACATACTCCTTCCAGGAGTAATAGAGGCACTGATCTGATTACAGGTCCAGAACCAGTCAGCCAGGAAAGGGAACGAAGGTGACTGATAGAAAAATGAGGAGCGTTTGAAGAAAATGAGCAGTTGGAGATGCAAGACTGGGGGTCAAGAGAGAAGTTAAGCCTGGATAAATAGATCTGAGAATCATGTGTATAAAGATACAACTGGATTCAGAGGAGATCACCAAGAAAAATAGTACAGAGGGAAAAGAGATAAGGTCAACAGTATCAAGTGTTGCAGGAAGCTGAAAAGGAGTAAGAATTGAGGGAAAGACCCTTTGATTTAGAAATTAAAAGGTCACTGCTGATCTAGGAGAGAATAGTTTCAATAGAGTGGTAGGGATTCTTCCTCAACCTCCACATGGCAGCAAGTAAGGAATAAACTAGTGAGTAAGTGATGAAAAAGTAGAGTATAAATTAATGTTTTAGAAGCTGAGTTTATAGAAGGAGGGAGGGAGATAAATAGGCTAATGACTTGAGAGTAGAAGCAATGTCAACGGAAGATGGGTATGAATTTTTTTTAAAGGATAGGAAGGACAAGACTAAATTTTTAGGCAAAAGAGAAGGTGCCATAGAAGGGATGAACCTAAAGGCAGAGAAATGCCTCCAATAAGATTAGGTCCCTGAAGGGTTGGGATCAAAAGCACAAGTGAAAGGGTTGACCTTGAAAAGGAAAAGAACTGCCTTTGAAATTGGAACAAAGATGAAAATGAAGATTTGGAGATATTTTGAGATATGAAGGAAGGAAAATGAGAGAACATACAATTGATGACATCAAACTTCTCAGGAAAGTAGATGGTTAAGTAACCTGCTGTGAAAAGGGGGGCAAGCAAGGACACTTGATGAAAGAGGACAAGATTTGGAACAGCCAAATCAATTGATATGCATTTATTATCTGCCTACTACATACCAGGTACTCTGCCAGGTGCTAGAAATACAGAAGCAAAAATGTAGTAGCCCCTGCCCTCAAGGAGTATATGTTCTTTAAAGAAGATACGTACATAAGTAAGTGTATAGAAAATATAGAAAATAAATAAAATATAGAAAAATAATAGAAAATAAATAAAATATAGGAAATAAATACAAAGAAGAATAGAGAGAAGGCTCTGGCAAGGGGAAAGATCAAGAAAGACATCATATAGAAGGTGGCACTTTAACAGCATTTTGAAGGAAGGAAGGAATTCTAAGAGGCAGAGATGAGATGGGAGTGCATTCCAGACATGAAGGCCAGTAAAGAGAGAGGAGAGAGTGTTATGTGTGATAAAAATAATGGTAAGGATAGCATTTCTAGAGCACTTGAAGGTTTGCAAAGCACTTCATAAGTATTAATTCTTTTAATTCTCACAACAATCCTGAGAGGCAGGTGCTATGATTATCCCTGTTTTACTGAGACAAACAGAGGTTAAGTGACTTGTCCAGGGTCACACAGCTAGTAAACATCTGAGGGTGGGTTTGAACTCAAGTCTTCCTGACTCTAGGTCCAGAACTTGGCATCCACTCAACACCTAGCTCCCTAGCGTGTGAGGAGCAAGGTGTATGCCAATTCATACTTCTAGCACTGTATGAAGGCAAATTGGCAAGGGTGGAAAGAAATGTGGTATCTTCATGGGAAAATCCAAGTGTAGAGTGGCACAGGGCATAAATCATAAATGAATAAAAGGAATGCTGTGTGGTAGTGAGGGGCTAGTTTTGCATAGATGACGTGTTTGATGTAGACTCACAACATATTTTTTAAAAACTTACTTCTCCAGCAACTCTCAATGGGAATGATAAGGGGTGGCCCAGACTCATGCATTAGTAACATGGGAATTGCAGAAGGACGAAAAGGAAAAGGTCAAAGGTCAGGGTCAAAGATGAGTGCCTTGTCTATGAAGGAAGGAAAGTAAAATCAGAGTAGGAAAGGATTTTGAAGAGGTAAAGGTCTTGATAAAGATGAAGAGTAGGTTGCCAGGGCTCAGGAAGTGGGAAAGAATAAAGAGAATAAGATTGTATTCAGACGGGAATTCCAGTGGAATCATTTCCAGTAGCTGAGATTAGGACAACAGGGGTGGTGATAGTTGAGGAAGGTAATCAAGTTGAGGACAAGATGTTCAAAGGATAATTATTGCAGATATTGAAGTCAACAAGGGAGGTGGCAAGGGTCAGAATGAAGGGGAAGATTGTAAGCCAGGTGCTAAAGACACTAAAGAAAGATAATATAATTGGATGGCATAAACTTCAAAGGAGGAGAGGTTGCTGAGGGATGGTGCCAGTGCCAAAGCCAGAGCCTGGAGGAGGGCCTGGGAGTGGCAATAAGTGCCAACTCATGCTTCTGGTGCTACAAAAAGGCAAATTAGCAAGGGTAGTGAGAACTGTGGCATTTTCAGGGGGATGCCAGATTTTAGCTAGTGGCTAGAGGCAGGAATGTAAAAGAATATTCAAAGATGAAGGGGAAATTGCTCAGTAATAAAATAGAGCAGAGGAGGCAAAGGACACAAGGGAAGGTGTAGAAAGGGGGTATTAGGAACTGAGCAGGGGGAAGGGTTATGTTGGGAAAATATGACAGAAAGGAAAGAGTGAGCAGGAGATAGCTATTTTTGTCCAGGCAGGTGATGATTTTAGGGGAGCAAGAAGGTAGGGGCTTATAAACCTTAAAACAGAGGGAGTAGGAAGAAGGAAGATGTTCAAGAATAAATAAGCCTCAAGGATCTAATTAGACTGTTGATAAAAAGAGCCTTCACAATCTTCCCTCCAAAATGAATCCCATACACTTGGTTGCAGCAAGGAAAGGCTAGTTTAAAAGGAATGAAATTCAAGCTTCTGTGATAAGAAGGATTGGTGAACCATGAATCAATTGATCTAGATGGCTGTACTAATGTGGTAAATTACCACAAATTTGGTGAGTGGGCCAAGGTGCCAAGTTTAAATGATGAGGATTAGAAAAAATGCTGGTAGGGGTTTCTCCCAAGGCAAGATGGTAGAAAAACATAGAGACCAGGTCAAATGCCAACTAGATGGAAAGGGGGGGGGGGGGGGAACTATTTTGCTGAGCTTTGTTTCAACTCTTTATGTACAAATGTACAAATTCTGACCAATAAGCAAGGTGAACTAGTGTCCTAAGGCAAAGAGGCAAATTCGACATCATTCATGTCACTGAGATTTGCTGGGATGGAAATTATGGCTAGAGTATGGGTCTAGAAGGGTATATACTTCATTCATTGCAATAGAATAGTTATTATATCTATTCAAAAGAAATTCAGAATCCAAAAGAGTGAGAGAGGGAAAAGCATGGTGGAACTGTGAGTATCAACAGATAAAAAAACAAAAGTGGTTTTGTCAGAAAAAATATACTACGAACAACTTGAACAGAAAAATCCATCCTCTCAATGGTGGGGAGCAGGGGAGGAGGAGGGAAAGGGAGAGAATCTGGAACTCAAAGTTTTAAAAACAAATATTAAAAATTGTTGTTACATGCAACTGGGAAATAAGGTTTATAGGCAGTGGGGTATAGAAATCCATCTTTCCCTACAAGAAAGTAAGGTGAAAGGATGGAAGCAGGGAAAGAGGGGGAAAGAAGAGAGGACAGACTGGGGGAAGGGGTAATCAGTATGCTTGCCATCTTGGGGGGGTGTAGAGGAGAGATGGGGAGAAAATTTGGAACTCAAAATCTTATGGAAATGCATGTTGAAAACTAAAAGTAAATAAATAAATTCGGGAGGGGGGGGAGGAAGAAAAATCCATCTTTCATGTAGCTTCTAAGGATACCTTCTCTATCCTAAAGCAAGGGATCAACCATATTACCTGTCCCCACAACCTCCAACAACTCCAATTCAACAAACTCCAATGATACTCTGTTTTGTCTAGGATAAAACCCAAACTCCTCAGGTTAGCATTTAAAGTTTTTCATAAATTATTTCCTTCCTACCTTCCTAGTCTTATTATTCATTACACCCCCTCCACCCATGTTGTGATGGCTCATTTGAGAGGTACTGCATCCAGAAGAAGTGTAATGCAGGACCCAGTTCTGATTATCCTTTTGTTGTCCTTAGCATTCATGCCTCATTAGTCTCAGCTCATACTGAGCTTTAACACTCCTTACACTGTTCTTCCTGAATCATATTATATTTTTCATTCATCCTCAGCTTACTGCTCTTATTTTCAGTTCCATTTACAATACATGCTTTTAAAAAAAAAAACTTGGTTTGTGAATTTCTTATTGATACCCATCTCTGTATAAAACTTCTTTTCTTCCTCATTGGAATTACTTTTTTACCTTTTCATTCCTTAAGTCTTCTCATTACTGTTAGGAAGACATCCTATAGAATTTTAGGTTATGGGTTTCTATATACATCCTTTCTCTGAACTTTTTGAAATTCACTTTCCCCAAGTCTAGGGTACAGAACAGAATATATTCAAATTTTCCCTCCTTAATCATGAATTCTGAGATGGAGTGGTCCCTTTCCTCCAAGGGTATCATCATTTGTAATTCAGCACTCAGTTTCTCTTTGTAGGTCAAAATCTGATCCAGAATAGACATCCTCTTTATAACTTCCTACACTTTTTGAAGGTTGAAATTATTTTGGCCAAAAGGGGAGGAGAGGGAGAGAAAGAGAAAGAAAGAGAGGGAGAGAGAGAGAGAGGAAGAGAAAGAGAGAGAGAGAAGGAGAGAGAGAGAGAAAGAGCAGATGTCTGACTAATTGAAGTTTTTCATTATCTCATCATTATCATTTTCTTCCACATAGTTATTGCTTCTATGACTATACTTTGACTCACTAATTATTTTGAATTTCACTGCTAAGTCTTCGTTTGACTCTGTAAAGATGAAAATAATCTTAATGCCTAAGCCATGAAAGGATAAAGCACAAAAAACATATGAATATCAATTTTAAATAAAATCCTGTCAGACTATAGAGATTCACCCAAGAAATAATTCATTATGATCAAGTTGGATTTATGCCTGGGATTCAAGAATGGTTCAACATTAGGAAAACAAGCACCATAATACATCATAATAAAAACAAAGAATTCTCAAACCACATGATTATCTTAATAGATGAGAAACTAGTTTTTGAAAAACAAGGGAGGAAGTAGCCACTACTTCCAGATGCATCCCATTCCACATAGGACAGCTCAGTCAATGTGATGGAATCCTAATAAAGCTGCCCTCAGCCCCAATATTCTAACTTCATTATAGGCCTGGCTCCCCTGAACAGCAGGCCCACTGTACCTACCTAGCCTCCCTGCCAGTGTCCTAATTTCTTCACATGTGTTTCCCTGCTCACTGGAACAACGGGTGTGTCCCTGAACTCTGTTTCCCACAGAAACAGTAGGTATGTCCATGTGATGGGAACCCAGCAACTGCTTCTACCTAATCACTACCCCCAGACCCATTCCCACAGAGATAGGTATGTTCTTGTATTCAATCACAATCACATTGTCCATCTAGCCCAAGACAGGACCACAATACCTAACTATCTATCTTGACTAGACAGGACCACAATAGTTAGCCAATTAGAGGACAGCACGACCAGAATGCTTAACCACCAAACCATAGATGGGACCCCTCCTCCATTACCTAATCCCTTAACAAACTCCTCCTGCCTTTTTAATATTAAACATATTCCTAGATTCTATGTAAATTTTTATTATGTAATCAGCATCTTTACCATATAAAAATCCATCTTGCTCTCTCTGAGGTTGCTGGTTCCTCCTGGAACTTAGCCAGCTTCATGAGAGACATCGATCTCAATAAATGCCAATAATTGGATCAGAGGTGGCCTGACTCTGAATTCTTTGAGATGGTTCCACCACAACGCATCATGAAATCCCCACAGTTTTTGGAGTCCCTGGGATTAAACCACAACAAATTTTTTTTCTTTTACTCAGTTTAAATCTACTTTTGCAACTTTCAACCCTAGCTACTGATTCTGCCATCTAGGTCCCTTCAGAGCAAATTGATTCCCTCCTCCATGTGATAATCATTCAAACACTAAATATTCCTGTTCTATCTCTCTGAAGTCTTCTTCCCATTTGTCCATCCTACATTTGTCCCAGTAAATCACTAATGTTTAGCAAGGACCCATTAAGTTCAGAAGACTGTGCTAAATAAGGCAGACTTGTGCCAAGGATGTGCCCTTCAAGAACTTCCATTCTAAGATAGAGAGGACAGGCTCATTAAAACTCCAAATCCTTCTTACATGTACATCTATATATATATATATCTTACCCATCTTACACTTATAAAATTGATTTTTTTTAATTCAAAAGGTAGGTATTTACCTCCTTTAAAATTTTATTTTATTGAAATCATTCTATCATTCTAGTCTATCAGTTACTTGGGATCACAGCCCTCTCATCCAACATGTTAACTATCCCTCTCAGTTTTTTGTCAGCTACAAATTTAACATCATTCATTCGGTCTACCAACATGCATTTATTAAGGGCTTACATTGTTTCAGTCACTGTGGTAGCTTCTGGGGAATATAAAAAAATTTTTTTTAATTCTGCTTACACAGAGCACCCATTCTGTGGATGAACAAACTGACAAGCACAGGACCAAGGATAGATTTCTGAGACGCTCCACTAGAAACCTTTTCCAAGTTGAAATCAAGCTGTGACTATTCAGTGGGTCTCATCATTCAATCAGTTCTTAAACCACCTGTTAGTACTACTGCCTACTCCACACCTCTCTATCTTCAATCAGTTAACCAGCAAACATTTATTAAGCTTCTAATATTTTTTCCGGGTACTGAGGAGAAAGAAGGAAGGAGAAGAAAAATGAAAATATATTCCTTTCCCTCAAGAAGCTTATTCTCTCTTGGGAGAAACAATATGTACACATGTAAGGATATACAAACAGACAATTTGTGCTGCCCATATGAACCCTGTGTTCACATGGGTTGTTGAAATGCAGCTCAGAGATGAGTTATTAGTCTCTCTACTAGTTAGGAAACTCTTATTCAAAATGATCTAGGTCAGTGGTTCTCAACCTGTGGGTCACAACCCCTTTGAGGGTTTAACGACCCTTTCACAGGGGTCACAGGGATTGCCTAAGACCATCAGAAAACTCATATTTCCAATGGCCTTAGGAACCGAGACACCACTCCTCTATCCATCTCCAGACAGGTCCACCCACATACAAGTATTAAAGGGTCGCGGCATTAGGAAGGTTGAGAACCACTGATCTAGGTGATTTTGGCTTTGGATGAGGTATCATTGGTGAGGGCTAGGGAGGAATCAGGAAAGGCTACAAGAATAGCATGAGAGATTTTCCTAAATGCTTTGCTGAAATTCTGTTACATTATGACTAATATATTTCCCTGATCTGCTCATCTTTCAAAAGAGTAACTTTAATCTTTCCAAAAGAGAAGATCTTTTGTAAAGGAAAGTGAGATTACTGCATCATTAATTACTCTTTTTAAAAAATGTTTCATTAAATATTTTCCAATTACATTTTTAAAAAATTTTAACATTCCAACTAGAAGAAGACAAGAAAATCAAAGCTCCTACATCAAAAGCCTCCAAGAAAATTATTAATTGGTCACAGGCCATGAAAGAACTAAAAAAAAGGATTTTGAAAATCAAGTAAGAGAAGCAGAGGAAAATTTGGGAAGAGAAATGAGAGTGATGCAAGAAAATAATGAAAAATGAGTCAATAGCTTGCCAAAGGAGATCCAAAAAAAAAATACTGAAGAAAATAACACCTTAAAAAATAGACTAACCCAAAGGGCAAAAGAGGTCCAAAAAGCTAATGAGGAAAAGGATGCCTTTAAAAGCATAATTGGTCAAATGGAAAAGGAGATCCAAAAGCTCACTGAAGAAAACAATTCCTTAAAAGTTAGAATGGAGCAAATGGAAGCTAATGACTTTATGAGAAATCAAGAAATTATAAAACAGAACCAAAAGAATGAAAAAATACAAGACAATGTGAAATATCTCACTGAAAAAACCACTGACCTGGAAAATAGATCCAGAAGAGATAATTAAAAAATTATTGAACTACCTGAAAATGATAAAAAAAAGAAAAAAGAGCCTAGATATCATTTTTCAAGAAATTATCAAGGTGGAACAGCTAGGTAGCACAGTGAATAGAGCACTGACCCTGGAATCAGGAGGACCTGAGTTCAAATCCAGCCTCAGACACTTGACACACTTACTAGCTGTGTGACCTTAGGCAAGTCACTTAACTGCAATTGCCTTGCCTTCCTCCCTCAAAAAAAAAAAAGAAATCATCAAGGAAAACTGCCCTGATATTCTAGAACCAGAAGGTTAAATATAAATTATAAGAATCCACTGATTACCTCTTGAAAGAGATCCCAAAAGGAAAACTCCTAGGAATATTGTAGCCAAATTCCAGAGTTCTCAGGTCAAGGAGAAAATATTACAAGCAGCCAGAAAGAAACAATTTTAGTATTGTGTAAATATAATCAAGATAACACAAGACCTAGCAACTTCTACATTAAGGGATTGAAGGGCTTGGAATATGATATTCCAGAGGTCAAAGGAGCTAGGACTAAGACCAAGAATCACCTACTCAGCAAAACAGTATAATACTTCAGGGGAAAAAATGGAAATTCGATGAAATAGAGGAGTTTCAAGCATTCTTGATGAAAAAACTAGAGCTGAATAGAAAACTTGACTTTCCACTGCAAGACTCAAGAGAAGTATGAGAAGATAAACAGGAAAGAGAAATCATAAGCAACTTATTAAAGTAGAACTGTTTACATTACTACATGGAGAAATTATATTTGTAACTCATGAGATCTTTCTCAGTATTAAGGCAGTTGAGGAAATAGGTAGATAGATAGATAGATAGATAGATAGATAGATAGATAGATAGATGGCATAGGGTAAATTGAATATGATGGCCTGATATCTAAAAATAAAATTAAGGGGTGAGAGAAGAATATGTTGGGAGGAGAAAAGGAGAGATAGAAAGGGGTAAATTATCTCACATAAAAGAGGCAAGAAAAAGGTTTCACAATGGAGGGGAAGAAGGAGGAGGTGAGAAAGAATGAGTGAACCTTACTCTTATCAGATTTGGCTTAAGGAGGTAATAACATACACACTCAATTGGATATCTTACCCTACAGGAAAGTAAGGGGGGAAAGAGATAAATCAGGAGGTTGGAGACATGATAGAAGGGAGAGCAGATTGGGAGAAGGGGTAGTCAGAAACAAATATTTTTGAAAACAGACATGGTAAAAGGAGAAAATAGAATAAGTGAGGAGTGAGATATGATGGAGGGAAATATAGTTAGTCTTTCACAACATGACTATTATGGAAGTGTTTTGCATAACTACACATGTATAAGCTATATTGAATTGCTTACTTTCTCAATGAGGGTGGGTAGGGAGGGAAGAAGGGAGAGAATTTGTAACTCAAAATTTTAAAAACTAATGTCAAAAATTGTTCTTACGTACAAATGGGAAATAAGACTTACAGGCAATGGGGTAGAGAAATCTACCTTGCCCTACAAGAAAATAAGGGAGAAGGGGATAAGAAGTGGGGCATGATAGAAGGGAGGACAGACTAGAGAAAGAGGTAATCAGAATATACACCATCTTGGGGCAGGGGGGAGGGGACAGATGAGGAGAAAATTTGAAACTCAAAATCTTGTGGAAATGAATGTTGAAAACTAAAAATAAACTATTTTTTAAAATTTAAGTCATTTTTTAGAATTTTGAGTTTCAAATTCTCTCTCCCTCCTGCCTCTCCCCACCCTTTTGAGGAGGCCAACAACATGATATCAACTATACATGTAAAGTCGTATAAAATATTTCCATATTAGTCCTGTTGCAAAAGAAAACAAGCAAAAAAAAAAAAAGAAAATTTAAAAAGCATGCTTCAATTTGCACTCAGAGTTCATCAGTTCTCTCTGGAGGGGAATAGCATTTTTCATCATGGGTCCTTTGGTATCATCTTGGATCATTGTCTTGATCAGAATAGTTAAGTTTTTCGCAGTTCATCGGCATTACAATATTGCTGTTACTGTGTACAGTATTCTCTGGGTCTGCCCACTTAACTTTGTAGCAGTTCATGTAAGACTTTTCAGGTTTTTCTAAAACCATCCCACTCGTCATTCTTATAGGACAATAGTAATCCATTGCAATCATATACCATAACTTGTTCAGCCATTCCCCAATTGATGGGCATCCCCTCAATTTCCAGTTCTTTGTCACTACAAAAAGAAGTGTTATAAATATTTTTGTACATATTTATCTTTTTCCCTTTTCTTTAATCTCTTTGGGATATAGACATAGTAATGGTATTGCAAGGTGAAAGGATATATACAGTTTTATAGTTATTTGAGCACAGTTCCAAATAGTTTTTCAGACTATAATAAAAATAATAGTTCTACCTAAATTGACCCATTTGAACTATCAAAAAAATTTATAGAGCTAGAAAAAATAAAATTCATCTAGAAAAACAAAGGTCAAGGATATCAAGGGAATCAATGAAAAAAATGTGAAGGAAGGTCATACCAGATCTCAAATTGCATTATAAAGCAATAATTATTTAAAAAAAAAAAAACTAGTACCAGCTAAGAAATAGAGTGGTAGATCAGTGGAATAGATTACGTACAAATTACATTATAGTAAATGACCATAGTTCTAATACATGATAAACCCAAAGATCTAAGCTTTTGAAACAAAAACTCATTTTTACAAAACTTGCTAGGAAAACCGGAAAGTAGTATGGCAAAAACTAGGTACAGATCAATATTTCACACTGTCAAAATGGGTACATGATTTACACACAAAGGGTGATACCATTAGCAAATTAGGGGAGTATGGAATGGTTTATCTGTAAGATCTATAGATAAGAGAAGAATTTAGAACCAAAGAAAATATAGAGAGCATTACAAAATGTAAAATAGATAATTTTGATTATATGAAATTTTAAAGGTTTTGCACAAACAAAACCAACACAGCCAAAATTATAGGGAAAGCAGGAACTGGGGGAAATTTTATAATAAGCATCTCTGATAAAGATCTCATTTCTCAAATATATAGAGAACTGGGTCTAATTTATAAAAATACAACTCATTCCCCAATTGGGAAATGGTTATAGAATATGAACAAGCAGATTTCAGATAAACGAATCAAAGCTATCTATAGTCATATGGGGAAAAAATTCTCCAAATCACTATTGATTAGAGAAATGCAGATTAAAACAATTCTGAGGTACTGTCTCACACCTATCAAATTGGCTAATATGACAAAAAAGGAAAATGATGGTCTTGGGGGTGCATGTGGGAAAACTGGGACACTAATGCTCTGTTGCTGGAGTTGTGAACTGATCCAACCCTTCTATAGAGCAATTTGGAACTATGCCCAAAGGGCTATAAAACAGTGCATATACACAGTCTGGTCCATCAATAACACTGCTAGGGCTAAATCTCGAGGATATTCCAAAAAGAAAAAGAAAAGAAAAAAGGACCTATCTGTGCAAAAATATTTATAGCAGCTCTTTTTGTGGTGGTTAAGAATTGGAAATTGAAGGGATGCCCATCAATTGGGGCACGGCTAAGCAAGCTGTGTTATATCATTGTAATGGAACATTCATATGCTGTAAGAAATAACGAGCAGGATGATTTTAGAAAAACCTGGAAGGACTGAACTGATGCAGAGTGAAGTGAACAGAACCAGGAGAATGTCATACACCATAAAAGCAATATTGTTCAATGAAGAATTGTGAATGACTTAGCTATTCTTAGCAATACAATGATCCAAGACAATCCCAAAGGATTAAGGATGAAGAATACTATCCACCTCCAGAGAAAGAACTGATATTGTCAGAATACAGATTGAAGCAGGCGATTTTTCACTTTCTTCCTTTCATTCTTTTTCTTTTATTCAAGTCATCTTGTACAAAATGACAAATATGGAAATGTTTTACATAATTGCACATGAAAGAAAAAATGTCTAGCCCAAGGTAAGTTTGTTGACTTGGCAGTGCTTACAAAAATAAGTAAAATTTTAAGTCCCTTCCAGAACCTGCTTCTTTATATTATCCTCCCATGTATGCTCTACTTCCTCCCACTACAAAATGATCTTTTCCAGCCCCAGGGTGCACTGTTTGTCTGGTTCTGATCCTGATGCCTGAGCTCTAGTCTTACACTGACTTTGAAAGTTCTTCCACCAGTCAAGGAGGTTTCTAAGACTACAGGACCCTAAAAGTACTATTCTTGACCACAGCTTATTTTTCTATGAACTGTTCAGTATCCCCAGTGCATTTTCAGTAGTCAAAAAATCATAGGATTGCAGCTCAGCTGCCATGTAGTCCAACTTGTTCCTGAACAACAATCCATGCTGTTGTTGATCGGCCATTTTCAGTCATTCTGACTCTTCCTGACCCTATTTGAGGTTTTTTGGGCAAAGATTCTGGAAGGGTTTGCCATTTCCTTCTCCAATTCATTTTATAGATAAGGAACTGAGGCAAACAAGGCTAAATGACCTGCCCAGGGTCACACAGGTTGTCTGAGACCAGATTTGACCTCAGGTCCTCCTGACTCCAAGCTTAGCATTCTGTCTGCTATGCTACGTTCTATGTGGCACCTAGGAAGCTAAATGGATAGTTAGCTAGGCCTGGATTCAGGAAAACGAGTACAAATCCAGCCTCAGACACTTACTAACTGGGTAACCCTGAGCAAGCTGCTCACCCCTTCTGCTTCAATTTCCTCGTCTACCTCACAAGGTTGTTATGAGGATCAAATGAGATACTGTCTGTAAAGAGCTTATCATGGTGCCTGGCACATAGTAGGTATTTAATATATGCTTGTTTCTCCCCCTCCCTCTCTATTCTTTCCCCTTCCTCAACACTGTCTGGCAAACTGGTATGTTTATTATTAATTTAAATTCATTTGCCGTCTGTACTTTTATAATGAATTTTGTCTCCAGATAAAGGTGGGTCATTTCAGTGCATTCTGGATAAATGTTTGCTTTAAATGAATAGACCACACTATGAGGAAGGACAAGGAGGAATCTCTGTATAAATCATGCTTACTATAAGCTAAGCCTTTAATGAGGAAGGTAGTGTGATGTCGAAGTCTTCTCTCACTTTTACTTGAGGCACAAAGAGCTTCAGAAGTTTTTCCTTCTATTAAGCCAAAATCACCTTCTCTTTAACCTCTAGCCAATATTCCTAGTTCTAACCTGCTGGGACCAGACAGAACAATTGCAATCCTTCATTTGCAGAAAAGCATCATCTTTTCCATTTCTTCTCTTTTCCCAGCTTCCTCAATTAGCATGATGTTCAAGCGATAAGGAATGAGAACTGGATTTGGTATCAGGAGACCTGTGTTCAAATCCCAGTTCTGTCACTTATTGCTTGTATGACCTTGGTTAAGTCACTTAACTTCTCCTTTACCTCAAAAAATCAAGGGTTGAGTTCAAAGGCCCCTCACAGTTCTAAATCTCAGATCCTACATTGTGTTTCTTCTGCATGAACTTACCTACCAATGTCTTTCCTAAAATACTATATATTATGACTGAGTTCAATACTCCACTTGTAGTATCATCAGGGCAAGTGGAATAAAACAGGCCTATCACTTCCCTCTTTTTGGAAACTTTGCCTCCATTAATGTTTGGAATGTTTGGAAACTTTGCCTCCATTAACCTAAAATCATGTTAGCTTTTTGGTTACCATACAACACTGTTGACTTACAGTACACCAAAACCCCCAGATCCTTTTTTTTTTAATAAAAATTGTTGTCTAGACACACCTGTACTTATGCAGTTGGCTTTTGTCTATTGTTATGACTGGCTCTAACCTTCGCTTCTTTGCCTAATAGGTAAGGTATCTTAGTTCAGTCTTCTTAATAGCTTTTACTGGCAGTTCCCTTCTTTCCCCTGGAGCCTACCTACATTAAATCAACTTCCTGTCTTAATCTTTCAAAACTCATACCTCCTTTGGGGGCTTCCCATGGAGCTTCTGTCTCATATCTGAGGGATGTCTCCAGGTTTTAGCTCCTTTCCAAGGCAGAGATGCCTAACAGACCAAATCTCTGGATTTTCCCCATTCTCTTTCCCTTTGATAACTCATCTATCATTCTGCTCAAGGAGCCTTTTAGTATCTTTCCATTACCATATTAAGACACAAACCTCTTTAAATAACATAGTAACAATACCATACAATCCCTTGCTGCTATTAGATGCTTAATAGATGTTTGTTAAATTGAACTGCTGAATTCATATTTCTTACTTCAAAACAGCTCTGATTCTATCTATCAAAGTTCCCTACACTGATGCAGATAGCAACCCCAGTACATAAGCAAACAGTCATTATGAGTTGCTGGGGCCAAATAATTTCCTAATTTGGTGGCCAAGTTTCTGGTGATAAGCCTGTCAAAACTTAGCTAGCCTGGCAGACACACACATCAGCACCAGGTGTGTACTCAAAGCCCTCTCTAGCTTGGGGAAATCTGCTGGAGCTTGTGTTCTGCTACCTCCCCAATCTCTACCCCACCCATGGAGGTCCCGTGTAAGAAAACAGGAAAGAAAAAGATGGTTTCTGGAGGCTAGGGAAAGTGAATAACCTTGTTGCAGGGTACAATCCACATTTTAGAATACATCAACAAGGAAGTTAGTATGGTAATAATGAAAAGAATACTGAACTTGGAGTCAGAGGGAGGACCTGTGTTCCAATGTCACTGTTCTTTAACACCTATATGACCTTGGGCAAGCTGACAAATTATGAGTTCAAAAAGATAATCCTTGGGGTCCCTTGCAATGGTTGCTAGTTTAGGGCTAGGAGAAAATCAGTTGTGAGATATTCTCTCAGTTCTTAAATCACTTCCTGTGATTTATACAATCTCTTTCTCAAGAATCTAGAACAATCCATGCAGATTCCAGAAGTATATTGAAGACTGAGGGAACCCTTCAGGCCATACAGCTTTTATTTTGTCAGGATAGACAGTCAATTTCATTCCTGGGGATGAAAATAACCTTATTTCTGTGTTCATAATTGTCCATTTGTGTTTTTTATATATATATATATATATATATATATATATATATACATACACATATTTAGTAGTTGTTAATGGTTTGATGATATTGACAAGTTACAGCATTGGGCTAAATCTATTTAATATTTTATTTTATTTATTTTAGTTTTAATTGTCCATTTGTGAAGAAGTTTCAAAGAATTTGCTTTGGAGGAGTGTGTATTGACAGGACACAGCACAATATCTACCACTGAGGTTTTTTTGGTTGTCAGTACTAGGAAGAGACTTTAAGGATCATCTGATCCAAAATCCTCAATGAAGAAATGAGGAAACAGGCCGAGAAAGACAAACTGGCATCCCCAAAGTTACACAGCTAGTAGCTGGCTGAGCCAGATTTTGAACTCAGGACTTCGGATTCCAATTCCCCTGCACTGTCTGCTGGGCTCTCCTTTATACCAGTGCTAGGATTTGAACTAAGATCCTGAGTACAAGACTATGAGTCAGAAGACAAAGCTTTGTACTAACACACTATATGACCGTAACCAATGAGGGTCATTGTCTCTAAGGTCCCTTCCAGTTATAAATCTATGATAATTTATGACCTTCATTGACTGAGAATTGATTTTAAACTAAAGGTTGGCAGATTACTTAAAAGAAAAATTTCCAATATTTTCACCACCATTTAGTGTCTGTATTTCAACCAAACTTCCCAGTATGGTATTATTTCCTTCTTGCATCAGTCTAGAGCCTCGAATGAAACCACATAGTGTGTTTCCATTCATCATGAAACTTATGACACAATTAAGCAGTGAGTAAGTTTCAACTGCCATGGGATTTCAATTTCAGTGGTTTAAGAACTGACAAGATCCACTGCGTAATGACCCAAAGTTATATTTCTGGTCCTGAAGCATATGAATTATATACTCTGATTTGTCCAATTGTTCTCAAATGCCCACTTCTTTTTATGTTATATGCTCAGCTAAAACCAGTTCTCTACAGTCACCACCACATGAGTCATTGGTCATTGAGAGAAGGGGTGGGGGACCAAAAGTCACCATTTTTCTTTTCCCTTTAATGAAATTTAATTTTTTTAAATGAACAAAAACCTATTCTCCCCTCTCTAACCTTTACCAAAGAGAAAGAGAAAAGAAAAACAAAACCTCTGGAACAAATAAACATGGTTGAGCAAAATTAATCCCACATTAGCCACAACCAAAAAACATATGTCTTGATCTGCCCCTGAGTCCATTCCATCTCTGAGACCTACTATTTTTCCTAAATGACCCAGATAAAAGGGAATTGGGTCTGATTTTTCCTGAATAGAAAAGTTTCATACTCCAAACCACATTTATTGTCCCTTCACTTCATTCTACTCTTTATAGAGCTTTTATAAATTAAACAATCTACTACCATACCACTTTAGAAGGTCTCTAGATACAAAAACTAGGCTTTTGCTTCAATTTACCAAGACAATTTGTTTTAGTATTTCCTTTGCATTGTAGAGATGTGACTCCTTGGGCATACTCAAGCATATCTCTCTTAGTATATATTCCTTATTTTCCACTTTCAGTTCATTGGGTCTCAATAGATTTCTCACTCCAGGATCCTTCTGGATTCCACAAGGGTTGACTCCCACTCAGCTGTCATATTCCTCTAGTTCAGTCGTTCTTCAGTTATATCTGACTCTTCATGACCCTTTTTGGGGTTTTCTTGGCAAAGATACTGGAGCGGTTTGTCATTTTCTTCTCTAGCTCATTTTACTGATGAGGAAACAAACAAACAGGGCTAAGTGACTTGCCCAGGGTCCTACAGCTAATAAGCTTCTGAGGCTAAATTTGAACCCACAAAGATGAGTCTTCCTGACCCCAGGCCTGGCATTCCAGCCTCTAGGTCACACATCATATTCTTACCCAGCTCCTAAGATTAGATCCTGGTTATTTCCAGAGGTGGAATAATGTGAACCAGTAATCTGACATAGTAAAATTGATCCTATAGATTTAATACTGTTCCCCTCAAGCAGGGAACAGCTGGTGAATGTTTAATAATTGGGTGAGGATGGGGGTAGGACATATACTTGTGACCTACTTTTAAGTTTGATCTACATTATTAAAATCTTCTCCATTATTTTCTTAAATCATATAATGACTCAAATAATAAATCATGCCCTGATTTTGTAGTGGGTGTAGATTTCCCATGTGTAAGTGCTTACAATCACTCGGGAGCCAGGTCAGCGCTCAGCACAACCCTACCTTAAAGCAAATCCTCATAACATAAGGGAAAAGGAAAACTGTGTAAGAGTCTTGATCATTTAAGGACTATATTTGGGATCTAAAGATCTGGGTTCAAATCCCAGTTCCATTTCTTATTACCTGTCTGACTTTGACAAAGACACTTACCCTCTATGGGTCTCGGTTTCCTCTTTTGTGAAATAAGGAGACTGGATGAGATGTTATCTCTTCCAAATCTTTGGATTGCATCTCTTCAGCTGTATCTAAGTCATTTCATTTCTTCTCTTCACCTCAGTTCCTTCACAGATCCTTTCTAATTCCTATGGGTCTGACAATCCTGTTTTCCTTTAACAATTCCAATAATTCAGATAAAAAGTGGTTTTATTTGATTTTGTGTGAATTTCTAAGTCACATCCATTACTTACGGCCATGGTTTTGTCTTGCTTCCAGCCCTGTGTTGCTGTCCCCTGCTACTTGGGCTACTGTAGAATGCCTTCAGAGATAGACACACATGCAAGCAGACTGGAAATAGATTTGGTAGGTGGAGAAGCATACAGATCACACACATACAAGCTCTGCAGGTCTCTAATTCATCCTCTAAAGTTGTCAGATTTATATTTCCAACAGTAGTTTTGTTTTGTTTCATTATTTTTAGTCAGACATGTCAACTCTCTACTCAAAAATCTTCACTGGCTCCCTATTACCTAGTTACTTTGGGGTATAAGGGGTGTTCAAGGAGGATCAGCACCTTTGGTGTGAGGGCTTGCAAAGCACTTTTCAGTGCTGTTCATTCACTTTTGGTGTCTACCTGTCATCCAACTCTCACCTATGGATCCAAGAAGCTATAGCATACACGGCAGCCCAACCTGGTAAAACTATCTCAGCAGGTAGGCTAAACCAGGTGGAGGGTAACCCATTGGTGAGTTAGAGGGATATCTACCTCAAGCATGTGAAGACTTTCTCTGAAGGAATGAACAGATAAGAGTATTTTGTTCCAAGAGCCATGAAGTGGTTGAAGAAGGCACTGTAGGGTGCTTGGAGTTTGCTCAGACATTGAAGATGCCAAGGTCATTCACTACATCCCAGGCCATCGCCAGTCATCTTGAGTTTTGTCCTGCCACTGGACTTCAATGACTCAGGAAGACAGAGTGAGACTGACAGCTTTGTGCAAGTCAAGACATCACTCTGTGATGTCATTGGTCCTCTTCAAAAGCAAAGGACAAACAACAATGACATTACTACACACAGTGATTCTCAAAGTATAATTCAAGGACCACTCAAGGTCCCATAAATTCTTTCAGGATCCTTTCTGCCCCCAGTTACTAATATTCTCTCTTTAAATTACTTTGGAAAATAAATAAATAAATTACTTTGGAGATGTAGAATGAGACATACATTTTTTGGATGTGGCCAGTTCAGGAATTTGTTTTGTTTGCCTACATTTATTACAAGGGTCTTGTTTTGGTTTGGTTTGGTTTTTTTCCAATGAAGTGATGAAAAGTGGGTGTGAGAGAAAATAAATGTTCATTAAATTGAGAAAATCATCAAAATAAACTACTGTGTATTTCTTTTTATGTACTTTGCATTTACTTATCTACATGCATATTATACCCCCTCCAATAGAATATAGGCTCCTTGAGGACAGGAACTGTTTCACTTTTGCCTTTGTAACCCCAGCAATTAGCACAGTGCCTAGAATACAGTAGGTGCTTAACGTATGATGAAAGTTAAAGTGGAAAATAATAATGTCACCTAGCAGAAAGCCAGCAACAACAAGGTTACAGATCAGCTGTGATGCACATGAAACTTTCCAAGGGCACTTCATTGGATGTATCAGGAACAAGATGTTTCATGCCTGTTGCACTCCAGGGAAAATCCTGATGAATCATCAGCTGTTTGAGAAGGAAGGAAATTATCCATCCACGCTAAACAAAGTTATCATCTGCAATAAAGAGGTAACACAGGGAATTTGAAATTGTCTTGGTTTCTTAACTCTTATTGCAACTTCAAGTTAGAGAAAAAAAAAGAAAAGAAAAAAAGTTCCACCTCTGTTAGATTTCATCAGTTGGAGGCATCTATGAGAAACTGACCCCTTTCCCCAACAGCACCCTCGTCAACTGGCTCTACCAATTCCAGCGGACCAGAGGAGCCAATCCAAATATTCCCTCCTCACTTTATTTTTCCCAGGGATTCCCAGGGTTATTAAAAAGATAACAATAGCAGAAATGAAGCTACAGTTCTTGATGTTTTCAAGTTCATCTCAACAGTGATCTGAGTACACTAAAGATTCAACAAGCCGCTCAAGTACAGAAGGGTGTCAATGATCTCCTCAGAGATAGCTATCCCTCTTCTCCATTTCTTCTTCTTGAAGTTTACACTTCTCTCTGTCTTTTTCAGCAGATGAGGGACACATTCCACAATCTCCTGGTCGAACTTCTTTCCAAGTGATGGTGATCTCCCTGCACACAGGTTCATTCACAGGAAAATCACTCACAAGGTAGCTATGTTGTTGTTCAGTCATTCTTCACTCATGTCCAACTCTTTGTGATGCCATTTGGGGTTTTCTTGGCAAAGAAAATCATCTCCATCTCATTTTACAGATGAGGAAACTAAAGCAAGATGAGTTAAGAGATTTGCCCATGGTCATATAGCTAGTAAATGTGTGAGGCCAGATTTGAACTCATGAAGATGAGTGTTCTTGACTCTGGGGCTGGCACTCCAACCTCTGTACCACCTAGCTGCCCAGGAGTGTATAATACTTTATAATTATAATCCCAGCTACCTTCTTTATGTAATTGGTCCAGACTCATCCCATGATAGCTTTGGAGGTAGGAGAGAGGTCTATATTTTTTTTCTAAATCTCTTTAGGAAGCATTTATAAAGCTTTTTTTTTCTTGACCACAAGCCATTGGAAATAATCTGCATAGTTGAACCCTTAGGAGCATATCATCAAGGAAGAGAGTGAAGAGACAAGAGAAGAGCTACTAAGATAGAGTTTTAAGAGACACACATAGTAAGTCGTTGGGAAATAGGTGATGATCCAACAAAGAAGACTAAGAAGAAGTAGTCAAACAGGTAAGATGAGAAGTCAAGGAAGGAAAGACTTCAGGAAAGAGATGAGGGGAAACAAAGAAAGGGTTAGTCAATAGTATCAAAAGTTCAAGAAGGATGATGTCTGAGAAGAGGCTATTGGATTTGATAAATAAGAGTTTGTTGATACCTTCTGAGACAGAAATATTGGTGGTGGCATCAACAATGGGGGAAATCAACAGGTCAACTGCAAGCTTCTCTGACTCCAGAACTGGTACTCCAGAACTAGAACTCCAGAACTACTAATACTTCAGTAGCTAGCTGGCACAGGTGATAGAGTGCCAGGTCTAGAGTCAGAAAAAACTTAAGTTCAAATCCAGCCTCAGATATTTATAGATCCATGACCCTGAGCAAGTCAGTTAACCTCTGTTTGCTTCTATTTCCTCCCCTGTAAAATGGAGATAATGAAAGTACCTATCTGGAAAGGTTGTTGCAAGGATCAAATTAGAGAGTTTTGTCAAGTACTTAACACAGTGCCAGACACAGAGTAAGCAAATATTTGTTGTTAGTGGTATTTATTATTATTATTATTATTATTATTCCATGGTACTAAAATACTAAAAAGTTACTTGGTGGCAGGTCACTGTGGCATCTTCCCCCATGCCTAGAAAAATGATATAGAAATTACATGAAAGACATATTTGCAAAATTTATGTTTCTACAATACTGTTAGTGAAAGGACAAGCACAAGTTACCCCCAAAGTCCACCAAGAAAGTGACCAACTGCTCTTTGGAATATGGATTCAGAGACTCATGGTTCTTGGTAATGGAAAGGACTTCAAGAAATCATTTGATCTGGACCCTTGCCTCAAGAAGTGATTGGGAGGTGAAGCTGTAAAAACAAGAAATGTAGACTATTCTTTGGAGACGTTTGGCAGTGAAAGAATTGGGACATATGGGATAGTTGCCTTAGGAGTTGGCAGAGACAAGAAAAGGCGCTTTCAAGATGTGGTAAACTTAAGCACATTTGTAGGCAGTTTTCTGTGTTCTCTTCCTTTCATTTCTCTCATATAAATCTCTCATTTCTCATCACCTTCTGTCAGAAGAGACTGCTACTGTTGTCTTCTGAAATGCCTTCACCTTTTTATAAATGAAATTATACACAAATAGCCAGCATTTCTTTTGAATACCAACAAAACTGTGCAGGAATAGATAAAAAAGAAATTCTTTTCAAAATGACCACATAACATATAAAATGCCTAGGAGTCTACCTTCTAAAATATACACAAGAGGGGTGGCTAGGTGGTGCAGTGAATAGAGCAATGGCCCTGGAGTCAGGAGTACCTGAGTTCAAATCCGGCCTCAGACACTTAACACAAAAACTAGCCATGTGACCTTGGGCAAGTCACTTAACCCCAATTGCCCTCCAAAAAAAAAAAGCACAAAGAAATAAAATATACACAAGAATTTTATAAATACAACTATAACCATTTACAGAAATATAGACCTGAATTATTGGGGAAATACTTATTGCTCATGATTAGGATAAGTCAATATGATAAAAATAGCGAGCAACTTCAATTAATTTACTTATTCAATACCATATGAAACAATCAGAAGTTTATAGAACTAGAAAAATAACAAGGAAATTCACATGGGGGGGAAAAAGATCAAGAACGTCCAGTGAAATAGTAAAAAGGAATGAGAGCGAAGGAGCTTAGCAGTACCAGACCTCAAATTATACAAAGCAGGAAGCATCAAATATATTTGGTGCTTGTTAAAAAAGAGAGATGAATCAGTGCAAAAGATTAAGTATAAGGCATACAAAAGCAAATTCATTCAATAAACACGAAGGCCTAAGTTTCTGGCATAAGGATTCACTATCTGATCAAAACTGTTGGTGAAATTAAGCCGAAGTATTGAAGAAATTAAAGTTAGGCTCATATTTCACATCTTATACGCAAGATAAGTTCCAAATGGATATGTGACCTATATATAAAAGGTCACATTAGAGAATTAGAAAAACATGGAAAAAATACCTATCATCTATGAATAGAGGAAAAATTCATGACCAAACAAGGGATAGAGAATATCATAGAAGATAAAAGGGATCATTTTAATCACATGAAATTTTAAAAATTGTGCACAAATCTAATAAAGATAAGTTTAAAAGGAAAACAATAAGGAATTTTTTGGAAAACAATAAGGAATTGCTTTGCAGCAATTTTTTTCTGATAAACGCCTTGTTTCCAAGATACATTAGGAGCTGTTTCAAATTTATAAGAATAAGATGTTATTCCACAATTGATTTAAATGGCTAATAATATGAACAGGTAGCTTTTAAGTGAAGAAATACAGGCTATCTCTAGCCATATATTTTTTAATGCTCCAAATCAGTACTCATTAAAGAAGGTGAATTAAAGCAATTCTGAGATTCTGCCTTATGCCCATAATAGTTGCAAAGATGATAAAAAGAAAAGAAAAATGCTACATAATGGAGGAGCTGTTAGAAAACAGACACATTGATGCATTGTCAACGGATTTGTGAATGGTTACATTCTGGAAAGCAATTTTGAGTTTTACACAAAAAGTATGTAAGCTATGCATTTTCTTTGACCCAGCCATGCCATAGGTAGACCTATCCCCAAAAGAGATAAAAGAAAGAAGAAAAGCTCCTTTATTAGCAGATCTTTTTGCGGTGGCCAAACACACACACACACACACACACACACACACACACACACACACACACACACACACATGAAACTAAAATCTAAGGAGACACCCATTAATTGAGAAATGGTTGGATAAGTTGTGATATATGGATGTGGAGTACTCGTGCTGCTTGAAATGAGGAAACAATTCAAAAAGACGAAGAAAGACTTAGATGAACTTAGTTGGTGAAGTAAGTTGAACCAGAAGAACAACTTATACTATAACATTAATATTATAAAAATAAATTATTTGTAGGATTTTTACACATTGATGAATGAAATGAGAACTGGTAGAACAACTCATACAATAACACTGTAAAAACAAAGAACTTTCTAACCTGTAAGAACCATGATCAACGCAGTGATCATTCATGATGCCAGAGCATAGAACATAAACATGGCAGCCATGACAATGAAGTGATCAGTTTAGGGTGCAGATATCTTTTAAGAAATATGTGTTTCTGCAAATGGTCATTAAGGGAATTTGTTTTTCTTGATAGACATATTTATTACAAGAAAATGTTCTCTTTTTTCCCAATGGAGTGGGGAATGGTCGGGGGGGAAATAGATTACTAATTTTTAATAGGATTTAATAATTATTAATAGAATAAATAATAATTAATAATAATGGGGTGCTAAAGATGTGGACTGTTATAAGCACTTTCAGATAAGATAGAAAGGAAGGAAGGAAGGAAGGAAGGAAGGAAGGAAGGAAGGAAGGGAAGGAAGGAAGGAAGGAAGGAAGGAAGAAAGGAAGGAAGGGAAGGAAGGAAAAGAATCCTGGCCTAGAGCATTCAGGGGTTAAGAGTCATACAACCAGTATGTTTCAGATGAAACAGTTGACTCCAGGACTCTATCAAGCCATAGCTAGATCTTTACCCACCATCTCACATTGCCTTTCAACTATATTATAGCAAAATTTATTTTAAAATTATAAGTTTAAAGGGGTAATCAGTATGCTTGCCATCTTGGGGTAGGGGTAGGGGAGAGATGGAGAGAACATTTGGAACTCAAAATCATGTGGAAATGAATGTTGAAGACTAAAATAAATAAATAAAATTTAAAAAACAAAATAAAATTATAACTTCAAAGGATATTGACCTTGCCTTATTTTCTAATATAGCACAAGAAAAGTTTTAGTTACATGCAACCTCTTTCCTTTGGTCACAGACCAGGTTCCTGTTAACCTAGAGAAATCACTCTTCAATGAATTTTCATAAGGAAGATCCCATATGGGAAAGGTGCCATGTTGTGACTAACAAGCTCCTACACCATTGTAAGATTTATGGATTTTTTCACTTTCATAGAATCATAGAATTTATAAATTCATAGAATTTTGAGTTGGAAATGACCCTAGACTAGAGGCTACCTAGTCTGGTACCTTTATTTTACAAATCAAGAAATTGAATCCCAGAGAAGTCAAGTGAGTGACCAGAGATCACACAGGTCAGAGGCAGAATGTGAACCTGGGGACTTTGATTCCAAATCCAGCATTCTTTCCGCCATCCTTCTTTTCCACTTCTCATTCTTTCCCAAGCAAAGTGGTAGTTCCTCAAGCTGTATTGCCAAGGCACTATTCACAACACTTACAGCAACTATGACAGCTCTGGGCTCTGCTCGGTCCTTCAGCAAACTTCTCCCACCACAGGCTCCATGTGATTACATTCTGCCTATTAAAGGACAGGGAAGATCCTCAAATTCTCATTACCATTACACAGGCCACCAAGGATTCTTCCCTGCACCAGTACATGAAGCGAATTAATAGCATCAGTCAGCACATGCGATGATCTCAGGAAGTGCTCATTGGAGCAAAGCAATAGCTTTGAATTGTTTGACAAATAACCCTGATGGACCTCTTCTTTTTACACCCTGTCATGTCACGAGGTGTGTGTGTTTATAACATCATAGTGCATTGTTGGAATTCTTCGCCCTTTGGCACAACTCAGAGACGGTAATGGAGTTTCATCACAGGGAAAATGCATGTTCTATGTGTGAGTCAAGTGAAGAGGCACCTTTTCTGTTAAGAGTGAATAAGTAGGATGGTAATGGGGTCAGGGTATGCACTAACGTAGATCCTAGAAGTTATCTTTTTAGCTAAAGTCGGCTGGAAACCAGAGTCAGATGTTCCTTCTTCAATACTCTGGGTGAGTTCCCACAATTCTAAGTCTCAAAGAAGAGATTCTAAATGGAAGAGAGAGGCAGGAGGGGCAGGGCAGGCAGAAAGTTTCTAAAGAATGGCAAAATCAGGGCAGTGAATAGAGCACCAGCCCTGGAGTCAGGAGGACCTGAGTTTAAACCCAGTGTCAAGACACTTAACACTTACTAGTTGTGTGACCTTGGGCAAGTCACTTAATCCCAATTGCCTTGTCTTCCTCCCTCCAAAAAAGTGAAAGAAAGAGAGAGGAAAGAGAGAGAGAGAGAAAGAAGGAGAGAGAAGGAGGGAGAGAGGAGGGAGAAAGGAGGGGGGGGAGAGAGAGAGAGAGAGAGAGAGAGAGAGAGAGAGAGAGAGAAATTCCATTTAAAAAAAAGCAAAATCCTGCATGAAGGACTTAAACAAAACATGGAAATCAGTATCTTCTGCAGCATCTCATCCCCACCAGAAAAATACAGACAAGCAAGTAAATGTCCTAATGTCTTCATATTAACCTGGTACTGCCCAAACCCTGCATACTACACTACAGGACAGACTAATGAGTATCAACCTTCACCTATGTTTCTGATTCACCGAATCTATGTTTATTTAGGTATTCATCTGCTAAATCATTGAATCATGGACCTAGCTCTTGAAAGGACCTCTTAGATAGAAGGCATCTATCCCAATTCCCTCATTTTACAGATGAAGAAACTGAGACCCAGAAAGGTTAAGTGTCTGATCATGGTCTCACAAGTAAACATCAGAAGCAGGATTTGAACCCAGCATTTAAATATTTTTATTACGTCCAAATACAACTACACTAGAGTACGTTCAATTTTGTGGACTTGGAATTTAAGTGTCCTGAACTTTTGGTGATCACTCCCACTTTGTCCCAGACGAATTAATCATCTTCATTCCCATACAGAGAATCTATCCCGCTTCCCTACCATCTCTCCTATCCTTGTGAATTAGGTGGAACAACTCAGAAGAAAACCTGCAGCTTTCATTTACTTAAACAGACAAGTGCCCTAGTGGATAATGTGTGAGACTTGAAATCTGGAAGACCTGACTTTGAATCCTCCTTCAGTCGCTTAATAGCTATGTGACCCTGAGAAAATCACTTTCATCTGTAAAGTGTGAATACCAATGCATAGAGCAGCAAACCTGGAGTCAGGAAGACTCATCTTCCTGAGTTCAAATCTGGCCTCAGACATTTATTAGCTGTGTGATCCTGGGCAAGTCATTTAACCCTGTTTGCCTCAGGTTCTTCATTTGTAAAATGAGCCAGAGAAGAAAATGGCAAACCACTCCAGTATCTTTGCCAAGTAAATCCCAAATGGGTTGACATAACTGAAAACAACTGAACAAAATGGTACCTATCTCACAGTGTTGTTGTAAGAACCAAAGAGATAGCATATGTAAAGCACTGCCACATAAATATTAGTGACTATTATGTCTATGAACTCCATTTCCCATGGTTGTTGGGGACAAAAGAGTTTTATTTAGTGGAGGAAATTATCTGGACTATTTCCCAGGAGGCTAAAGGCAAGACCTCATTACCATATCACCCTCAGCTAAGAAGGGTTGGTGAATAGCACTAGAATACAGGAACTTGAAAAGTGAATCTATGAGAGAAAGAAGAACAGCGGAGCAGAATCAGGAAGAGACAGAGCTATTGCCAGAAAGAATAACCATGCAACCAACGACTGTGGTCTCCTGAAGCCCAATATCCTATCTGTATCATGGGCAAATTAAAAAAAAGAGAGAGATAGGAAGGCCTAAACACGAATGAGACCATGTAGGCCAGCAGTTCTCAACCTGCTTTCCAATGGTCTTAGGAACCGAGACATGGCTCCTCTATCTGTCTCCAGGCAAGTCCTCCCACATGCAGATATGCCCACATACAAGTATTAAAGGGTTGCGACATTAGGAAGGTTGAGAACCACTGATGTAGTCAAAGCCCTATAGGCTAGTAGTTACTATGGTCAGACACATGGAGAGAACCCCGGCAAAGGCCATAGTCATTCATTAGCTTATCCTCAAAGACTTCAAGTTAAGCATCAGCCTATGAATCCAAAACAACTGTGCCCTTCCACTTACTGGAGAACTGAAGGGACCAAAGTAAATTTAGATTATAATTCCATGTGTTGTGCCCCTTGGTAAAGAGGCAAAGGAAAATGTTTTGCTACTTGATGTACTTCCTTTTATATGTGTTGCCTTGGGGGTTTTGTTGTTGTTTTTCTTGGTTTTTTAATTTAATTTTTTTGTTACGTTATAAATTCCTGGCTCCCTCCCTTTTTCCCCATCCCATGCTAGGGAAGGCCACCGTTTGACACAGATATATAGGCACAGATTTAACATAGCTATAGATACATATAAAATCACACTACACATATTTTCATCGATCAGTTCTTTTTCCGGAGACAGATAGCATTTACCTTCATAGATTATCTTCATGGTATTTACCTTCAAACAGGTTCTTTGTAGTTGATTTCAATGTTTGTAATGGTCACAATAACTTAGTCATTCACAGTTCTTCTTCAAACCATATCGCTATTACAAAAGTTTTCTTGGTTCTGCTCATTCCACTCTTCATTATTTCATGTGAGCCTTCCCATGTGTTTTTTTTAAATCAACTTGATCATTATCTCTTACAGCACAAGTATTCCATCACATTGTCTTATGTTTTAATGAAATACTTCTCCTATTCAATTTAAATATCTGGTATGCCTCACAATAAAGTAAGTCATCAGTTAAGAATTCAGACCAAAGTTTAAAAACTTAATAGCCCCAAAGAGGGGGTGATAAGTGTTTAAACCCCACAAAGAGTACATGGAAACTAGGTGTAGCTGAAATGGTTGTTATATATGCAAAGAGGTGATAGTAAACAGTGGGAAGGAAGGAAGGAAGGAAGGAAGGAAGGAAGGAAGGAAGGAAGAAAAGACTTATTAAAAATCTACTATGTGGGCAGAGCCAAGATGGTGGCATAGAAGCAAGAAAACTCAGTGAGCTCCCCCCATAACCACCTCAAATAACTATAAAATATGACTCTAAACAAATTTTAGAGCTACAGAACCCACAAAGTGACAGAGAGAAACAAATCTCCCACTGAAGGCAGTCCAGCAGGAGGACAAGAAGGATTCATCATAGCTCACTGAGAGCAAAGCCCAGCCCTGCATGAGCCCACGGTTTTAGCCCCAGGGTGGCCCTGACTAGCAGAGGCTGAAGCGGACTTTGGGAGAGTGAATCACTAGCAACTGTGGCCATTTCCAGAAATATTAACTCATAAATGCCAAAGACAAAGTAAAAGGTCAGTTTGGATCTCTGTTGGAACTGAGAGGAACTAGGAGCCCAGTCTGGCCTCTGCCCCTGGAGCAAGAAATGGCCGAGGTACAGCTGCCGTGCAGCCGCTTCCACGTGGCTGCCTCAGAGCTCCTGGCCTGCAGATTGTAGGGGGATCAAGCAACAATTCAGAGGGTAATTGCTCTTGCTTTAACCTGCCTGGATCTGGATCACAGTCTTAGGTGGTGTTCTTGAGGTGTGTGACCAGTGAGCCAGAGCTTGTGGGAGCAGCAGAGAGGGCACCCAATTAATAGCTCCAGCAGCTGTGAAATCCCCAGCAATTTGGGACAAAACTCTCCTCTCTGGAAGCAGAGTTCTGCTGTGGCTAAGACCTCAAAAGTCAAGTAACTGAGTGGCAACATGAGCAAGCAAAGGAAGCAAAGCAAGCACAGCAATCAAACATTATATTCCTATTTGGGGGGACATAAAGGATCAAAGTATGGAACAGGAGGAAGACAATAATGTCAGAACTCCTGCACCAAAAGCTTCCAAGAAAAATATGAACTAATTACAGGCTATGGAGGAGCTCAAGAAGGGTTTTGAAAATGAAGTAAGAAAATTAGAAGAAAAACTGGGAAGAGCAATGAAAATGATGCAAGAAAATCATGAAAAAAGAGTCAACAACCTGACTGAAGAAAAGAACACCTTAAAAATAGATCAACTCAAATGGCAAAAGAGGCCCAAAAAGCCACTGAGAAGAATGCCTTAAAAAGCCAAATTTGCCAGATGTAAAAAGAATTTCAAAAGCTCACTGAAGAGAATAATTGCTTCGAATTAGATTGGAGCAAATGGAAGCTAATGACTTTATGAGAAATCAAGATACTATTAAATAGATCCAAACAAATGAAAAAATAGAAGGCAATGTGAAATATCTCATTGGAAAAACCATTGACCTGGAAAACAGATCTAGGAGAGATCATTTTAAAATTATTGGACTACCTGAAAACCATGATCAAAAAAAAGAACCTAGAAATCATCCTTCAAGAAATTCTCAAGGAAAATTGCCCTGATATTTTAGAACCAGATATTTTTTAGATATTTAGAACCAAATTAGAAATGGAAAGAATTCACTAATCACCTCTTGAAAAAGATCCCAAAAAGAAAACTCCAAGGAATATTACGGCCAGGTTCCGGAGTTCCCAGATCAAGGAGAAAATATTACAAGCAGCCAAGAACAAACAATTTGAATATTGTGGAAACACAATCAAGATAACATAGGATCTAGCAGCTTCTACATTAAGGGATAGAAGGACTTGGAATATGATATTCCAGAAGTCAAAGGAGCTAGGTTTAAAACTATGCCTCTGAGGGGTGAAATATAGGACAGGTTCAACAATTTGGAAAGCAAAAGCAAAAACAAAGCAATCCTTGTCATGAAAAAGCTTCCATTCTACTGTAGGAGACTTTAACTGAGGATGAGCTCTGTCCATAAGAAATTCTGAATGGCCATGGGGTAACACAGAGCTGAGCAACTACATCCCAAAATTTTCTCTCTAGGGCTTACCTTCTATTAAAAGTTCCTTGAAGGCACAAACTGTCATTTTAAGGGGAGCTTGGCTCCCAGTGTGCTTCCTACTTCCTAGCACAGTATCAGTAGCAACTAAGAATGCACATAGCATGTACTGATGAAATCTTTGTTGAATTGCTATGAATTGAAAGCCATTTTGAGAGAGTGAAATGACCATAATCTAGCATATAGGGTCAGGTAGCTGGTGTAGTGGAGGGAATTTTGGACTTGGAACCATGACAGGTTGAGTTGGAGTTTTGCCTCAGATGCTTAATAGCTATGTGGCTCTGTACAAGATACTTCACCATTATCTGACTCAGTTTCCCATCTGTAAAATGGGGATAATGGCACCTATCTCTTTGGTTGCTGTGAAATAATACTTGTAAAACCCTTTATAAACCTAAGAGCACTAATGTTGACTCATTATTATATGTATGCACACAAACACATATTTCACGCATTTATCTTTCCTCCACTTAGGGCAGTCCTCATGTACCCTCACCTCAGTACTAATTTATATGTGTGAGGGCCTGAGTCCACAGGCTGAATAAAGTTTGGTTTGCATAGAGTAGTTCCATGAACATTTAAGGAAACCTGGGCATTTTCATGGGAGAAACTGCTCTTCTCCTGTTCAGCAGTCAAAGGTGGCACCATCAATGACATACTTTCTTGTGACTTCATTTACCAGGAGTTCCCAAAGAATACTTCACATTCTGATAGAATGGAAGTTCCCTAAGGGAATAGATGATTTCAGTTTTTATCTCTGTATTCTCACCTGGCACAGTGCCTGCCACATTGCCAACACTTAATAAATACTTGTAGATTAATTGATTGATTAATGACTGATATTAATTTTGCTGGTAATACACTGCTCTCACATAGTAGCCATTTAGTGAATGTCTTTTTTCAAAGACCTTTACTTTCTATATTTACTAAAAAGGGACCAATAGTGGGCTGACAATACCATGGAAATTCCATCTAGTAACTGGAATCCTGAACACATTGTAGATTTTCATATGGAGATATTTAATTCTGAAAAATAGCATATTTTTATGGGGAAAATTTTTGCTGATTATAGTTTTAAAAATTCAAGAACCAGGAATCTATTAAGAAAAGTCCTGTGGGCACTAAAGGGATAATCTATTTTGTCAACATCTTTGAAAGAGACTGACAATTAGGGGTGAAATGGAAAAAAAATTTAAATAAAGTGATTGAACAAACCATTTTTGGATAAAAATCATACAGTACATCTTATAGGGGTGGGGCACCTGAAAAGGAAACTGTACAGTAAATTTAGTTGGTGTTTGTGCATGACCTAAATCTTTCACTTCCTCTCCCAGCAGAGAAGTAGAAACAGATATTAAAGGAAGTAATAACAGCTCCTCTCTTCTGTCTCTTAGGAGAGCTGTATCCATGGTTAGGGCTTCATCACCAAATGCCCTTCCCAAGTTTGTCTTGCTAGTGACGTGGTAGCCAGCCTGCTGAAGTAAAAATAGTGCTGGACTTCCCGGGCAGTCATTATGGCTCTCTCCCAGCCGTGTGACTTTGGGAAAGTCATGTCATCCCCCATGATCCTCTATCCTAGCTCCTTCACAGTACTGTGGTGAAATTAAAATAGTATAAAATAATATCACAAAATCCTAGCTATTGGCAATCTGGCTTTCCAGTATCCCTCAGGCTGTTAGAATAGCTCTGGATAAGAAAATAACTCACAGACACATTGCATAAGACCTTGTCTATGCCTCAACAGATCTGTCATCTTTTCTGGAGGGACACTCCCTCCAATGGTGCCTATAGTAATCCGTTTGTGATTTCCCATCCTGCTTGACTCTTGTCTATGTGTCTTTATAAATCTTCCAAAAACATGTGAGGGGTAGAGGAAGAGAGTGTGGAGTGGAGAGGAGTTTCCCATATGTCTCTTAACATTTATATGGGTACCAGCATTGTATCTGGGCTGTCAATCCATTTTCCCTAACTCTGGCTACTTAACCAACCCACCTCCTTCTTCCTTCATACACCTCTTTCATGATATCTTTTACACTTCTGCTTGAACACAGTTCATAATTGCTAAGGTGCAGCAGCCTTTTTACATTGACCATACATCTCTCCCTTGCTTTTTCTGAGGACCCTTAATTTTTGCTCCTGAGAGACAGTGGTGTCCCATGATTTGTAGCCACATAACATTACCAGAAGGATGATTGCGTTCAGGAGCTAGATTTTTATTTAAGGGAGAAGTTTGGTGTCATTGAAAGCATGGCCCAGTTTCCCAAATGCAATCCAGCCCTTTGTCTTCCTTCTATTAAATTCCAGGCACAGATCAATGATCATCAGTATTATCTGTCCAAGAGAGCTACACTAATGGAAACCAGCTGAAGTGATTGGCCCATCAATTCCTTATCACATTCAGGACAACAAAGCAAAGTCTGACTGACTACTTGTCAGTTGCGTTATGGAAGAGATTCTTGCTCAGGTACCTTTTAGATTACATGGCATTTATTGTCCCTTCTAATTCTCAGATGCTGCAATTCTACAATTCTGCTTCTTGTGTGAAATGTTAGGCCAAACTCCTTTGAACATTTGTGATTCTCCCTTAAGAGGCATCATGATATTCTGGGGCATGATGCAAAGAGCAAAATGTCTTCTCTAAACAGGAGCATATGAAAGGGCTCATCATTTGTAGTAATGGCCTTTTCTATTTTTATTCTGCGCTGGTCATCTGCCATCATTACTGTGAAGAGGCCCCCTGGTCTTATTTTCTCAAGTTGCCATATGTTCCAGAAATGCTAGACCTGGGGTATGCAGGAGGCTCTGAATATGTCAAAGATGTCCCCAGAAGGCATAGTTTGTTGTTTGCATCCCAAACTGGACTGACTCTCTATATGCCCTTGAGAGTCAAACCAGCTACAAGAGAGGCACCAGTCAGTCTGCACCAGACTGATAAACTGTTTGTGTAGCTGGGACCCTTGTAGATAAGTAGACCATCATATCTTCATAGGCTAGCAGTTCCCAAGGGGAAAAAATATTGCTGTTACAATCTTACTTTTGCTCCTCTGCCCTTTCTCTGCCTTTCTCTTCTCTTTGAGGGGTGGGGAATGACTCTTTTCCCTTCCTATTGCTCCCTTCCTCCTCCCATGCCACTCCCACGGGGGGGGGGGGGGTGGATTGATCTCCACTATTCCAATGAGACCTCCCCTTTTTGTAACCCACAAATATTCAAGCTCCTGCTGGTATTGCAGCTTCCTTTGTATATGGCATCATCATCATTGAAGCTAGTATTATAGAACTTTGAAGGCTTGCAAAGCACTGTACATTTCTTACATCATTTCATTCTCATGACAACCATGATTGTTGTCATGTGCGGCATCTCCAGGATTGTGGCAAATACCTTTGGTAAGCATGCATTTCTTTACTGCTGCTTCCAAGAAAGAATTTTTTATGGTCCTAACATTTGCACAGAAGACATGTCACTGGAGAGGAGTCTTTTTCTCTATCAAAAATTTTTTTTCTATTTTTTTCATCTTTTGGTCCATTGTGTGACTCTAAAGATATGGTCACCTGTAGACTCTCATTTGAAAAAACATTGCTTGTTAGCTTCTCAAATTTTCATGAAGGATGCCCTTAACATGTGTAGAACTTTTCATTATCTGAATGATAATCTAATTTATGACTCACATATAGGGAAGGACTATATCTTTGGCTTAGTTTGCTAAATCACGATATTCATTTTCAGTCCCATGAGCCAATTTTGCATGAATTTTTGTTAAAATTCAGCTAGTAAATGTCTATCTTCCCTGATATCTATCCACTGTTCTGCAAATTAGTTGGAAGGTGCTACATTTTTATATAATTTACAAACGGGTTCAGGACCCCCTGAAGCTCTGCATTTAGAAGATTAAAACATTCTGTTTCTATGTTTTTGAAGTGTGAGAGTTTTATAAATGATACACTCACACCATTTTTTGGCAACAAAAAACTTGCAAAAAGGCAAATTGAGACATTATGTCAAGAAAATATTTTAATAATTAAGCTGTTGAATAAATAAGACCATTTCTCATTGGAGTTCTTCAAGCAGACTTTGAACGACCAATATCAGACTTCTTATAGGGAATGAATGAATGATGAAAAGTTCCAGCTTTAAGTTCTAGAAAAATATGGATCCTTAGAGCTCTGCATTTAGAGTTACACCAAAGGAGAAATTCATAAGAATTCTACAGAGAGAAAAGGACTCCCAGTGCCAGAATTTGTCACGTACTCATGTTATAAGTGTTCCTTACTCATGTGCCACAGTACCATTGTATTTTAGGTCAAGTACAAAAAAAAAAGGGCTCATATGCACCAAAATATTTATAGCAACATTTTTTGTAGTTACAAATAACTGGCTATTAAATAGATATCCATCAAGTAGAAGATAATTACCCAAGTTGTGGTACATAAATGAAATGGAATATTACTGTGCTATAAGAAACTATGAATAAGATGAACACAGATTAGCGTGGAAAGACTTGATATGAACTGATACAAAGTGCAGGAAACAGAATCAGGAAAATAATATATTCAATGACTTCCAATAGTCTAAACAGCAACAACAAAACAATTGAAATACTGAATACTTTGAATTCTTAATGATCAAGCTTGTTGATAAAGAAAAGATGTGAAAAGGCCCCTCAATCTGTTTCTTTGCAGACAGAACACTGTATAGAATATAATTTGCCGGAGGGGGTGGGGGGTGGGGTTGTAATATATTAGATAGTTTTGCTGAATTCAGTTCAGGTGAATTTGCTGAAATCTTTTTTTTTTCTCTTTTCTATTCTTTGCTATAAGGAGTTTTCCTCTGGGAGGAAATGTGAAAGGATATGGAAAAACCTTGAGGAACATAAGTGATATTTAAAAAAAAAATTAAAATTTATTTATAAATAAACACTTGAATGAATCAATCAATTCTTCTACCAGTCATTATTCATTCTATTACCAGCCTCCAAGTTACTCTCAAACCTTCATCACTTGACTTCTCCCTTTACCTTCCCATCATCTCTAGTCACTTCAATTTTCATGCTGATGACCCTTCTAACTCCCTGGTCTCTTGATCTCCTAAACTACTGTGTCTTCTAATTCTATTCTACTTCTACCCTTCAGTCAGAGTGGTCAAATCCTTAGGTTTTAACATCACTCAAGGCTGCTCAGCCTCTATGATCTTGAACTCTGAAGTTCTCCTTCCTGAACATATCTCCAGTCAGTCCACCTCCCCCAATCCCTCATTCCTATTCAAACTGATCTTTATCCTCATCACGACTTCTTCTCTTTCAACCACTCCCTATTGTATAAGTCCTAACCTGCTTCCTAAACTGTCTAGATCCCAAGATTAGATGCTTAAAAACATTTTCCACCACTACCCTGGAATACATACTACCTAAACTCATCTACTGCTCAGTAGGCCTTTATTCAATTCTACTTGATTCCCTATCATATTTCTCCAAAATACCATTACAAACTTTTTTCTGCTTTCTTTAAGCCCTCAGCCTCATCCCATTCCACCACCCCAGATTCTCTGAAGATGATCATGCTCCTGTACTGAGGAGATAGAGACCATCAGACAGGATCTCCCTTAATTCTTCTATTCCATCTCTCAAAATCTGCCCTTTATCCCTCCTTTTAATCTAACATAACAAGGTAGCCTAACATTTTCACCTGCCATTGATTTTATCATTTCCTGTCTCTTGGACTGTGTTCCATCAATCATAACCTGTCTTCCTCTCTAATGATTCCTTCCTCCCTGCCAATAATCATGTTCAAGTCTCTTCTATCTTACTTTAGATTGGTGATCTCATCAGTATGGTATACATTGCAAGTCATCTATGCCTCCTCATCCTGTGATGCTTATCCATGTTCTTCTATAGATTCACCCAATAATTTGGAAGCCTTGCTCTGGGTATTTTTACATTGTAAGGTAACCAGTGAAGGAGTTAGGCTCTTCATCTGTTAGCCCTCATGTATGCCACATGACTGGTCTACCTTCTTTTCTAATCATTCAGTTCTTTAGGGATATTCCTTACACCACTTCTTCAGCACCATCAGTATACCTCAATAGCTATGTCCTTTGGGGCATCTGAAATGTGAATTTCCCAGAAATAATTACAAGATTCTCAACTGCAGGGGAAAATTTCAAGATCATTTATATTGAAAAGATGAGACGTTGCACAAGTATCATTAAAAGTAATGTGAAATTTCCTAAATATAACCCAACCCCTCTCTTTCTCCTATTCAACTCATTGTTCATCTATAATACCTGTCCTAAATAGTATATTTAAAATATCCACAGGTCATACAACTCCATGTCATAATCTAGACACAGGAAATTTGTATCCATTCAGTTTATCTTGTATGAATTATTCTACTTATCCTTTTTGAATAATCATATATCTCTTTGAGCGGTCTTCTCCATCATGTTCCAAGGTTTAGTGTAATCAGAATAATAAATCAGAATAACCACAAAGAAGAGAATGTGGAGGACTTCACCATCTCTATAAGGAATCCCTTCTATGTGTAAAATATCCTCTGTGACATTGATGAATACTTTTGACAAATTTATATCACCCTATTTTATGCCTTGATTAATGCTGATAATCAGAGGGTCATTGAACAGTAATCTCCATGGTTGTATTTAACAAGGAACTTTGTATGATCTTAACAGAGGCTCAAGAGATTAATCTATAGACTAGTCTTTAGGATCAAATTCCCCTGATCTCCACTTAACTGTTAAACTTCTAGAGAGTACACATTCTATTCATTCTCCCTCCATTCAGTTCCCTCCAATGTGACTTACTTCTTTACAACTCTATCAAAACAGTTCTCTTTAAAGTCATCAATGTCTTTTTAATTAACAGACTCAATGGCCTCTTCTCAGATATCATCCATGTTGATCTTTCATTTTAAGTTCATAGATTTAGAGTTAATAAGGATATTATAAACTATCTCATTTTACATATGAGGAAACTGACACGCAGAGAAATTAAGTAATTTGCCCAGTACATGTTGAAGGGTAGGATCATAACTAAGATGTTCCTCAGTGGAGGCCCAAGGTCCTATCTACTATACAATGTTTCCTCTCATTTGATGCTGTTGACCTTCCCCATCCTTCTTAATATTCCTGTCTCCCTTTGTCTATGAAAGCCAAGAAATAAGGATTGCAGTTTCGTTTCCAGCAAATATGGAGGTAAAGGAAGTTCACTATATTTATCTTTGTTGCATCCATGCAACTGTTAACTATATTTAAGTTGCAGTTATATCTCAATTCTAAAAGATAAGGAAGTTAAAGGAATGCCTTTCCACTTTCCAAATTATTAGAGGAAATGAAGTATTCCTTGGCAAAATGGAAGAAAGGATTCAATGCAAAAAGAAGAGAAAGAATATCAAGAGGCAGAAAGTAATTCCAACCTGTATCAGGGGGTTTCTGGGTATAAGAATGTGAAACAGAGGAGAAAGGGAAAAAGAAGGACTAGAAGACTTGGAACTGAGTAATGAGACTCTTCCTGTTGAGAAGATCATAGACATAAAATTAGATGAGAATTCAGAAGTCGTCTAATTCAATCCCCTTATTTTTACAAATGTGAAACCTAAGACCCCTGAAGGTTAAATGACTTGCCCAGGGTCATTCAGGTAGTAAGCATTAGAAGTAGAATTAGAATCCAAAACCAGTTATTTTTCCACTGTATCACACATCAGAGCTAAACCCTCTGAGGAGGAAATCAATTTTTGTGCTTTTAGGAAAGATAACGCAGATATTAACAGACGTCAGACTATCTGGTAAGACAAAGAAGAGTGGTAGCTATGAATCCCTGCTTAAGTATATCAAAGCTGTGATTTGTCAACCAGACACAAATATATTCCTGAGACATATATCTGAAATGGGTTGGGGAACTTCAAAAAGACTTCTCAAAACTGATGACCACTATCTATTTTTTCCCATTAAACAGTTTATTACAACACTACATCTATTATAATCAAAGTGGTGCTATTTACAGACATTATCATATGAACATTCTAACAAGAACAAACTACTATAAAAACAAGCATTTACTTAACTTTTTTTCCAATTGCTTGTACATTATAATGGCCAAATGTATATAACCAGTAATATAGTTGCAAAAGCTATAACTTTTAAATCACACAGGTTTCCTTCAAATAGTTAAGCAACATAAAAAGTAAAAGGAGAGCTACTGGTTACCATTTATGCAGATTTGCTTTACTCAGATCTATTCTTGTTCATTTTATCCATGAATCCTTACAGGTTCAGTTCAATCACAAGAAGCAAACTGCTGGAGAAGCTTCATTTTCCCCCATGAAGAATGTTTCTTGTCTTGCAAGGTGTTCCTCTTCCTTCAGCTTCTCTTAATGATGGCGATACTCTCGCTCTCTGTCACGTTCTCTATCACGGTCTTGGTCACGATCCTGATGTCTTTCTCGTTCTCTGCTTCTCTCTCTATAATAATCATCATGACAATCTCTACTATGGGATTTGTGACGTCTGCTCTTTTCTCTGGATCTATTGTGGTCCCTCTCTCTTGATTGTGACCACTATTTCTAATGATACATGTGACAGTGGATGGTAAAGCCAGAAGGAAGCTAAAAAACCTTGCTGAGGGAGAAAGTAAGGGAATGAGCATCTATATAGCAATCTATTTGTACCAGACACTGGATTAAGAGTTTCTACAAATATTTCACTTGATCCTCACAACAATTCTACAAGGCTGCAAGGTAGGTGCTATTATTATTCCCATGTTATAATTAAGGAGACTGAGGTCAAAGGAGGTTAAGTTAATTGCCCAGGGTCACACTTCATCTGAGGGATGTTTTGAACTGGAATCTTCCTGACTCCAGACCCAGCACTCTATCCACTGATCCACCTAGCTGCCTCTGAACTACAAAACCCTAGAGGAAATAAAACTAAAGACAAAAGGGCCACAGAGAGTAATCAGTGCTATTGATGGAAGATAGAGAGTTCAGAAGATAAAAACAAATTTGGGATTTGAAAAGTTGTGTGTCTGAGAATGGAATTTTGATTCCTGTGCCAAAGCTTAAAGTATAGGAATTACATTATTTTAATCAGAAAGATAAAAACCAGGGAGAAAAATTCCAGTGAGGAGTAAAAGGAAAAGTTATCTGAAGATACCTTTGTACATGCACATGGAATTCATCTACTAACATAGATTTTTAAGGGACATGTACTGAAGATTGAATCATTTGAAGGTAAAAACGAATGTGAAAGCACACCATAATCTGATAAGAATAATGTCCACTGTGGGGATTGCTATATTGGGGTGGTGGGTAGGGGAAAGATGGGGAGAAAATTTGTAACTCAAAATTTTGTGGAAATGAATGATGTAAACTAAAAATAAACAAAAGTTAATTTAAAAAAAATTTTTTAAAAAGAATAATGTCCACTGTGCTATAGTTCAGAATTATCTTGGGCTAAAGAGGAATGATAAGGATAAAAAGGGGGGGAAGGAGAGTGTATAATATTTTGTAGCTATACTGAGGAAAAGAGAAGGCTCAAACAATGAACAGGATCTTTACTTGGGATAGGTGGAATGATGATAACTGAAGGCGAGAAGTCAAAGCTGCTTAACTCCTATTTTCCTTATGTTTTCTTTGTCAAGGAGAATGAACTTTGGAATAGAAAGGACATTTGAAACTCAGGATAAGTAAGGAGATAGTCAAAAAAACTTAGCTGGAAAAAACTTTTGATATAACACAATACCTATTACTCTTTAAAAAAAACCTACAAAACATAAATAAATGGATCTTTTCTTAATATGATAAGTAGTATATATAAGAAATGAAGAGACAGCATTACATGCAATGGGGATAAACTAGAGGTCCTTTTAATAAGATCAGAGGTAAAGCAAGGATGTCCATCATCACTGCTATTGTTGGATAAAATGCTAGAAGTTCTAGCTATGGTAATGAAAAAAGAAAGAAAAGGCATAGACAAAGAAGAAGCAAAATCATCACCTTTTGCAAATGTTATCAATGGTTTACTAAAATAACCCTAGAGAATTAAATAAAAGTTTTTGAAACAATAACATCAACAAAGTTACTAGATATAAGACAAATCCACATAATCATTAGAATTTATGCATATTGTCAACAAGACCAGTGGGAAGAGACTGAAAGAAAAATCCATTTAAAATAACTGTGAAATGTGTAAAATACTTGGGCATTTTCCTACCAAGATATTCACAGGAAATATATGAATATAACTACAACATACTCTTTACATAAATAAAGACAGACCTAAAAAATTGAAAAAATACACATTGCTCATGCATAGGCCAAGCCAATACAATAAAAATAACCATACTACCTAACTTAATTTATTTATCCTGTGCCGTACCAATCAAACAACAAAAGAATAACTTCAGAGAACTGAGAAAAAAAAAATAGTAACGAAATTCATCTGGAAGAACAAAAATGATCAAGAATTGATGAGGAAAATTATGAAAAAAATAAGAAGGAAGGGGGTTTAATACTATCATTTCAAACTATATTTCAAAGTAGTAACCATTAAAACAATAATATTGGTTGACAAATAGGGAGGCTAGTTATTATAGTAGACTAGGTAAACAATGTACAAAAACAAATAAACACAATACCCTATTATTTGATAAACCCAAGGATCCCAGCTACCAATAGTAAGAACTCATTATTTAATAAAAATTTTTGGAAAAACTAGAAAAGAGTCTGGCAGAAACTAAGTATAAGCCAACATCTCATACCATATGATCAGATGAGTTCCAAATGGATTTGGAACTTAGACATAAAGAGTGCCTTCATAAGCAAATGAGTGAAACAAAGAAGAAATTATGTCTAGAAGTATTATTCATGGCCAAACAAGAAGATAGAGAGGATCACATGCTGAGTGAAGTGAACAGATCCAGGAAAACATTGTACACAATAAAAGCAACATTGTGCAATGACCAACTTTGATAGACTTAGCTCTTCTCAACAGTGCAATGAACTAAGACAATTCCAAAAGACTCATGATGGAAAATACTATCCACATCCAGAGAAAGAACTATGGAGTCTAAATGCAGATCGGAGCATACTATTTGCTCTCTCTCTTTTCTTTAAGTTTTTTTTTCTTGTAGTTGTTCACTTTGGTTCGAATTTTTCTTTACGACATGACTAATGTGAAAATATGTTTAATATTATTGTACATGTATAGCCTATATCAGATTATGCACCTTCTTGAGGAGGGGGAGGGGAAGGAGGGAGAAAAATTCAAAACTTAAAATTTTATAAAAGTGAATGTTGAAAACTAAAACTACCTAAATAAATAAATGTTTTTTAAAAGAGAGAGATCACAAAAGAAAAAGTGGGCAGTTTTGATTGCATAATACTAAAATGCTTTACACCAATAAAAACTAATACAACTAAAATTAGGAGAGAAGCAAGTAATTAGGGGGAAAAAATCTTTTCAACAAGTTTCTTGGGTAAGAGTCTCATTTCTGAGATATATAAGGAACTAAATCACATTTTTTAAGAATAGAAGCAACAGCTTAGTGGTCAAAAGATATAAACAGGTAGTTTTTAAACAATAAAATCCAAGCTATCAATAGTCATAAGAAAAATTCTCCCAATTATTAACAGAGAAATGCAAATCAAAGCAATTTTGAGGTTCTACCTCACATCCATCAGATTGACTAAGCTGACAAAAATTAAAATGACAACTACTGGAGGGGCTATAGAAAAATATGTACATAAATATACTCTGTTGGTAGAACTGTGAATTGGTCCAGTCATTCCTGGAAAGCAATCTGGTACTATACCTCAAAAATTATTAAATTGTGCATTTGATCCAGTAATTATTATATCATATCATATATTATATCATATATCATATCACATTGTATCATATCATATTATACTATATCACGTTTGGGGAGTCTACAATTCCAAAGGGAGCAAAAAAAAGGAAAAGAATCCATATGTACAAAAATATTTACAGTAACTTTTTGTTTTCAAAGAGAATTGAAAACTGAGAGGATATCCATCAAATAGGAAATGGCTGCACCAAATACAGCATTTGAATGCATTGAAATATTATTGCATATCATATTGTATATAAGAAATATTGATGCAATGACTAACTTTAATAGACTCATCTCTTCTTAACAATGCAAGGATCTAAGACAACTCCAAAGGACTCATGAAATGGGAGGAATGACAGGAAAATGCTGTCCATGTCTAGAAAAAGAACTGTGGAGTCAGAATGCAGATTGAAGCATATTATTTGCTCTTTTTCGGCGGGGAGGAGCTGTTTGTTTCTTCTTTCTCATGGTTTCTCTCATTGGTTCTAATTCTTCTTTACAACATGACTAATGTGAAAGTAGGTTCAATATGAATGTATATGTAGAGCCTATATCAAATTACACGCCGTCTTGTGGTGGAAGAAGGGAAGAGATGGGGAGAAAATTTGGAACAAAAAATCTTATAAAAGTGAATGTTAAAAACTAAAAATAAATAAATAGATATTTTTAAAAATAATGTAAGGAGCAGTTTCAAAGAAACCTGAGAAGACTTGTATGATAATGCAGAGTGAAGTGAGCAGACCTAGGAAAACAGGTTATGCAATGGCAACAGCAAACAATTTTCAGAAACTTAAAACCTCATGTAAAGCATGCCACCGACCTTCTGAAACAGAGGTGATAAATTCAGGTTGCAGAATGAGACATGTTTTTGGACCGGGCCAATGAAAAAATTTGTTTTGCTTGCCTATGCATATTTATTACAAAGATTTCATTTTCTTTTTTTTTTTCTTTTTCAATTAAGAAGAGAGAGATGAGAGGAAGAAAAAACAAATGTTAATTTTTTTAAATAAAATAAATTTTATTAAAAGAACACTTAGCTGCCTTTGAGAGGTTCAAGTCACTAGCAGATAAGATTACTGAGCCACTGTGATTCTTAAAAGCTCATAGACAATGGAAGACATACATAGGAGGATGAACTTTATCTTGGTTATCAATTAAAGAAAGAAAATGGAATTTGAAAGCTGTAAGGAACAAGTTTGATGTCCAGTAAAATTCTAGAATATATTATTAAAGAGAAAAACTATGAATAAGTAGAAAGGGACATAGCAGTCACCAAGCATCAGTCATGGCTTATTAAGACTGGGTCATGTTAGACTAACACCATTTCCTTTTTTTTTTTTATAGCATTGCTAGATTGCTAGATTAAGATAATATTGTAGTTGTATTTTATCTTGAATTCAGCAAAGTGTTTGGCAAAGACTAATGCTGTTAAGTGAATAAAGTCCAAGATTGTGTGTCCTAGACCTAAGGGAATAAGATTAAGGGTTGTTAGAATGATGATAAAACTTTCCTGACTATTATCTAACATTTAGCAGCAAATGAGCGCTGAATGGTTATCTGATAAATGCTATTGCTGTGCCCTTAAAAGGTAAAAGCAAAGTTCAATGCACAAATCTCATAGTTTGCTGAAGAATATGTGTAGCCAGCTGGATCTCATATGGACAGCAAATACAGAAAACACATGCTACCATCATTCCCTAGGGCTTTCAGGTAATGGGTTTGCTTCTTGGAGCCTTTAGAGTTCCTGGTTCTTTGCTAGCCATTAACATGCCAACATAAACACTACCATCCTGGCCAGGGTACATATGATGGAGCTCTTGAACTGTCTTTCCTGGATTTATGATTGGACTTTTGGGTAATTCAGCCTTGGAATATATTCAATACCATCAGCAATACAGGTTGCTATTACCTGAAGGAAAAGGACCTATATGGGACAATTTCAAGTAATTAACCTAAGCGTAACATACATTCAGGAATCTTGGGAGGCAACAATTATCTGAGTGAGTAATATACCCAGTGCAGATACTATTAATTATTCGGAGACTGACATTAGGAGAAACTCACATTATCTTAGAACAGAGAAGAAAAGCCTAGGCAGACTTCTGGCAAAAGTTACCAAGAGGGGTAAAATGCCATTGAGCTTAACAGTATGCAAAGTATGAGGTTACAAGTGACTCACTTTAAAGAAAAGTATTAATTCTAAACATACAAACAAAAAAGAACTACGACAAATTATACTTAATAGAAATGTTTCTTCTACTTAAAAAATTTAGTCTCCAAAACTAGAAGTGGTACTTGGTGGTTTCAGTATACAATAAGTGCTAAATGGATCTAATTCCACCTGCAAAGGCTGGATTATTAATTAGGCTTATTTCTGCAGGTAGAAATTAATGCATTGGTAGCCCCCAAAACCGTGAGCAGTCATAAATAAGACACTTTACGCTCATGGATAAAATGAGCATTAATTAAAAGAGCAACCAGGATACTTCCCTCCCCGTAGATAAAAAAGACAGAAGTAGAGTAGATAATTGTATAACTAGGTGACTCTGCAACTGATTGAATGATCAAAATCCCAGAATACAACCTTTGCCATAATGATTGTCTTCCTTAAAGTTCTCAAGGTTCTCTAGCATGTTGATGTTCTTCCTAAAATGTGTCACTTAGAACTAATATATAATTCTTCAGTGGTGGTCTGGTCAGGATGCCATTCAGCAGGTTTATCACCTCTGTGGTGCTGGATAGTATCCCCCTACTAACACTGACTAAGACTGAGTTAACTTGGCTTGGATTTTTTTTTTCCTGCCATATCACACTCTTGACTCATATTGAGCCTGCAGAATACTAAAATTTGAAGATCTTCTTTTCAGACGAACTATTATATAAGCATAAATACTTCTCCCCGACTTGTACTTATGAAGTTGTACAAGAGCAGAGCTTCATGTTTGTCATTATTAAAATTTCTCTTATTGGCTTGGGCCATGTTCTAGTATCCCAATATCCTGATTCTCACATCCAACCTATTAGCTGTCCCTCCTAGTTTAGGATTATTTTCAAATTTGCTAGGCATGCAGTTCATGTTTTCATCTAAATCACTGATAAAAAATATCAAACTGAACAGGGCTATGGAGAGATCCCTAAGGCACTTACTTGACTAGACAGTATTCTCCAAGTTGCTTTAAGGAAGATATCCATTATGGTAAAAGGTCTCAAGATCATGTGAGGCCGGAATAGATTGAAAGATATACTGAAATTCGAATACAGCACCAGAACTGGAGTCAGGAGGATCTGAGTTCAAATGTGAGCTCAGACACTTGACACTTCCTAGCTGTGTGACTTTGGACAAGTCATTTAACCCCTATTGCCTTGCCTTCCCCTCTCCAAAAAAAAAAGATATAGTGAAATTCAACCTGGATAAAAGAAGCCTCACCAGGAGGGCTGGGAATTGGGGGGACAGAGGGAGATGGCATAGCTGTCTTTAAATATTTGAAGGGTTGCCTTGTGGAAAAGAGATTTTCGATTTCATGACCCTAGAAAGGCAGCTAGGTGACACAGAGGATAGAACTCTGGGCCTGAAGTCAGGAAGTCCCGCATTCACATCTGGTTCGTCACTTTCTAGCTGTGTGACCATGAGCAAGTCATTTAACCCAACCGCCTGCCTTAATTTCCTTAACTGTAAAACGAGCACCTACCTCCCCGAGCTGTGGTCAGGATCAAAAGACATGATATTTGTAAAGCACTTAGAGCAGAGTCTGGTGCCTAATAGACGATTAATAGATGTTTGTTTTGTCCCTTCTTTCCCCAGAGGGTAAAACTCAGAATAGCTGGTACTGCAATAGACTTAGGTTTGATGTATAGAAAAACTTCCTGACAATTAGAACTTCCCAAAGCCCCTGGAAGGTAATTGGCTCCCTTTCACTGGAAGTCGTAAACAAAAGCTGGACATTTATTTGTAGGAAATTTTATAGAAAGCATTCTTGGTCAGATCAGGTACCACTGGACCTAGTAACCTCTGAAGTTTTCTACAACTCTTCAATTCTATAATACTGAACATTGCTTTTTACTGATTCTGCCCAAACCTCTGTGACAACTCCTTAGCTTTCCTCTATGGTTTTTCTTCCTTCTCCTAATATTCCAGTGTAGATATTCCCTAAAGCTGTGACTTCAATCATCTTTTCTCCTTTCTTTCTTCTTTCTCCCCTTTGACTCAACTGGCGTAAATTATCACCTCTAGGCAAATGTCTTCCAAATCTCTATCTCCAGTCCAGAATTGAAGTCCTGAACTTCTAGCTGCCAATGAGACCTAGAGGCCCCACTGTTGAATCATTCAATGTACCCCAAACTGGACTCATCTCCCCGAAAAATAACTTAACCTTCCCCTCAAAACCTACGTTCTTCTGTTACCGTTGCTACCATTCTCCTAGTTACCTATACTTGGAACTTTGGAGTCATTCTTTGCATTTCCTTCTTCCTCAACCCCCATACCTTGAAGCTAGTTTGTGGAGACCTTACATTCCAGACTAAAGAGTTTGTCTTTCATTTGTTAAGCAAAGTCTCTGACCATCGTTTTGTTTTGTTAACAACATATATTTGGATAATTACTTTGGCAGCTGTAGAGAACTGATGGGGAAGTAGAGAAATGGGAAACTCAAGTGAACCAGTTGAGAGCCTGTTACAATAGTTTAGGTAAAAATTGCCAAGTGTTGTTGCTTCTGTCTTCAACATATTCTCTCTTCTCTGTCCCCACCTTTCACTTTCGTACATTCTCCTCTGAACTGTTGTCATATACACCTAACTGTTCTATGACGCTCTAATCTCTCTACTTTCCCAACTATTTTATGCACAATTGCTGAAGTCACGTTCCCAGTGTGCACCACTTTAAAAAGGAAATGTCAAAACAAAACAAAAGAAAAAACTTCAGGACTTTGCCTAACAAAGAAAATGCAAAGTCCTTAGTCTGGCCTACAAGGCCCCCATGAATTGGTTCCAATTTATTTTCACAATCTTCTTTCATAGTAGCTCCGTTTGCCCATTTTATAACCCAATCAAATTATTCTCTAATTATTACCAAATTATTATGAATTATGATCTAATTATTCCTCTATTTCAGGGGTAGGGAATCTGCTCTATTTCATCCTCAGTGCTTCTGGATCTAGGATTTTATTTATTTTTTAATATTTATATTTATATATATTTTATGTTTATATATTTAAATTTATTATTTTTTTTATTCTTCAGAACAGGACTAGATTCCTTTCAACTCTGTCTTGGCCTATTCACAACTTTCTCCTTCCTTCAAGGTTCTGCTTTGTTGCCCTCTCCTATTTTAATGTTCCCAGGCCCTTTGGCTCTCATTCTCCCAGGTAGATCTAATCCCTTCTGTCTTAATTCTCTCCAACCACACCATTTGACCTCTTCTATGTATGTCATCATTTTCTTTTTTTTTTCACAAAGTTTTTATTTTATTTTTCTCAATTACAAGTAAAAACAAATTTAACATTCATTTTTTCAAATTCTGAGTTCCAAATACCCTCCTTTTCTCATTCCACTCTCCCCTACACCTTGAAAAGGCAAGCACTTTGATACAGATTATACACATGAAGTCATGCAAATCATTTTTCCATATAACAATGTTGGAAAAGAGAATACAGATGTTCCCTCCCCCAAAAAAACAAGAAAAATTAAGAAAGTTTTAAAACTATGCTTCAATCTGCATTCAGACTCCATCAGTTCTTGCTCTAGAGGTAGATACCATTTTTTCATCATGAATCCTTTGGAATTGTCTTAGATCTTTGTATTGCTGAGAATGGCTAAGTCATTCACAGTCAATCTTTGTACAATACTGTTGTTACTGTGTACAATGATACCCTGGCTCTGCTTACTTCGCTTTGCATTACTTGATGGAAGTCTTCCCAGGTTTTTCTGAGAGCGTCATGCTTGTCATTTCTTATAGCACAATAGTATTCCATCACAATCATATACCATAGCTTGTTCAGCCATTCCCCAACTGATGGGCATCCCCTCAATTTCTAGTTCTTTACTATCATAAAAAGAACTACTATAAATATTTTTGTACATATAAGACCTTTTCCTTTTTCAAAAATTTTTTGAGGTATAGACCTAGTAGTGATATTGCTGGGTCAGAGGGTGTGTACAGATTTATAGCCCTTTCGACATAGTTCCAATTTGTTCTCCAGATTGGTTGGATCAGTTCACAACTCCACCAACAGTGCCTTAGTGTTCCAATGCTTTCTACCTCCCTCCATCATTTGTTGTCTTCCTTTTCTGTCGTATTAGCCAATCTGATTGATGTGAGATGGTACCTCAGAGTTGTTTTAATTTGCATTTCTTACATTATCATTTTTTAACTTGCATTATAGTTATCTGTGTACATGTCTCATCTCCCCACTTGAGGGCAAGAATTAGGCTACTTTTTAAAATCACGACCCCCAGAATCAATTGAATTGTGACAATAATTTACAGTTAACACAACTTGCTAAAATTTAAAAAGCTCTTTCTTCAGCAACCCTCTGAGGCAGGTAGTACACTCATCATTGCCTTCAGATGATATAAAACATAGAGAGAGAGAGAGAGAGAGAGAGAGAGAGAGAGAGAGAGAGAGAGAGAGAGAGAGAGATGTGTATATATATATATGTAAGTATGTGTATACATACATATTTCTATATATCTATAAAGAAACTGAGCCTCTGAAAGTCACTGGCACTGAGAATTAAACCTAGATCTCTTTATTCCAAGTTAAACTGAAGAGTTAAAAGATACTAGAATGAGGTCTTAAAGTTGCAAAATCTCATTCCCTTAGCCTGTTTAATTTGATTAGCTACTTCAAATGGTTTCAGTGGGATCCTGCCCAGAATGAACTCCTGAGAGTTACTGTGCACTGTAAGCTGGACCAGGAGTCCAAGGGAACAACCACCTCACATTTTCTCTCCCCTATGAAAAATTCTTTTCCATTTCCTAGGTGATCCTGACAATGTAGGGGTGGGGAAATTTGTACTCTTTTCCCCTCTGAATCTGCCAGGATTCCTGGGCGTTTCCCCCCCAACCCTGCCTTCCAAGAACAAACAGTTCCAAATTCTTTCAGAGCCTACTCTGCCCTACCCACTCATGCCTTAGGGGTGCAATGTCTCTTGTGGTACCAGCTACACTGGGGCAATCTCATCTGCCATTCTTTGCCTGGGAGATAGACATCTCACATAATACTAGCATGACCTATGATACAGTCAATGGAGTCTAATGGCGCAGCATTTGGAATATTGGGGGGGAATACTCCCCACAGGGAATAAAGAGAGTGAAGGAGAGAACAAAAATGAACATAAAAATTGTTGAGTTCCACGGACACCAAGACATGATTTCATCCAGCTTTTTCCCATTGTTCTCATCTCATCTCACTGTTTTTCCTCTGCTCTGATACCTTCTGGGATGAAAAAAAGAAGAATATCACAGGGATAAGAACTAGGGAAGGGACTACCAAAGGATCATGACTCGAAAAATATTTTTCTTTTTTGTCAACAGAGGTGAAAGACATGTAAATAGTTACATGCAATAATAATGATAAGAGCTGGAGCAGGGCTTGAAGGGGAATAACAGGCCCAGAGAGAAGCCCCAGACTGCCCTCCTCTCCTGACCTTCCTCAGCAGAGCAGGTATCTCATACCAGAAAATGGGCACTGCCAGGAGTCCTACAGAGTGGTTTGCATGCCACCTTAATTCTATTATTAATGGTGGCATTTACCTCAGTTTCCAAAAAGCTATTACTGCACTTGTGTAGGTGCTCCCTCCATTGATGCAGATGCTGCTGAAGGTTAGCAGGCCCTCTTTATGGGTTACTGCATCCCAAAATTTCATCACCAGGAGGCCAACCTACTGTCAATGAACCCCTCCAAACTTTGCTAAGTTGGACCTCAGACAACAAACAAACAACTCCCTTTGAGATCCTTACTCAAAACTCTTCCACTTTGGAAAGATCTGCTAAAACTTGTGTTCCTAATGGACTTTGAGAAGCTCAAGAGATGCTCAAGTCACTTAATCTCACTGGGCCTCAGCTGGTTTGTCTGTCAAAATGGGAATGACAACTGCTAACATTATCAGTTTCACCAATCGTGCTTTACTTATGTTGTCTCATCTGATCTTCACAATGACCCTGTGAGATTGGTAGTATTATCCCCATTTTATGGATGAGTTCACTGAGGCTGAGAAATTAAGAGACGCTAGCTAGCCCAGGGCCACACAGCCAGTAAGTGACTTTGGCAGGATGCTAACTCTGGTGCTTATAACTCCAAGTTCATTTGCTCCATCTGCTGTGCCTAGCACTACCCACCTCACAGCGCTGTGAGGAAAACCATTTGTAAGGCTCCCTCTAAATAGGAGCTGTTATTAAGATGTATTATAAAATCTTTGTAACGTTGGAAAGCAGCATAAAGAGAAGGAAGGGATTATGTGGGGGAGGAAATAACAGAGTCAACATTGGCACAGATTGGCAAAAATCAATCAACCAGAATTGATTGCAAAATTTGTCACCAGTCCTGGTGTGTTGACTAGGTCAAAGGGAGCTCTTTTTATGCCTGGTCTGGTATTTCTTATTCCTTCTTCCTCCAGCTTATTATTGGCACTGTTCTCACTCCTCAACTGGTCGGTATCTCCACTACCCTGGAAACCTGTTTTATAATAATAATAATAATAATTTTTGTTCAGTCATGTCTGACCATAGCACACTGGGACAGTCCATGGGATTTTCTTTTCAGAGATGCTGTAATGGCTTGCCAAGAGAAACAGAGTTAAGTGATTTGCCCAGGGTCACACAGCTAGTCAGTGTCTAAGGCTGGATTTGAACTCGGGTCTTCCTGACTACAGGCCCAGGGCTCTATCCCCTGAGCCATCTAGCTGTCTCTAATAATAATAACAACTAATACATCTTAGTACTAGCCTAGTACATCCCAAGCACTGTGCTAAGTGCTTTACAAATGTTATTTCATTTCGTCCTCACAGCAGCCCTTGGAGGTAGGTGCTAATATTATTCCCATTATACAGATGAGAAAACTGTGGCCAGAGGTTAAGTACCTTATCCAGAGTCACAGAGATATTTAGTGTCTGAGGCAGGATTTGAACTCAAGTCCTCCTGAATCTATGCCAGGCACTCAATCCACCGAGCCACCTAGTTTTCCCTCATCCAATAATGGATTGATGAATGTTTAGTAACTGGGTTCTGGGGAGGGAAATCAAATGCACATACGCTTTTCATTTTAATCCACATTATTAACAAAAGTACCAAATCTCCGCTATCAACAAAACAATTCTGATTTGCAGTGATTGCTGATTTCCAGGGTGAACATGCTCACGCTGAAAATGGAACAATTGCTCTCAGCTGGCTTTAGAACCCACTTGCCCTCATCTCCTATTTCATCTTCTCAAAACAAGTCAGAAGACAAGATTGACTGGGAATAAGTCTGTGCTAGGGGTGTTAGGGAATAGAGAATAAGATGAGACTGGAAGAAGGGAAGGAAGTGGAGGGCAGAGTGTTGACCAAACCAAAGAGAAGAGCAGACAGAACCCAACAAGAGAGGTCCTCAAGCTTATGGACAACCTGATTTAATACTCACCATCTGTGGCAGCTAGGTGGCAAAGTGAATACAGCATGAGCCTTGGAGTCAGGAGGACCTGAGTTCAAATGTGACCTTAGACCTTTAACTGTGTGATCTTGGGCAATTCACTTTGCCTACCTTCCCCCTCCAGAAAACAAAACAAAAAAAATTTTAAATATTTACCATCCCCTAGTCCAGTTTCCCTCCACAATGAATTTTTGCTTGGATCCTCCCATCTTTGACTCATCCTCACCCAAGGGTAGGGAGGGCCAAATCAGAGCCAAGTACTGGGCTTTGGTCTCTTCAGGTGTTTTACTTGTAGGTGCCTCATCCTTCAAATTAACCCAGGCCAGCTCTGCAGAAACCTCCTGTTCTTTCTCTTCCTCCGCACATGGTGCAAGGAATGATGGTTTTCAGGCAAGGGAAAAGAGGTGGAGATGATGATGGTTTATGTGAAAGATGACTAATAGAACAGAGATGGCTTATCTAGATTAATAATTTCATCAGTTTACAAGAGAATCATTGAGATGGAGTAAAGGTACACATGAATGAGCTAATTATCCTCTTGGGCTTTTACTATCAGGAAAAAGAAGTCACCCCAGTATAACTCTGGACCAATCCCCTTCATACTTTTCTGTCCACTAGATCTCCTTCTTTCCCTCCTTCCAGTCCCTATTTGTGCACCTCTCCCAGAGCTTCTCCTCTTTCTCCATTCTCTCTCCTTGGCCAGGTCTATCTACTTTAAGACCTATTATTATTACCATGTGTCCTGGTAGGCTTGGGAGGCAACATTATACTCCTCTGTTTTCTGAAATGTGCCTCTGGAAGGCTCTTAGCCTAGGGGAGGGCATGGATACACAGGCAGGGTTGACTTCAACTCCCTGATGCAAGCAGCCTCACCTTATGGCAAGCAAACATACTGATACCGGTGGTATTCTGGTAAATATTTAACAACCATCTCTCCAAAAAGGTACAACACACTTTTGTTGGCCAAACTTGTCTCTGAAATGCTTTTGGCTCTTTCCAAAAAGTCAAGTTTCTCCTTCAAAGGACCCAGCTTGAAAACATTCAGAAGACAATGGTATAAGATCAGAGGATGATTCCAAAAGAGAAGTTCCAAAAAGACTTCAAGCAACGGCCACACCGTTAGAGTAAGTATGGAATCTCCCGAGGTGACTACTTCAACAGAGACAACACTCAAGTGGAGGTGTAAACTTTAGTGTATTGTAAAAGAACAATACTCATGCAATGCTCTCAGCACACCTTGTAGAGAGATACTTCACTTACATGACTCTGCATGCCTGGATGAAAGGGTGTGTATATATGTCAAATAGGAATAAAAGAGTATAACTCAGCTTGTCAGAAAACCAGGAGTTGAAACCTAGAGTGGGCATTACCTTTTCTGTGGCAATGTTCAGCCTCTCTCTACTTGAGATAAAATATTCTGTCCCATTTATTGTCTTTCCATTAATAAAAAATTATTAAAGCATTTAACAGACACCTCGCCACTCCTTAAATCTAGGTAAAAAATGTTCTCTCTTTAACATTAGTATACAAGCATATTGATAAAAAAAAAAGGATATCGCTTTTCCCTTAATTTCTTCTTATCTTCTTTGCTTCAGCAAATTCATGCCTGTTTCCTACTTTGATTTCTCAGTAGACTCTATCTATCGACCTATGTATTTGTATGTATGTCTATATACACATATATACATTATATGTGTCTGTATATACAACTCCATGTACATTGGAAGAGAGATACAGAATCTAGATTGGTTGAGTCTTTTTCCCTCATGTCCTACTTTTCATCACCCTATTTGGAGTTTTCTGGGCAATACTGGAGTGGTTTGCCATTTCCTTCTCCAGCTTATTTTACAGATGAGGACACTGAGGCAAACAGGGTTAAGTGACTTACCCAGGGTCACACAGCTAGTAAGTGTCTGAGGCCAGATTTGAGATCATGAAGATGAGTCTTTCTGACTGCGGGTATCACCTAGCTGCCCCTAAAAAAAATAATGAATAAATGATAAATAATCATAAATAAAATCTGAATTTGTTAGCTAAAATATGAAGAAAGCACAACCCTGTGTGCATTGGAAAACAGATGCAAACTCTAGATTTGTATACTATGTAAGTCTGGAAAAGTCAAGAATTATGATCTCTCTGGCTGATATCCCCTCATCTTATGGAGAATCCCAGATACTCAATAAGTTAACTGAATCATGTCTTGATTTGAAAAAAAAAAAGATTAAACTATTGAACTCTAGATATTTTTAACATGAAGATTCACTTCATTTTATGGGTTACCCCTCTTCTCCTTCCCCAGTCTCCCCAGAACCTGACCTTGTCATGCTATGAAAATAATGTTACTTTTGAGTTGAAGGAACTGGGTTTGAAGCCTACCTCTTTCACTTGTATAATTTGGGGGGAATTCCTTAACTACTCTGGGTCTCAACTTCCTCACCTCAAAATTGGGGGCGGGGGAGGTGAATTACAAGACTTCCAAGGTTCCTTCCAGCTCTGAATCTATGACATTGAAGGACTAACTCCCATACACACACACACACACACACACACACACACACACACACACACACCCCGCTGCACAATGACAAGAAACAATACATTTTAGTTAAATGTGTACTTGATAGGAGAACAGACCAGCTCTGAAAACAAATACGGTCTGGTAGAAATTGGCTACTTGTTTGAATGTCTGTTCTCTACAGGGTATATGCCAATCTACATTTTCTTACTCCCACCCACAAAATGTGTCATAATAGACACACATTAAGCATGTCTCCGTTTCTTCATTAGTGGAAAGAACATTGGACTTAGATTGAGAGGACCTGAATTCGAATCCTAGCCCTGCCCTTTACTAAATATGTATCTATAGGCAAGTCACTTGACCTCTTTGAAACACAGTTTCCTCATTTGTGAAATTGGTCTAATAAGTGTGTGTTCTACCTCCCAGTGCTATCTTTGCAAAGCACTTTTGAAACTCTTAAATTGCTCCATAGAAGATGAACCTCAGGGGTCAGTGGACCTAGACTTAGGTCTCAGTTCTATCATTGCATTGCTATGAGACCTTGATCTCTTCTCATAGCTCTTCTCTGGGCTTCATCTGCGACTTGAAGATTAAAATATTGATCTATCTTATAAGAAAATTAAAATGGGTATGGTGGTGTGGTAGAAAGAGGTCTAGAGTTGGAGGATTTGGATTCAAATCCTCACTTTTCTATTTACTACTTGTGAGATTCTGGACAAGTCACGTAACCTCTTTTGGCCTCATTCTCCTTATATTAAAATGAAAGGATTAGACTAAATTCTCTTTCTGTTCTAAGGATTACTTAGAGGTCACCTAGTTCATGCTTTCATTTTACATATGAGGAAACTGAGGCCCCCAAAGGTTAAGTGGCTTGCCAACATTGCACATCTAGCAAATATGTCTAAGAAACAGGATCCAAACCCATCGTTCTTGACACTGCCCCAATAATTAGTATCTCTACAATTTCACTTTGAAATCTTCAGACAAAAAAATTAAAACATTCTTTGCTCCTAGTAAAGCATTTAATCCCCTTTCCGACAGCGGTTTATTTACCAAAGTTGGGGTTAACATGTTTCCATTTTCCCCACAACCACAACAGAGAACTAGAAGTTCCGTTGATTTTTTTCTACATTTGTTTTTTCTTTTAGCCAATAGATGAGCAAAGAACCAGAACAGTCTTCAGGGACTCTCACTTGTGTGATTTCCTGAGACTGTGGAGTATGAATTCATTATTATTCAAATCATGATTAATTTTAGTAACTCAAATATCCTCTTTTATATTAAATAGTACTCAGCACTTTCTTCACCTCAGTTCCCTGATCCTAACTATCCTATATTTAATTCCTTAAAGAACCTATAAAGTCTTCTCCTAACTAAAATAAGATAGATGACATTTGAAAGGAGGGCATTTATTTTTATGTTCAGTTTAAAGAAATCACTGGAAAATACAAGATTTGTCTTCAGAAGACATGATATGGCAAAGAACACCATAGTAATAATGACAGGTTAGATCATAAAAGCCTTTTCAACCAGTCACTCAAAAATATTTATTAAGCACTTACAATGTTCCTAGCCCTGCATCCCTAGTTCTACTCCTCCCTTTGGGAAAGTTGTCAATGCTGTTCCCCAGTTTCTTTCATCTATCCAATTTAATTCAATCTATATTTGGTCCCTATATGTCCAACGTTCTGTGCTGCCTATGGGGCTAGGATTCAGTGAAAAGAATCAGAAGACCTGAGTTCAAGCCCTCACTCTGTCTAATACTAGTTATAGGACATTGGGTAAGTCACTCAACTGTTCTGAAGCTGTTTCCTCATCTGCAAAATGGGGACAATATCACTTGTACTTCTTACTCGTTATGAGTAAAGTACTTTATAGACCTTAAAGTGTAACACCCATCAATCGACAATGAATCAATAAACATTACTAAGCACTACTATGTTCCAGGCCCTGTGGTAAATGCTGGGGATACAAAAAAAGGCAAAAGATAGTCCCTGCCCTCAAAAAGCTTATAATCTAAATGCAAATTATTATTAAAAGAACATACAGGCCTTTGCTTAAAGGAACCTAAAACCTAATTCCAGAAAAAATTCCAGGTATGGTATACGGTATATGGTATACCTAATTCCAGGCATGATGGTCCATGCCTAGAATGACTGCTCCTGTGCAAGCTGAGGCTGGAGGATTCTTTGAGCTACAGGGCTCTGAGCTGCAAGAGGTCTAAAGCTGATCGAGTAGCTGAACTAAGTCTGGCATCATCGTGGGGAGCTTCTGGGAGCGAGAGCCCACCAGAATGGAACCAGAGTAGAAATGGAACATGTCAAATCTTCCACAGCAATCAGCAGTGAAATCAGACCCACAAGCAGCCTCAGTACTTCCAACCAGAGAGAGAGAGAAAGAAGACAAGTATATGAAGTCCCAAAGTTTACGTGGGTTTGGGAAAGAGGGAAGAGGGTAGAGAACCAGAAAAGGTCAGAGGGAATTACAAAGGAGAAAGGGAAGGAAGGAAGGGGTGGTTAATAATAATGTTGTTCCTCTCACTAGTGTAGAAGGACTTAACTAAAACTTAGTAAAAATGAAAGGGAACAGGAGGAAAAGATTTGTTTCTGCAGACTGGAATAGACTGTGTCCTTTGGAAAACGTTTGCCAGAGAAGCAAACATTTTCTTTGGAGAGCAGAGTCTGAATTGTTTGAAGAGACAGCCAATAAAATATTTGTTTGATCATACTAACACCTGCCAAAGTGAAGACAGACAGTGTGATTCCTGCAAACTATTGAGTTTGTTTGAATACTAACAGGCCTGTCTGTAGCCATTCCTTTAGACAGACATTATGGTTAGCTTTACATAGGGCCTATCATTCCTTGTCTGGTCAATCCTGTTCGATAAAGGAATACTAATAAGTTACCTAGCCTCAAATTCTCCTTGGTTTACTTTTTTTTCTAAAGGACACTTGTTCCCAGCGTCACAACATGAAGGGGTCCCCTAGGCATCAGTGAATCTGTTGCAGAGAACTCCACTCTCTTGCTGCCTCAGGACTTTTCTTGGTCCTCACTTTACTCAGAGATCAGGCCTAGAAATGTGTCAAGTCTTAGTGCCTTTTTTTTGGTCTTAAAAAAAAAAGAAAGAAACAACAACATATGTAACTTCTCTAAAACAGTCTTTCCCAAAGTATGGATAAGAGCAGATGCTGTTAATCTTTTTTTTTAATGTCATGGTCCAATTTGGCAGACTATTTCTCAGAATGACATTTGTAAATACATAAAATAGAATACACGGGATTTCAAAGAAAACCAATTATATTGAAATACAGCTATTAAAAAAATTTAGACCATAGTCATGGGGCCCAGGTTAAGGATTCCTGGTATAGAGACTATTAATGGTTTTCAGAGATGCTCCAGATAACTGTAGACTGCTCCAAAATAGGTCAAACTAAAATATGCGCATAGTTTGTTCCTTTTAAAGGGATATATTCTACTGCATATCTACTGCAAAGTTGAGTACACACACACACACACACACACACACACACACACACACACACACACACACACCATGTATAGACACCAAATGGGTAGGGATTGGGACTGGCCTTCTTATTTCATTGGTATAGGGAACTCCCTGATGAGGAAACTCTCTCTACCAATGTGAGTCAGAACGTTCTCTACAACTCAGCATCTCGGTAGAGTGTCTTAGAGCATGGAAAGGCTGTGACCTGTCCAGATTCCCACAGCCAGTACGTGTCACAGGCAGTCTATCGATCCATCAGAACACTACAAAATTAGAAGTAAGGAAGTAGGAAGGACAGGAGCAGAGGAGGTATTTGGGCAAAGGGATATTTCACCCCACCAGAGAAGTCACCAGGTGATAAACTTTGCTTTAGGATTATGGCAGAAGACAGAAGATACATTCATTCATTCCAGAAACTTCCAAGAAGGGATTACAATTTATTGATCTTTGTCTTTGAGCATCATTCACTCCACTGATGATTGAGATCTCTCTCTCTCTCTCTCCTCTCTCTGTTGCTCTCTGTGTCTCTCTCTGTCCCTCTCTATCTTTCTCTCTCTGTCTCTGTCTCTCTCTCTCTCTCTCTCTCCATCTCTATCTTCATCTCTGTCTCTGTCTCTCTCTCTCTCTGTGTCTCTGTCTCTCTGTCTCTATCTCTCTCTGTCTCTGTGTGTGTATGTCTCTGTCTCTTTGTCTATCTGTCAGTCTCTGTCTCTCCATTTTGGGCTTTGCTTACACAGGCTGAATAGATATCAGTCCTTTAAAGAGTGGGGATGGAGGGAGCATGCATACTTTCTTGTGTTCTATTTCCCAGACCAAAGTAGATGAAGCCCTGAAGTGGAATCTTAGAATACCCTTCCCTTAAAGACATATCAACCAGGGAATGACTTGGTTGCCTTTGAACCTAAAAATCATGTGCTTAGACCAGAAATTTTTAAAGGATCAGATAGCTCTAATCCTAGTATGGTATCCCATTCTCCCAGAGGAGAAAAGAACAGCTGCCACATGGTCCCTTCTCCTGCTCCCCTCCAGACAGAAATCAAAGTCTCCCTTGGAGAGGGGTGGGTGAGCAATATTCCAAAGATATTTAATTCAATAATTCAATTCTGAACATTTAATAAACACTCACTATGTGCCAGCTCTGTGTTAAGCTCTTTAGACACACACAAAAAAGTAAAAGACAGTCCTCGCCCTCAAGAAGATCTATTCATCCCTCCCTATGAGCTGCTCTTAGACATTTCACATGGACAGAAGCACCTTGCATTGGCAGTATATGTGCAGTTTGAACTTATGTACTTAAAAGTCTTAAATGTCAGTGTGCTTTGGATTATAACAAATCTCAAAGACCTTCTAGTTCAAACCTCTCATTGAGAGATGTAGGAAGTGAGAGGTCACACAGCAAGTTAAGGGCAGAGCTGGTACTAGAATCCAGAACTCCTAACCTCCAGTCCAGTCCTATATAACATACTGTCAGTTGCACCAGTCGCAGAAAATTAGTGTGCCAAAGATCAAAGGCAGCATGTCTGGACACAACACTGGATTTGGCATCAGAAGACTTGTGTTTGAAGCCAGGGTGTGCTACTTACTGCCTATGTGATTTTAGACAAACCACTTACCTTCTCCAAAACTCAGTTTCTTCATTTGTAAAATAAGGGATTTGAACTAAATGATCTTTAAGGTTTCTTTCAGTTCTCAACTCTAGACTGTAGCTCCATCATGTCTACAAGCATTTATTAAGCCCCTATTATCTACCACCCACTGTGCTAAGAAATATCTGTCCAAAAATAAAGACATTAAAGTGGTCAGATGTAACAACAGTGTAACTGAGAAATTCTATGGAATATCATAATTTTTTTGGTGTTCCTCATGATCTGCAGAGTACCTGGGAAATGGCTGCTCACAAGGTCTTTTAGAGCATTTCTTTCATTCATTTTTTCCACAAGCATTGGCAAGTGCCTGTTATATTCTAGGCACTCTACTGGCCACTAAGGTTAAAAAGACAAAAAATATGAAATATTATTTTCATTCAAGGAACTTATACTTGATTGTGGAGAGACCAAAATGAATACAAATAAATCAATATAGAATATACAGGAAATAATTTTCTGCTCACAAGGGGAAGATGCTAATAAGGAGATATTAGGAAAGGTGTCAAGTAGGAAAGAGGTAAAGCTTGATCCAAGTCTTAAACTAAGATTTCACATCTCTAAAGTACTTTGTCACATGTAGGAAACAAAGTTCCTTACAATACCCAAGTAAGTAAAGAATGCAAGTATTAAAAAAAAAATTTAATTTAAAAAAAGAATGCCAGTGTTGGGGCAGCTAGGTGGCATAGTGAATAAAGCACCAGCCATGGAATCAGGAGGACCTGAGTTCAAATACTGTAATGGTAATTCATTTAAATTTGAAGACCCCTTTTTGGTATGTCAAGTAAGCAAGTACTTAGCCCTTAGTAACTAATCAAATTTTTGTGGCTAAGAGGCAGAGGGTGTGAACTCTGTCGCCTGTTACTGACATCACAGGAAGGGTTTGGCTGAAACAGGAAGCCAATGTTTTGTGTGTATATAAGAAGAGTCCCAGAGAGACAATCGGAATTAGAATTTTTCCCCTGGCGGGCTCCTGGTGGAGGAGAGAGAGAGTTTCTCAGTGAGCATCTGGAAGCTGACTGAGAACTGAGAGAGGACTTCCTTGAGACCAGAATCTGGTGAAGGCCAAAGTTGCTGCCAAGAAGGCTGCCTGGAAGGCTGCGATATTTTCTGGGTCCTAGGGACAGCAGAACTGCCAAAGGACTGAAGAAGCATGATAAGACTGTTTGCAGCTTTGGTTGATCCTTGAGTTTCTGGGAACAGAAACTGTAAAGTTTTCGAGATGTGCTGGACCCTGTGAACTTTAGTGTGTAGCAGGAACTGCCTGTGAACTTCAGTGTACAGCAGGAACTGCCCAGAGGACTGCACAAGGACAGTTGTCTGTCTCTGAATCCAGGTGACTGTTTGGTAGATTTGGATAGGAGCTGGGACTAGGGAATCTGAGAGACCACCCCAAGTCAAGATGAAGAAAAGGCCTCTCCTTGGATATTGAATGCTGTGATGAAATTGAAGTTTACTAGACGCTGAGGGGTGGAGGGTTTGTGTAATTTTCTAATGACTGCATTTAGTGATTAACGATACTTAGTGACTGATTGCTAGATAAGTGACTGATTAAGTTAACCTATGATTGCCCCATGAGTGGAAGACTGACTGTTGTATTGTGAGATGACTGAATGACTAATTAAGGAGGCAAATCCCCTCAGGGACAGGAGATGATTGTTCTTTTGTTCTTTATTCTAAATACCGTGACCACTTTGGTGAAAACTATGTGGCCATTCTAATGTTAAGCTGTAGTGAACACTATATTGTGATTTTCTGTGATAAGATGTAATGTTGTGAATACTATATTGTGATATGTTGTCAATGTTTGCCTTGATTTGTAATGGAATAAACTGAGTGCTCACTATACTGTGTAATCAGAACCTTAAAAGCTGTTCACAGTAGCATTCTTTTGCGTAGCTGCTCGTGCATGGCATTACAAACACTTAACACAAAACTAGCCATGTGACCTTGGGCAAGTCACTTAACACCAATTGCCCAACCTTCCCCCCCTCCAAAAAGCAAAAAACAATTTTTTTTAAAAAAGAATGCAAGTATTATCATTCCTGTTTCATAGATGAGGAAACTGAGGTTCTTACTCTTTTTTGTGGCATAGATTCCTTTGGTGGTCTGATGAATCTATGGAACCTTCTCAGAATAGTTAACCACAATCATTCAACTAACTAGCAACTATTAGAAGTAGGCTTCAAACCCAGGCGTCCTGACCCCATGATAGAACAGTGAATATCCTCATAGCGTGTCTCATAGCAGTAAGTATGATAAAAACTCCTTCATTATTTCCCTTTAACAGTCTTGGGTTTCCAAAGGTCTTTGGGGATACCAAGTTGAATGAGTCAAACCAATACTTTCAAGAGCTTCCACTGTGATGGAGAAAAAAGCCAAGTGCATAACTGTGTATATGTCCTGTGTGTGTTTATTGGGAGAAGGAGGAGGAGTGAAACCATGGTGTAAGTCAAAACACACCCAAAATAGTCTGGTATTGCCAACATAACCATTACTCTGAGCAAGAGGACTCAGTGATGAACACATAGCTCACTGAACATTTACATAAACCTAGTAGAAGCATGAGGAAGTAAATTGGGGAAAATTATCCACCACATAAATTCTAATTGAATGAGTGTTCTATTTTATAAAAACTTAGCCTTTCCTGGGGGTTCCTTTTGCATTTATGTATGTTTTCTATGCAAAAGATCTAGTTTACTTCCAAAAATCTATGAATAGTTAAGCTTCAAAATCTACTAACTGATAAAAGACATCTAGGTAGAGCAGTAGATAGAGTGTGAGGCTTGGAGTCAAGACCTGAGTTCAAAGCCTGTCTCAGACACTAGCTGTGTGACCCTGAGCAAGTTAGTTAACTTCTCTGTGCCTCAGTTTCTGCATCTTTAAAATGGGGATAATAATAGCACCTACCTCCCAGGGTTGTTGTGAGGGTCAAATAAGTTAACACATGTAAAGCACTTTGCAAACCTTGAAGTGTTGTGTAGATTCCAGCTATTATTATTATTATAGTATTATCTTCTTTAATCTGAGAAAACTCAGTTTTTAAAATCTACTTACAAAGAGAGAATGAGTCCAGCAAATATCCATGGGGGAGTTGCATATAGTCAAAAACAGTCTTGTGACATGCTGGGAGTGGCTTTGTAAATGATGTTATCTAAACTAGAATGGCAATATGAACCATTCCCCAGTAGATAAGTGACCAGAGGACCAATAGTTTGCTGAAGAAGAAATGTAAATTATCGACAACCGTATGAAAAAAATAAAGCAACAAATCACTAACTACAAGAGAAATGTAAATTTTAAAAATTCTGAGATTTCACCTTATACCCCTCAGGTTGGCAATGATGACAGAAGACAAAAATAGTTAGCATTGGAATAACTATGGGAAAACATATATGCTAATGCACCACTGGCAGAAATGAGAATTCATTCCACCATTTTAGAATTGAATTTGGAATTTTACTAGCAAAGTCAAACCCTTTCACCAAGCAATACCACTCCAAAGCATATATATCCCTTGATATTCAAAGACAGAGGGAAAGATCCTGTATGTTTACCAATATCTATAAGAATGTTTTTAAAAAAAAATCACAAAGAAAGAACATCGGCTGAGAAAGAGCTAAATAAATTGTGGTATGTAAGCATAAAAGGATATTTTAGCACCATAAAAGGAACAAACATGAAGAATTTAGGAAATTTGGGAGATCCTGTGTGAACTGTTGTGGGGTGGAGGAAGCAGATCTGGTTACAAAAACTTACACAGTGACGCAAAAACATAAAAGAAAACAACATTGAACCATTTCAGATTTCTGAACTGTGATTGGTGTAGTGACTACTATGGTTTCAACGGTGAAATGGCACTACTTTTTGCTTCTCAGCCGAGAGGTGATAAAGCATAAGTGTGGAATGGGGAATACCATGTCAAATACAGTAACAGTAACAGGAATAATAATAAATCTAATATTTATATGACACTTAATGGTTTGCAAAGTGTTTTACAAACATTAGCTCATTTTATCATCACAACAACCCTGTAAGGTAGGTGCTATTATTATTCTACTTTACAGCTGAGGAAATTCAGACAGACAAATTAAGTGACTCATCCAGGATCATAAGGTTCTTAGATGGCTGAGGCTGAATTTGAACTCAGGTCTTCCCGAATCCAAGTCTAATACTCTATCCACCCTGCATTGTGAAATGGGACATACCTTGTCAACTAGAGTCAACGTGTTGATTCATTTTGCTTATCTGTATGTCTATTTCAAGGGAGGGTTGAGAGAGCAGGATGAATCATTAGAAAAATGTTAGGAAAACATTAGGAAATTAACAACAGTATAAAAATAAAACTTTTTTCAAAGCACCTTCCTGCCCAAAACCCTCTAACTCCAAAATGTCTTAATACTCAAGGTTTAAAAAATTCCCTCAGCAGAAATTCTCTCTCATGGGTCTCCCCTTTACTGCAGCTTGGTTATAGACAACAAAGAGAAAGAAGTCTTTCTCAAAAGTCATTGCTCTAGCTATAGAGAATAGGAAAACAATCTCACTATTCCAGGAGAAAGGCTTCCTGGAGGGATAGAATTGCTTCATTTTTATCATCACATCCTCCACACCTAGCATGGTACCTTACATGCAGTAAATCAATAAACATTTTAATTCATAAATGTTGAATAAAATTCTTACTTTCACCCAAACCCATTTACAATTGACTAACCAGAACCATAGTTGTATAACATTAACATTCTCATGAGGAACAAAGTCTCTAAAGCCACAAACTCTGCTTTCAATAGGAAGGACTAAGCCTTCACTTGCTAAGGATCTTATATGACTGAGAGCCCTGGGTTGAAAGTGCACTGAGATAACCCTGTAATAAATGTAAAGTATGAACAGTTCTTGAACCCTTGCGTAAGGATATGCTAGTAAATATTTAACAACCAGAACTCCAGGGAAAAAAATGTATGCATGACACACTTTTTAAGTTTAATTTGCATTATTAATATTTTCTCCATCAGTTTCTTAAGTCTAAATAATCAACAAAACAATACTTCAAGGTCTAATTTCTAACATTTACCAATTTCCAAGGTATAAATGCTAACACCGAAAATTTAAGAATACACTTTCTTGAGCTAGTAGGGGCTGGCTTCAGCAGCAAGCTATCTTTATTGAATAGGATACTGAATATCCTATCCTTATTGAATGCAGAGCTTTGCAAATAGTCCTTTCTCTTTGCCATCAATGAAAAGGAAGTTTGGTATGAGCTAGCTGCTAATGGGAAGGTCATATCTTCTGTTAGCATTTCCTGTTTTTCCCTTCTTTACTTCTAATAGTTGCAATGGAATTTCTGTAAACAAATTGTTGTGAGTAAGCCAAGCTTCACAGATCAGTGGATAAAGAGCTAGAAGAGACATTATCAATCATCTACTCTGGTGCAATCTCTTTATTTTATGTATAAGGAAATTGATATCCAAGGAGGTTAATTGACTTGATCAAGGTTGAACATAAGAAATGAAAAGTCAAGATATGAACCAAAATCCTCTAGGTCCAGACCTGATGCCCTTTCAAGTCTACTACTGACCTACTTAAATAATACCAACTAGCTGATTAACTCACACAAAACCACACTGATAATATCCACCAAAGAGTCATAAAATATTTCCAATAAACAGCTAAGATTATGGCCAACAGTAAACTAATCAAGAAAATGGATAAGGGAGTATGCACAGTCACATACAGGGTAGAATCACAGCAATGAAAGAAACTAGGAGACTACCTTCTGTTGCTTCCTCCTTTCAAAGCCATAGAAAGGACAGTAATTGGACCCAAAATTTAGACCCTGTCCAGAATATCAAACGAAGTCAACCAGTTGTGCTGCCTAATAATAGTACATGGACAACACCAAGTCCCTGAACCTTTCAATACCCCCCAGAAATCCTCTAAGACTTTAAGTTATAGAGCAGGTTTATGGATTTACATTGGAAAAGGGATTTTCCTCATTGGGAGTTCCCTGTTTCAAAAAAAATCACAGCTCTAAAGGCAGCTAGATGACATAGTGGATAGAGTGCCGGGTCTGGGTTCAGGAAGGCCTGAATTCAGTCACTTACTATCTGTGTGACTCTGGGCAAGTCACTTAACTTCTGTCTCCCTTGGTTCAGATAAAATGAGAAAATATTTGTAAGGCACTTAGCAAGGTCAGGCATCACATCACAGGCACTATGCATGTACTTATTCCCCTTTCCCTTTCCCCTTTAGTTTTCTCAGTTGTAAAACCGGAATAATAATACCATCTACCTCACAGGTCTGTTGTAAGGATCAAATGAAATAATATGTGTAAAAAACGCTTAGCATAGTTCATCCTTAATGAAAGCTTATTTCCTGGTTCTCTTGTCTGAACCAGAAAGAAAAAAAAAGGTTCTACTCCTTAAAGTAAATTAAAGCACTAAGCACTTATTTAGTGATATCTCCTTGGAATTCTAAAATTTTATAGTTCTTTTGTGGGGTTACCATGATCTTTTTTGCCTCAGTTTTCTCAAGAGTTTTCTTTCTTTTTTCCCCATTGTTCACTCCATTGGTTACAGCCCTTCTATGCAACCAGACTAACGTCCAATGTGAAAGTATTTGCAGATCCTATACATGATTGCATGCCTCCATGGGGAGGAGGGAATAGGGAGGGGAGAAAATTTGAAACTCAAAGGATTCTGGAATTGAATCTTGTAAAGTAAAAGTAAATAAATAAATCAATTTGAAAAAAAAAGAAAAAAGAGTACTATAGCGATCGATGGACTAGAAAAGATATGTGAAAGTAGTTAATGGGGACTTTAAGCTAAAGATAAGTGAGTAAATGATAAGAGTGTACAGCACTGTATTAAAGACTTCAAATCAGGAACTCTGAAAGATCTGTAGCCAATGGAATAATATGCAGTCGATGGAACAGTCCATTGAGTTGGTTTACCCTGGACAGAACCTGAAGAACACAGAATCACAAAATCTCAGAACTGACAGGGACCACAGAGACAAGCCAACATATAACTAAACAGCAAGAGTCTATATATTATACCTAATAAGTGCTCAATCAAAAAAGCATTCATCATATGCTTGCTACATACCATGGGGCAGCAAGGTAGTGCAGTGAATGGAGTACTGGGCCTGGAGTCAGGAAGATAACTCTTCATAAATTCAAATATAGCTTTAGACACTTGCTAGCTGTGTGACCCTAGACAAACCACTTAACCCTGTTTGCCTCAGTTCCTCAATTTGTAAAATGAGCTGAAATAGGAAATGGCAAACCACTGCACATCTTTGCCAAGAAAATCCCAAATGGGGTCACAAAGAGTTGGACATGATTGAAAAATGACTAAACAACAACATATCAGGCCCTGCCTTGAATCTACCTCACATGAGGATTGATCAAGGACGTGAGAACGTTTAGCCTGAAGAAAAGGAGCATGAGGACAGACATAATAGTTGTTTTCAAGTATCTGAACTGCTCAGACACAGAAGAGAGATCAGATGTGTTCTTTTGGGGCCCAGAGGAAAGAACTAGAAACAATGGGTGGAAGCTGAGAAGAAGCAAATAGAAGCTTGACATCAGGAAAACCTTCCCAACAAATAAAGCCATCCAAAAGAGGAATAGCCTACCTCAGGAGGTGGTAAGTTCAGCAGAGATGAATGATCCAGTTGTTGGATATGTTATAAGGGACATTAGGTGGGACTCAGCGGCTCTTGCTTGAGGTCTCTTGCAGTTCTCAGATTTTGTGATCCCATGAGTAATGAAGTGGGAAATGGTGAAACCTGTATCCCATTACCAATGATGACTTAAACGCAAGAACGTATTAAAAGATATGCTCCAGATGATCGGGGATAAGGAGAAAGATGAGAAGGTCATAACATGAGATCAAGGGATAAAAGGAGGACAGTTTAAAGCCAACAGCTCTCGAAGAAGGTTAGAAGACCTCGGATAAAGGTCTCCAGCACTTTGGGTGGACCCCCAATATGGAGAACATATGAAAGGGCATGGACAAGAGTTACAAAGAATGAAAAGAAGGCATAGATGGGTTACAATCTGCACTATTGAAAGTATCCACATTGAGAAAATTATGAAGTACCAAAGTCACTAGGAAGTGGACCAGAAGAATTCTTTAAACAGAGTCAACTTAAATGTGAGCAAAGTATTTGACAAAGACTCTCATTCTCCCCTTTAAGACAAGTTAGCTAGGTAAAGCTTAGCTGGATTCCAAACTGGTTGAATGACTATACCCAAACTATGTTGATTATCATTACTATGTTGATGTGAAAATGAAAGAAGGTCTCCACTGAAGTGCCCCAGGGCCCTTTTTTTTTTTTTTGCTTTCTTCTGTTCAACATTTGAATCAACAGATGAAATCGTAGAAGATAATACTTTCAAAACTGCAAATGATAGGAAAGCGAGAAGGAGCCATCACAAGAAATGTCAGTCCAAATTCACAAAGATTTTTGACAGGCTGGGATGAGAAGCAGAATTGGATTAGAGTCAATTTAATAAGAATAAATGTAAAGTTTCCTATTTGAATGTTTATTTTATTTTTAATTTATAGAATAAAACAAGCATTTCTATAACAGTACAATAAAAAGATGATTGTACATGAAACTGCAAATCTACTATGCACAATTTGCTATTCCTTTCAAATATACAACAAAATTATCATGTAAATGTTTTTCTTTTTTTTTCTTCCCTCCACATCCCCCCTCTAGAGATAGTCACCATTAGACACAAGAAGTTGTACATATGTAAAATTATTCTATACATAATTCTATTTATCAATTCTTTCTCTGAGTGCAGATAATGTCTTTCTTCATACATCCCTTCATAGTTAATTTGGGTATTTATAATAGACAAAAAACTTATTTGCTCAAAATCTTTCTTAGAACAGCATTGCTGGAGTGGCTAGGTTGCACAGTGAATAGAGCACTGGTTCTGGAGTCAGGAGGACCTGAGTTCAAATGTGGCCTCAGACACTTAACACTTACTAGCTGTACGACCTTGGGCAAGTCACTTAACCCCAATTGCCCTGCCCTTCCCCCTCCAAAAAAGCAAAAACAACCCCAAAACATTTCTGTTATTATATAATGTTCTCTTGGTTCTGCTCACTTCACTCTTTACTATTTCATCGTTCCCTGTTTTTCTAAGATCATTGAGCTCATCATTTCTTACGACACAGTAGTATTCCGTTGCAATCGTATACCATAACTTGTTCAGTCATTCCCCAGTTGATGGGCATCCCTGAAATTTCCAGTTCTTTACCACCACAAAGAGAGCTGCTATAAACAGTTTGGAACATATAGGTGTTCAAGTAGTGATATTGCTGTGTCAAAGGATATAGGTTGTTTAATAACTCTTTAGGTATAATTCTAAATTATTCTCCATTTTAATTTTTTTTAAAAACCACATACTTTGTAGCATATTCTATCTGAATTTTTAAAAATCAGCTTCACAAGTACAGGATCAAATATAAAATCTTCCATTTAGCTTTTAAATACTTCACAATCCTACCTTTTCATTTTATTCCCCTCTGTGTCCTCTATGGTCCAGCCTTGTTACCTTTTCCTGGACACAAGGCTCCATCTCCTGACACACTCTCCAAACTCTTTACTTTTCCCTGGCTCTCTCCATGCCTGAAACACTCCCCCTCTGTAGCAGCAACCAACTGGCATACCCAGGATAGCTGCTAGCACAGGTTCTTAGATCTGCTTTACTAGGAAAGATAGCCGTTTAAGGGGTCAACAATCTTTTAAATTACATTCACTAGCTCAGGAGAAAAGTCAGCACCCTGAACTTCAGAGGAAATACAAAGAAAATACAAGCAGAAGAATAAAGATCGACAGACAGGGCTCTGTCTGCCTGAATCAACTATATACATACATTCCTAGATAGAGAGAGCCTTTATCTCTGAACAGGCAGGGAGCTGTGAACATACTCAGACTCTCCACCAGGAAATCACAAGATCCTTCTCATAAGTGAGTCCTGAAAGACAAAATACCAACCCGCAGTATATAAATACTTCTCAGAGTCAAAGGGCATGACAACCCTCTTGACTCAGTGCCTAATTAGAAATTAGCAAAAGGTGTGAAAGCCTTTCTACCAGCAAGTTTCCCCTAAGCAAACTTCCCTTAATGGGCTCCACTTGAGGCCTACTGGGGAAGGGGGGGTGGGGTTGGGCAGAGAGAGAGAGAGAGAAAGAGAGAGAGAAAGAGAGAGAGAAAGAGAGAGAGAGAGAGAGAGAGAGAGAGAGAGAGAGAGAGAGATCTTATATCCCATTAACATTACACCTTCTCTCTCTGCCTTCTGGCTTCCTTCTAGACTCAGCTTAACTCCTGTCTTCCTCAAGAAGCCTCTTATGGTCCTTCCCTCTCCACCCACCCACTGCTAGTGCCTGGCCTCCGAAATTACTTTCTCTTTACACTGCAAATATCATTGTTTACATGTTGCCTCCCCCTGATAAAATGAGCTTGAGGGCAGGAACTGTGATTTGGTTTTTCTTTGTAACTGAAACTCTCTGCATGGCCCCTGGTTCACAGTAGAAGTACAATAAATACCTGTTGACTGACTGAGGATGAGTGCAGTTCTTGTCAAGAAAAACAAAGAAGAGAGGGTCTGGGGAAAGGGAGAAAGTTGGAAAACAAATTCAAAACTAGCAACTCCAAGTCCAACTGTCTCCCCCATACCCTATGCTGCCTCTTTGGCAAATGTAGGAACATATAAAACTAAGGCCTCAGTTATGTCATAAAGTATTAAGAAATCATGTTATGATGCTTTCCTAGTCCAAAATCCTGTACCTCACTTGCATCAAAGACCTAATCAACTCTTCCTTGAAGAGATGACTTAATTCCAAGAAAGGTGCCTGAGAGACATGGAATTGCTTATATGAACAAATTAAGAGTGAAAATGTCTTTGCTTAATTCAATTGTGCAGATTGAAATTCTAGAATTGTTAGGGGAAGTGATTGGTTTCGAGGAAGCTGTTTTCTCCAAGAGCGAGAGCATGGAATAGCATTGTTACGATTCTATTTGGTAAATTAAAATTTAAGAAACAAACAAAAAACTAAATTTAAACTGTGTGCTTTTGTTTCACTTTGCAGTGGAATTTTGTCTTTTGTTTTAAGCATTGCTGTAAAATGTAAGTGAAACTTACTTGAGGAAGAGAAAATTCCAATTATCTGAGAAATTTTGCCCATTCAGATCTCTGAGGAATGCTTATATAATAAGTTGTCTCTGACAGTCGTTGGCTAAAACACCAAGTACACAATTTTTCTTCCACGTTAACAGAGGGCTGTTCCACCCAAAGGTACAATGGGCTGCCTCAGGAGCTAATAGGACCCCTTTGTTGAAATCTTCAAGCAAAATATGGGTTAGAACATAGAGTTTAACGAGACCCCAGATTTCAAATCCATTCATCACTTCACAGATGAGAAAACTAAAGGCCAGAAAATTAAGGGACTTAGCCAAGGTCAGACAACTAACAAATGTCTTAAGTGGAATTTCAATCCAAGTCTTACTGACTCAAAGCCCAGGCTCAGTCCACTCCACAGCACCAGAGCTCTCAAACTTTTTAGTCTTAGGAGCCGTTTAAACTCTTAAAAATTATTGAGGATTTTTGTTTCTAGGCATTATTTCTACCAATATTTACCATAATAGAAATGCATGCATCTTAGTATCATTATAAAAATAGTTTTGACCCGCAAGAGCCCTGAAAGAGCCTCCAGGCCCCCCAGGAGTCGTAGGACTGCACTTTGAGAATGGTTCCATTACACCATACTGATTAGTTGTCAACACTATTGTAGAGGGAATTCATATTCAGAGAGATTTGAACTAAATAACCCCCAGTGTCCCATCCTACTTTAGAGTCTGTGATTCTATGCATAATTTCCCTAACAGATGACAAGACACTTAAGACTTGAGCCTTTTAAAAACTCAGAGAAATTATATAAATTAGAATAATTGATTTAGAGCTAGAAGATATCTCAGAAATCATGTCCCAAAGCCTTATGAACTGATACCAAGTGAACAGAATCAAGAGAACATTGTACACAATAATAGTAATATTATATAATGATCAACAGTGAATTACTTAGCTATTCTCAGCAATACAATAGTCCAAGACAATTCCAAAGGACTCATGATGAAAAATGCTATCTGTATCCAGAGAAAGAACTGATGGAATCTGAATGCAGATTGAAGCATACTATTTTTTCACAGTTTTTTTCATTTGTGTTTTCTTTCACAACATGACTAATATGGAAATCCTTTTGCATGATTACACATGTATAAACTATATCAAATTGCTTGCCGTTTAGGGAGGAGAGAAAAGTGGAAGGGAGGGAGAGAATTTGGAACTCAAATTTAAAAAATAAAAAAGAGTGTTAAAAATTGTTTTTATATGTAATTGGGAAGAAATTTTTTTTTTAAATCCTCATTTTATATATGAAGAAACTGAGATCCATAAAATTAAGTGAATTTCCCAAGGTCACTTGCCTAATAAGTTAAAGAGTCAAGATTTGAACTCAAACCACAGTATCATTCATCTAGAACTGCCTTCTTGTTCAGTGTCCAATCCAAAACTAGAAGCCACATTCCCTGATTCCCAATCCAGCACTTTATCATGGTATCACACTGCCTCCTATAAGTGAGTCCATTGGATTAAAAAAAAAAGGAGAAACAAATGGAAAGTCCATTGTGCGAGCAAAAGCTTCATTGAATTTTCTAAGGTTTCTCGAGCAGGTTTTTAGTGTATACAGAGATGGTCATGGGCATTAGAAATGGCCTTTAGAGGAAAAACAGAAGATTTGGGAATCTTACATGCTAAATCCATTCCTGGTTACCCAGTTTAGTCTCTTGTAAAAATTTCTTGCCAGATTCTCTACGCGAAAAAAGTCATTTTTTACTCCCATCTTACAAAGAGGCATTTAGTCTTATAAAGTAAGTGTTCTCTATGAATTACAGGTATATCCACTAGTATACACCTAATGATTAAAAAATTTTTATAAGTAGGTTTGGTCAAAGAAAAAAAGATACCCATTAAACTAGTAGACTTGGCCCATCTTCATTTTTTTGCCTGATCCTGCATTGGGGGTTTTAATTCCCATCTCTAAGCATAATGCTCTGTCCTGTCTAGACACTTGGTTAACATTTGAAGAGCAACTCCTGAAACAGGGATGAGTCTATATTTTGTTATATAAATAAGCTATCTGCGATCTTGTCTCTGTTGTCGGTCTCTAATATTAGCTCCTAAATATATATATATCTTAAATGTCAAATACTATACCTCAATATCTAAATATTTTGATGAAATAATAAACATCAAACTCTAAAATGTATAATACCATAGTATGCAACAAGCATGAGATAAAATAATATCTAATATCTAAAAATGTCTAATACCATAGTATCTAATATCTACATAAATATTTAGGTAAATTATTTTAAAATAATAAGCAAAATAATATTTAATATCTAAAATTTCTGATACTATAGTATTTAGTAATATCTAAATAAATGTTTAGGTAATATAATACAATATTATAAAAGCCTGATGGCAGAGTTGGCATTGCCTTGCCAAGGGATAGTACAACATATGTGTTTCAGGGCAGCTAGATGGTTCAGTGGATAGAGTCCCACATCTGAAGTAAGAAAGACTCACCTTCATGAGTTCAAATCTGGCCTCAAACATTTACTAGCTGTATGACTCTGGGCAAGTCACTTAACCCTGTTTGCCTCAGCTTCCTCAACTGTAAAATAAGCTGAAGAAGGAAATGGCAAGCCACTATCTTTGGCCAAGAAAATCCCAAATCACCTCAGCACCCCTGAATTCCAGGCATCAGTGATCCAAAGAGCAAGGAGTAACTTTCTGCATCTATGCCAGGGAAAGCTGAGATGGGAATTTATGCAGTAGTAATGTTGCCTTTGGACATGAACTTGGTAGAACACATGCTATGTGGTAACTGAGTTAATATTTGAGTTTATTCTGTTCTCCCAGAGACTGAAGTATTGTAAAGGAGAGTAAGCTCCCAAGATGTTGGGGGGAAATGTGTGTACTTCTGTTCTTTCTATATCTTTGAAATACTTCATAAAAGCTCATCAGTGTTAAATGATTAAGTGGAACTGGAGGGCTAGTTATAAGCCCCCAACAATAAGGTAATACCCCATACAGATGATGGGGGGTCAAGCTGATGGCAATAGAAAAGAGAGATTCTAATCCCCTTAGGGTTACCCCTGGAACCAAAAGCAACAGATATGCCCTACCTAGTCCTGAAAGACGGGAGCCAGGGGATCATTTTGTAAAACATAAGACTCTAGTCACAATATACTCCTTTTCAAATCCACCCTTTAAGCCTCTATTTTCTTATACAATGGGTAGCCAATCCTTTACATACTCAACAAGTATGGTGTAAGCACTCCATTATTTTTCTCAAACCTACCTTTCCAGCCTTCTCTCAGTGTTCACCTTTGTATCACCTATACTATGGACTCCCCAAAGATAGGTAAGCTTATACTCTGCTAGTATCTATGGCTAGCATCATTCTTACATCTTCATATTGTATTATGGCTATCTGTACACATTGTCTCCCTTGCCAGACTATCCATTGGAAGTCAAGGATTAGCTCTTATTTATTTTTGTGTCATGCTTAGCATTTAGCTCAATGTCTGGCACTTAGTAAGTGTTTAAGTGCTGAAGGCTGAGTATTACATTCCAGGATCCTTTCTAAGGAGACTGCAGAAGATTAATACCTACATCCCCTTGACTGACCCATAGAATCTCACAGATTGAAGGCATGTCAGAGGTCATGCAATCTACTTTGAACCTGAACAGGAACCCCCTCAGTGACATCCTCAACAACTAGTCACATAACTTCCACCTGGAAAATTTCAGTGCTGGACAACCAAATACCTTAAAGAAATTCATTGGAGTTATTTCCTCATGTTGGTAGGTTTGTCACCTAACTGTTTTCCATTTGTTTGTATAACATCCATTCCTGGGGTACTCTGCAGATTCCCACTGACATTGGTGTGTCACATTGGTAGCTCACTACTTCTCTCCCCAAGGGTTTAAGATAATTGGGGCCATCACCAGTCATACTGACCTGTCTAGCCACTGGACTCAGAGCATCTGGAGGAGAGAGTGAGACTGATGACTTTGCACAGCCCTGTCTCACTTAAATCCAATTCATGCATAGGTCAAGACATCACCCTTGAGACATCATTGGTCCTATTGGAGAATGAAAGGTGAGCAAAAACAGCAATCTAGGACAATTATGAGGAGCTGGAGGAAGATAAAAGATTTCTAGTATAGCTGCTCAAAAGCAGCATTTTCTGTGCTCCCAATTGATTATCAATTAGCCAATCAAAGTTAATTAGCTTTTAGTTAGAGATATTTATTAAAGTTGGTTGGTACAAAACACCTTCCCTCCCCCCCCCCCAATTTTCCCACAATTACACACAAATGTCTCTTGGGGAAAGTGAGCTCAACCCGAGAGGAAACATGCGGCAAAGGGGTAAATCGCAATGCCTAATCACTAGATAGCCTTTTTTCCCTTTTGTGAAGTTCTCATGAAGGAGCCTTCTTTGCTGGGCTCTGGGAATCAATGCTTTTGTACTATACACAGCTGCACTTTTCTCCACCCTAAAAAGGTCACGATGATGTTAATTAAGCTCCTTGAAACCACCTTTCCTCAGTATATCCAGTGTATCTAACTCCCAGATGGATGTATTGTTTATTGCTGTCCCAGTCTCTCTGATAACATGTGTAAAGGTGATGGAGTCCATTCTGGACTCCCTCCCCTTTTCCCATCCCTCCCTCACTGCCCTTTGGTATAGGTGCGAAGGAAATGTGCCTCCTCAAATCCCTCCTGTAACTACTTCACTGCTGGAATCTCTTTTGAACAGTCTCAGTGTATGTACCTTGTGATGTCACCCAGCATCTCAAAGTACTTCACACCACCCAAACTAAGGCCTTGTTAGTAATTAGCTTACAGCTTTGATTGAATGATCAGATTCCATAGCTCAAAGAAGCATTCTTATCTGATAAAAAGTCTTCTTTCTGATTCTCCAGACTTCTCTGTCTCCTCGCTGCCCCCCCCTTCTCACTCTGAAAATGCCTCTGCCCCGTGGTCTCCTCCTCTGATTGGTGAGTTCCTACCCAGAATATGATATCCCAAAGAAGAAGCCAGACCCTCCATATTCAGCTCACTCCTGGATCCATTCCTGAGTTTCCCCCAATTTCCTGCTCTAAGTGTTTTCTTTCTCCCATTAGAACATCAGCTCCTCCAGGATAGAGATTAACTTTTTTTTCCATTTATTCATATTCCCATACTTCACAGGGTGTCCAGTACATAGTCATTGTTTAATAAATCCATTTGCCACTCAACTATCAGAATCTAGAGCATATTGTTCGTTAAAATAATTGCGCTTGAGAGGTGTGGGATGCCTCTCTTTAGCAATTGCAAGTAATACATAGAATAGTTTAAAATACCCAATTCTCTTAAGAACACAGAGGAAACAATTGTTTGCTGAATGTCAATTATACATTTAAGCTTAAGACTTAAAGGTACAGAGCTAGTAAGTGAATGTCTAGAGAAGGTAACAATAAACAAACAGAACTTTATCGATCCCTTGGAATACTTGTAAAGGACAGATAATCTTTGTCCTTAAGGAACCTGTCCCTTCCAATTGTGAGAACTTTTGATATATAATGGAGTAGAGGAAAAGTATGAACTCAGAAATACAAAATCACTTTATCAATCACTATAGTATCCGAAAACAGACTTTTAAGTCTATGATCACACAGAATAAAAGACATGCCATGACTTGTAGAATGGGTTGCATTCGTTATGGACACCTTCCTGGAGGAGTAGGAAATACAACTGTGGTTTTTTTATAATGTTTTATTTAAGGATTACCATCCAATATAAATATAGCCAACCAAACTTGCTTAGTAACTTTACTTCTATAGTAACTGATTTCAAGGCATAAAGTGTTATAATCGTTGTTCAATCACTTCCGCCAGCGCCTTACCCAGCTTCTTTGTTCATTTTTCTCTTGTTCATTTTTATTCTTGTGGAGAACAGTATGAATTCCATTTTTCTGGTGCTGCTTTTTCTGCTTGGCTTTATTTCATCTAGTGCTTTCTTTTCCCTGTCTACCTTGATTGTACTAAAGTTTCATTATATTAACGTTGTACAATTTATTTAACCACCACTCACCACCCCCATTGGACATTTAGCTTTTTTGCAATTATATATGATGCTACTATGAAAATCTTTTTTGGGGGGTAGCTTTTTTTTGTCATCTGTTAATTTTACATAATTATATTCAAAATAACAATTTAGGATCAAAGGGTATGATTCTGTTTGTCACATTTTCTGTATCCTGTCAGATTTAAGCCATGATGCGTTGTCAAAAAGGAGGGTCAAGGAAATTCTATATCCAGAGTAGGTGTTTAACAAATAATTGTGATTCACTGAATGTTAAAGAAAGGTGAGAAGATAGGACCATATTGCTGGCATTCACCCTTCTCTTTGGTAACACTGGAGTGACACTTTTCTCACATGAGATTATCACATGCAAAAATACACAAAGAATGTGTGACTTCATCAGCGAAAGGAAATCCCTCCACCAACACACATTTCAACCCACCTAAGACTCGACAGATACACAGAAGTTAAGGGACTTGCTCAGGGTCATGTGACTACTAAGTGTTAGAGGCAGAATTTAAACCCCACTGTTTGTCTCAGTTCCTCATCTGTAAAATGAGCTAAAGGAGGAAATGGCAAATCAGTCCAGTACCTTTGCCAAGAAAACCCCAACAGGGTCACAAAGAGTCTTCCAGGACTGAAACAATTCAACAACAGCAAAATCTGCCTCCCTCGTAGCACAACATTCTATTTATACAGCCACTGACTTTAAGATGAATGTTATTATCCCTGTTTTACAGATGAGCTAATTAAGACTCATAGGGTCTAAGAGGGAAAAAAAAAACAGTAAGTGTAAGATCCAGGATCCAAATCCAAGCTTCTCAACTCCAGTGGGGCTTTTTCCCCTACACCATGATGCCCCTGACCTACATAAAATAAAGAGACAATTAAGTATCCAGTTGCAAGAGTACTTCAGTTCAGAAAGGGAGAGAACAACCCAGTCTAGAACTCTAAAAGATGAAGGGGGTGAGACTTAAATTGGACCCTGAAGGACAGCCAGGAGGACAGAGAGAGATAGCACGGGTAGAAGACTGACTTGTCTGGAAGAAAATGAGAAGGTCTGCCTGAGTGTAGTAGACAATGTATGCTGGGAGATAGTGGAAGATATTAAATTGGATGAGATAATAGAGGACCTTGAAAGTCAAGCAGGTAAATTCAGAAGGCTCTACCATAGGTCAGGCACCAATAGTTCATATTGATGGAATCCTAATAAAGCTGCCCCCAGCTCCAATATTCTAACTTCATTATAAGCCTGGCCCCACTGAATAGCAGATCCACTGCACCTACCTAGATCTCCCCTTCCCCCCCCCTCCACCCCACCAATGTGTTAACTTAAGCTCCATTGCTCACTGGAATAATGTGTGCCCCTGAACTCTTAGTTCCCACAGAAACAGCAGGAGTGCCCATGTGATAGAAACTCAGCACCCCTCGCCATACTCTTTCCCATGAGAACAGGTGTGCAATCACAATTTCATCATCCATTTAGGCCAAGACAGTACAGGACTACAATAGCTAATCTGTTGGAGGGCAGAATGACCAGAATGTTTAACCACCAAACTATAGATGGGACCCCTCCTCCATTACCTAATCCCTCAACAAACCCCTCCTATCAAAAATGTTCCCATAATTGTATGTAAATCTTGATTATGTAATCAGCATCATATTCTCTATAAAATTGTGTGTCTTGCCTTACTGAGGGGCTAATTTCCTCCAAGGGACTTAGCCACCGGCCAGAGCATGAAACCTCAAAACTATAATAAATCTTTCCAACTGGCTTGGAATCAGCCTGAGTCTTTGTAATTCTTTAGACATGACCTGCTGTAACCCTACTGAAACCTCATCAATATGAACAAGGAGATGGTTCAAATTTACACTTCTCACATTTCTTTTGAGCTTCTGCAATTCTGCTTTGCTTGTAAAGTGCAGTGTCTTCTTTGATACAGGCACACCATGCTGGTGGTCCTGTGCTAATGTCTCCCATGTCTCACAATCGATCCCACAGTTCTTCAGAGAGACCTTGAAAATGTCCTTTGATTGCTTCTTTTGATTTCCATGTGACCTTTTGCCTTGTGTGAGTTCTCTGTAAAAAAAAAGTCTTTTAGGCAAAATAGTCTTTTAGGCAAACATACTTTTGGCATTCAAACAATGTGGCCAGACAATCAGACTTACACTCTCTGCAGTAGAATTTGAATGCTTGGCAGCTCAGCTAGAGAAAGAACCTTGGTGCCCAGTACATTATCTTGCCAGGTGATCTTCAGAATTTTTCTAAGACAATTCCTATGGACGTGATTCAGTTTCCTAGCATAGTGCTGGTATACTGTCCAAGTTTCATAGGCCTACAACAACAAAGTCAACACAAGGCTTTTTAGACCTTCCATTTGATAGGCTGCCTAATACCTCTTCTCTCCCACATTTTCCTTCAGAGCCTGCCATACAATGAGCTATGGCAATGCATGTGTTAACCTCATCATCTGTGTGTATATCCCTGGAAAGTACACTGCCAGAGTAAGTGAACTTAACCACAAATAGTCTATTGAATACTCAAAATGAACTTGCAGCCTGAATATTAAAGAGCGTGCCATGAAAAGCATTAGAAGAGAACTTGATAAGGCACCTTCTACAACTATGGCTATGACTGGATTGTTAAACCAAACAAGTGGCAGAAGCAACAATTACAAAAGACAAAATAAATCATTTTGAATTGAAATTGAAAAACTTTTGTATGTGTAACGAGTGAATGAGAGTTGTAGGTTGCTATCAAAAGAGGAGAATTAGCTACCTACTACCTCTATGTCATTCCTGCCACAAACCCAGTTCTAGTTCGGCTCTTGACACCCTCTGGGGGAGAGTTTTCCAGGAACCTGCCATAGAAATGGAAAGACAATTGCCTCAGGCTGCCTTGGAGCTTCTTTGAAAAAAAAAAAGCATCCCCTTTACCAAGTCTCCTTCCAACAACCCCATTGCTAGCTCATTTGTACTCTGGGCAACCTGTGATAGTCCAGATTCACCTGGCTTCCTTTTTTTTTTTGCCTGATTTGGGGGGAATTATAATAAAAATTAACAATAAAATCTGTTTTGGTTGGTTTCAAGACCCAGTCTGGGGAAACCCCAGGGATTTGGAGTTTACTTCTGTATGTATAGCACATTCAATCAGCTGCTCTTTAACAAACAAAATACCTACAGATTTATAATGCACTGTCCACATTTCTTGCCTGTTGCAAAATTTTAGCTTTCCCCCTTCCTTTTAAAATGGAAAGACAGTCACAGTCACACAGTTCTTAGGGGATCTAGTGGACTGATGATGGGAACTTTATGCATTGATTGCCAATGTCCCTTGTTCTTAATTGTCCCAATGTTCTTAATGAAATTAAGAAAAGGTAGCAGCTGACTGGGAAAAGCAAAACAACACAGCATTATATTAAATATTTCTACATAAAGTCAGATATACAAGTAACAGAACTATATAAGACCACAATCAATTTGCCAATAGATAAGGGGTCAAAGGATATGGATAAAGTTTTCAAATGAATGGCAAACAATTAATAGTAGTATGAAAAACATTCCAAATCATTGGTAGGTATTGTTGTTCAGTCAGGTTCAACTTTTTGTGATCTCATTTGGAGTTTTCTTAACAAAGATATTAGAGTGGTTTGACATTTCCTTCTCTAGCTCATTTTTGCAGATGAGGAAGTGAGGCAAACAGGGTTAAGTGACTAGCTCAGGATCACACATCTATTAAGTGTCTTAAGGTTAGATTTGAACTCAGGTCCCCCTGACTCCAGGCCCTGCACTCTAACTACTACACCACCTAGCTGCCCTAGTAAGATAATGGCAAACCAAAACAACTCTGAAGTTTCACCTCACACACAGCAAATTGGAAAAGACAAAAGATGCCAATAGTCAACATTAGAGAAATTAGCATTGTCTCCAATCTACTCAATATCATGGTCACTCTCCACCAGACCTACTGTAGCTTGGCAATGATCTTCTAAAAACGCAAACTGCCCCCTCAGTATACCAGGGAAAAGGTCTGATGGCACAGAGGACAGAAGGACTATCACCTCCCTCATTCTGAGCTGTTTGCAAGAGACACATTTTGCCTCTCTGCATCTGAAGACTTGGGTTTCTTGAGTTGAATGAACTGATTCAACACTTAAAGGCTTACTGTACATTGGGACCTCTGCTTAGCACTAGAGATATATAAATATGAACAGTAACACAGTCCCTGCCTCCAAGAAACTTTTCATCTAATGGAAGAGTGAAATATGTTCATACCAAAAAATATGAGTTTGAGGGTAGTGTCCAGGAGGGATCTAAGTGGCCTGAGATTAGAGAACTCTCTTCTAGCTTGAAGGATTGAGGGATCTTCCACACGTAAGAGGTCTCACTTGAGTTAAACTTTGAAAAAAAAGAAAAGGATTGAAACATGTAGATAATGTGGTAGTGCATTCCAGGCATGGGGGAATGACCTGAGTAAAAATACAGATTGGGAGAGGGCAGGATAGCACCAGGGAAAAGAACATGAACTAAGGATAGTGGCCACCTCAAGGATGAAGTATATTCCTTACACTCACCCTCACCACCATGAAGCACACCACACTGGATGTTGCCAAAGTACTGATTAAATTTCAAAAAGGATTAGCAGTAGTGTACCCTAAGGGTAGTTTGTTTCTTTTGAAATAGAAATTGTACACCACAGATTTGATTCTGCCCATTTCCAGTTGTTTTACCAAAAGTCCGCAATGATTGCATAAGTCACATGGGTTAAGTACAGTTGTGTTTCTATTCATAAGCTCATTGTAGGTTATAATGTGAAATGAGAGAGGACTAGTGGCTCCTCCCCTAAATAACAATGGATATTCATGTGATTTATGGTTTGCAAAGAACTTTCCTCAAATCAGGTTCGTGAGGCAGGGAACAAAAGTATTTAATAACTCCATTTTACAGATGAAGAAACTTAAGTTGCCCAGGTTCCCACTGAATTCAGACCCTCTGACTCTTAAGATCAATGTCATTATCCCGTGCTGCCTTCGTCACCACTATTTTTCAGCCACAGTGGTGACACAAATATGTTTCTAAAGCATCTGCATCCCTTTGACTTACACAAGATTTCAGTGTCTTTAATATATAGTAGTAATGGATTTCCAAGTTAAAGTAAGAGAAATTAACATTTACAAACGTTCAATCATTTTCAGTCGTCTGATTCTTTGTGAGGCCATTTGTGGTTTTCTTGGCAAAGATACTCAAATGGTTTGCCATTTCCATCTCCAGCTCATTTTACAGATAAGGAAACTGAGTCAAACAGCTAGTGTATCTGAGGCCAAATTTGAACTCAGGAAGACGAGTCTTCATGACTCCAGGCCCTGGACTCCATTTGAGATGCCACCTAGCTGCCCTGAACATTGGTAATGCTATTATAATGGAGTCTCACTAATTTGTGGCAATGATTAGTATGTTAGTAGAAACAATTTATTACTGCCTTAATAAGGAATAGGGCCTGGACCTTTGTGATTTCATTGTTATAAGGATCTCATGAGTAAGAAAACTCCCACTATCAACGGAGGTCAATATCTACGTACTTTGGTCTTCTAGGGCTACCTTACTAGGCAAGTTTTAGTCTTCTAGGTTAATTTGTTCAAGGGCAGTTGGTACGTCAGAGGCAGGACTTACATGCCAGTCCTCCTGGTGTCAAGGCTAGCTCTCTAGTCACTATGTCATGGTACCTGTCATTCACTCAATTACATATCCTTTTACCCTAGGTTTGATGGATGTATATCAATCCATCCCATTTTTCTCTCCTCTTTATCCCAACCCTCAACTCTCAGCATCCCTCTACTACTCCAACCTCAACAAAAATATTATGGGAACCAAAAATCTAAAAAGGTCCAAGGTCCATCAAGATCTGATCTTGCTGTATTTAAGATGCTTTAATTTATAAACTTCTAAAGGATGACTATTTGCCATATATGATATTTAGCATCTAACAGTACTGAGGAGGTAGATGTAATAGTGACAAGTTAATGTTTCATTTTCTCGCACAATGTCAATGATCTATATTTAAATAACTAATCTAGTAACAAGTTTTGCTATCCCTCCAAGATTTAATCAAGACAAGGGAAGAAGAAAACATTTTAAAGACAGTGGAATAACTGAATTAATAATTTTATTTAAATACACACAAAGTTATTCAAAGTATACTTAATTGTATGCATCACGACTACATTCATTGACACCAAATGTTTACAATTATTTTTTGTCTACAAGACATACTTGGTCAAACAATGTGATCAAACCAAAAGCTATCTTTTTTTAAAGGGTTTAAGTTAGTCACAAAGATCAGTCACATGTGATGCTTCCCATCATTGAAGAAAATTTTTTGTCTTTTTTTTAAAGGAATCCAATCCAGTAAAAGGAATTAGTGTGCAATCATAGCTGTACAAGTTAAACTGGGCACCCTGGAGATCAGGCAGTGTTAATAGAGGATGTTAACGATTAATTGAGAACTAAAAAATACAATAGAACATTTTTCACTATAAAATAAATACAAAACACGACTATACATTATCATTGGTACACTTATTAAAGAGAGAAAAAAACCTGGGTGACTATTTTGATGCTGACTTTTTGCTATTCCTATGAGATAAAACAAAAACCCTGGAGGAAAGAAATGTTCTCCTCAAGAATATGTAATTCTTACAAGCAGAATTATCAGAAACTCTCTGAATGAGAAGAAAACATCATCACATTCTAAATGAAGCTTTGTCTTCTGCCAAAGTGCCCCAATTGTTCCATTCAGTTTCTCCACATGAACTTGGTGGATGGTTCAACAGAAGCTTCTTTAGATATGTATCAGTAATAATTAATAAATCATTACTTTTAAAAATCTTTAGTCACTTAAAATTTGGGGTAGCCATTTGTCTAGCAGCATTATGTACATCAGATCTAGTTCTGAAACAGAAAAAGGGCAAGAATATATACACTCTGCAAATTTCAACCATCTTTGTGTTTGATCATTCATAAGGCTAAACACCTCTACAAATGGTTCGTGCTTAATTGCATGGTACCACATTGGGCAAAATGCAGCCACAATATTTTCAGATTCATTTTTTCTTCTAAATGCTTTGATTCTTCTCCAAAAAAATGCTTTGTGTGAATTGCCCACTTTTAAACTGGCACCAAGAAACTAATAAATGCCTCATAAAACAAATTTAAAAAATCTTCTCCTACCTAGTCATTTTAACCACTAAAAAATATAAGTCCAAGTGTTTAGATCCCAGGTACCTGGGAATATAAAATTCCAATATGTTAAGAGGAATTAGTTTTTTTTCAATTTTTCTCTTTTAATATAACCCACTATATAATAGTGAACTAAATGTCTTTGTTTCACAGAAACAACTTACATTTGCCATTTACAAGGCAAATGGTCTATTTACAGATACATCAGGACTGCCTAACTGACAGTGAGTGTTAACTATAGACTTTCAGATCACATGGAGCTAATATGGTGGTGCTCTCTGCTGAACAGACTTTCCCTTCAGGATCCGTCTTATCTGGAAAAAAAAAAGCATCATCAGATTTCTCTCTCTAAGGACATAATGCAAATAAACTGGCATTATTAATCTGTAAATTATAAGGGTCTTAGACAGCCCTTTTCTCATCCTTCATATAATAGGACATTTTCTCTGGCTGTCCCCCATGCCTCGGAATGCTCCCCCTACTCCACTCCAACTACTGACCTCCCTAGGCTCCCTTTAAGTTGCAACTAAAATCCCACCTTTGACAGGAAGCCTTTCCCAACCCCTCTTAATCTAGTACTCCTTTAATTAATTCCCTCTTTTAACTGTTTCCTATTTATCTCATACATAGCTTGCTTTGTATATGTGCTTGCAGGTTGTCTTTCCCCTAGATTATAAGCTCCTTGAGGGCAAAGACTGTCTTTTGCTTTTTTTTTTTTTTTGTATCTCCAATGGTTAGCATAGTGCCTGGCAAACAGCAGATACTTAAAAATGAATCAATGAAGGTTCTAAATCTATTCCTTCCTCATTTGGTTATTACCTGTTCTCCAACAGGGCCATCTGGAACCAAATGAACTGGCTGTTCATTCTCTAGGTTCCTAGTACTTGGATCAGCTCCCTTCCTCATCAGCAGACGGACTGCGTCTAATTGGGCCACTCGATACTGCAGGCTGGCAGCCACATGGAGGGCAGTGTTACCATTATAAGCCTGGGGAAGGACAAATGAAAAAACATCAATCCATCTGTGAGAGGGACTTTTCCCCAGAGCCAAAAGCGTTAAGACTTTGACGTCAGGCTCGTTCCTACTTGTCAGCCCTGCTGAGGAAGCTTTAGCAAGTTACCTTAGCATTTACAAAAGACAGGCAACTGGGCAGCTCCAAAAAGAGACGAATCAGTTCTAAGTTGGCTTCTTCAGCAGCCAAATGAAGAGCAGTTCGGCCACTTTTACGATCCTAGTCAAGGGAAGAATGGAAAACCATGAACACATAAGCCAATTCAAAAAAAACAAACAAACATAAAACAGCAATCCAAAGCTAACTAATTTAGAAGAATCCCTTCCGTGAAAAAATATAACCTTCCCTAGTGGATGACAAGGAAAGACTAAATTTCCATCTCAATTTCAAGGGAAAGTGGGATTTTTTTCTTTTTTTGATTTAAGAATGATCTAATTCAGAAGTAAACAATTTGGGAAGGGAAAGGGAAGACGAAAGTAATGTAAGGTTAAGAGCTAATAAAACAATTTTACAAAGTATTTGTCTATATACTTTACTGTTTCCCCAATTATTACACACCTATTAAATGGAACATTTCATAACACTTCAGGAAAACTCATGAATGAAGCATTGAATGTTGTAACTAACCACCTTCTTTTTTCTCTGTCAGAGACCATAGGATAGTAGATTTTACAGTGGGAAGAGAACATAATGAGGCAACTGAGTCAAACTGCCCACCCCTAATTTTCTAAATGAGGTAAAGCATAGGAGAGGTCAATCAACTTGCCCAGTCCCTGTCCACTTCACCAGACTACCTTGTCTCTAATCCCAGGCACCTTCTATAAACTTACTTTAGCTTCCACAGTGGCTCCCATCTGGATTAGGCATTTGATTGTGTCAACCAGACTCTTGTTCTTCAAGAGAAGGTCTTGGACTTCAGGTGAGTGATGCTGCTGGTTCCTCTGGAGCTCATGAACCACAGCATTATGGGCTACCACTGCACAGTGGAGAGCCGTAAGGCCTAAAGGAAGAAATCACAAAATCTTGAAGCAGCTATTCATCCAATTTCATATCCAAAATGAACATGGCTATTGGGAAAACATTTCTGATGCTCAGATACCCACTCAAGAGCCTAGAATCTAAGTGCTCATGGTTTGTTTTTTCAACTCACTACAGTAATTAATGATAGAAGCCTGGATTTTAAGGGAATACTAAGTGTAACTAGACTCACAGAATGAGAGAGTTAAAGCTAGAAGTGACCTGAAGTGTCACACAGTCCAGTCCTGCCATTTTCCAGACTCAAAATTGAGATGTTCTATAAATTGTTTATAAAATTCAGTTTCCATCTGGAAAATAAGAAAGTTCAACGAGATGGCCTATGATTTCCCTTCTAGCTCTACTGTCTATGATGCCTCCTAATACGTCTCTGGTTTAAAAAAAAAACAAGGCAACCATTCTGTTGTGGTCCAATCGTTTCAATCATGTCCAACTCTGTGTGACCCCTTTTTGGAGGTTTTCTTGGCAATGATACTAGAGTGGTTTGTCATTTCCTTCTCCAGTTCATTTTACAGATGAGAAACTAAGGCAAACAAGTGTAAGCAACTTTGCTAGAGTCACAGAGCTAGTAACTGGATTTGATGCTGGATTTGAACTCATGGAGATGAATTTTTCTGACTCCAATCCCAGTACTCTATCCACTGTGCCATCTAGCTGCCCTAACCATTCTACTTAAACCCTAACAAATTGCAGTCCTAGTTACTGGACCTGGCATGCCATGAAAAAAAGGATAGCTAGTTTTCCACATCCTCCATTATATAATATTTAATAAGTATAAGGCTTGCCTAAGACTAGTTCCATAAGCTCTGGTTAGCTTTTAACAAGCAATTACCAACTCACCATCATAGTTGGTAGCTTCCAAATCTATAAACTGATTGCTAGAGATGGCCCCCTTCTGAATTGCCTACAAAAAAAATTTTAAAAATAGAAACAAACATTTAATAATGGGCTTTGAAAGGTGCAGGGAAATGTACAAATTAAGTATGTTGACGAACAGCTCAAGTTAATTCTCCAGGTCAACCAAATGACAGAGTGTGGTTAAGTCAAAAGGAGAGTCCCTGGCTGGGAGAAGGAACTAAGGCAAGTGCTTACACTTCTCCCATTCACGGAGCAGAACCTAGTCCAGATAAAGTTTCCTTACCTGAAGGACTTGTGAGTGGCCCTTTTCAGCACAGACATGCAATGGTGTTCTTCCCCAGCAGTCTGTGGTGTTCACCTGGGCCCCCAGGTTCACCAGGTCTTGCACAATGAGATGCTGATTGGCAGCCACGGCTACTTGAAAGGCACTCTGTGGTCATTCAGAGAGGGGAAATAAAAGTCATTGTTTGCTTTTCTCATGCAACTACTTGAACAGGCAATATGGTTTGAAATGAGAGACCTCTCTCCAGCCCCCAAAAACCCTACTAACAGCTCCTGGGGGCAGGAACGACTGCATTTTTGTCTTTGTATTTCACACACAGTAGGTGTTTAGCAGATATCTGTTGATTAATACACAATGTGTTTAAAGACTAGGGAGTGCTAGTTTTACTCCTCCACAGCTACTCTTTGACCCAACTAACTTCACGATAACTCTCACCAATTATTCAAAACCTCAGCTAATGTCATAGTTTGGTCTTGGGCTCATAAGGGTAACTGCTTAGAGATCATGTTCTGCATTTAAACCCAAGGACCTTCTTGCCCACCCAGGAGCCCAAGGTTTTCAGTGTCTATTTCAAACACCTGGCAAGAACCTCACCTGGCCATTGTGTTCTTTAACATCCAACATTTGAAGAGCGCTCATCTTCCTTGCAAGAACATAAGACAGGGCCCTTCGTCCCTGGGCAACTGCAATGTGAAGCAACCTGGAGAACAGGAGGAGAAAATAAAGAGTAAATTACTTTAGGTTTCTCATTTGCCCTTCTGTTTTGTAATGGACAGACCTGCTCAACTCATCTAAAGCACAGCATAAATGGATGGATGATTCCTTCAGATATTTTATTAATACCTCTATTAAAATAATGTGCTGGGATACCTCGACTATAAGGTAAAGCAAACAATCCATGGGCTCATGTGCGCGCGCACACACATACACAAACACAAACACACACACATACACACACACACACACACACACATACACACACATACACACTCACTCACACACACAATCTGCTTGCTTTTTGCTCTTTAGACAAAGCCTGTGCTGGGCCTTCCAAATATACAATAATTCACAGAAAACAACCTATATTTTATTTATTTTAAAGTAGGTCATGTGAGTTGTAGGGACAGTCATCTCTCTAGTGGCAGTTTTCCTCTAAACTAAGCTTATTGGGGATAGTTACCTAACTATTGAAGCAAAGGCATTCAAAGGAATTCTGAGCTCCCCTTTATAAATAGTACCATTGCCCAAATTACATGAGTAAAATAAAAAGCTGTACTCACGTATCACCATCGGCATCTTTGGACAAAAAGTGGTCCTGGGACAGATTGGCCAGTTTGTTTTCTTCCTGTTCTACCTGCCACTGAAAGAAGGACTTTCCTAACTGTGTGGTGTTCATTGAATTTCCAGTCATGTTCTGGAGTGTCAGGGAAACATCTAAAGGGGTTAAGCCTAGATCCTGTCTACCCAGCACATCACAGGCATTGTTTGGCCCCAGGTTAAAGTTCTGGATGTTGATCCCATTTGGCTGCTGCTGCTGCTGCTGCTGCTGAGCATTGGGTGAAGTCTGAACAGGAAGAGCGATATTCTCTGGTTCTCCAGGACCACTCAGAAGAGATGCAAAGCTTTGGGTTGGGCAGAACAGCAGGTCTTGCCCATCAAATAAGTTTGGTTCATAGGTAGGAGACTGAGGTTTTCCAGAATATGGACTACATTCTGGGCCTGAAATGTGACTAAAAGGCTGTTGTAAATCCTGGCTCTGTGGAGAAGAAAACTGATATATCTGAGAGTGATCCATCATTTGCGGGGAACTGCTGACTTGGAATGGCTGGTATTTCTGTGGTGGAGAGAGCATCTGCCCTCCATGGAAATCCTGATACTGCTCCCTGGGGGAGCTCTGATTCATAACCACCGGACTCATCCAGCTAAACTGAACTGTATTCAGGGATATGGGATTGGATTCATTTTTAATATTCATAATGTTTTGAAGCAGATCAGAATTGTTGTTCTGTTTGGGTTCATTAATATGAACATCTTCCATGCTATCCACAGGAGTTGGAGTTTGGGGTGGTGTCTGGAAAAAAAGAAAATTACCATGTCTGAGATTGGCTCGCTTGTGAAAGTACACAGCTAAAAGGTAACTTGTCAGGGGCAGGCAGCTAGGTGGTGCATTGAATAGAGTACCAGTCCTGGCGTCTGGAGGATCTGAGTTCAAATCCGGCCTCAGACACTTAACACAAGTAGTGTGACCTTGGGCAAGTCACTTAATCCCAATTGCCCTGCCCTCCCCCTCCCAAAAAAGCAAACAAACAAAAAAATAAAATAAAAGATAACTTGTCTCACAGTGGAAGATGTGGAATACTTACCAAAAACTGGCTGTGCAATGACGTAGCTGGTCTTTTGCAAGCTGGTCCATCAGAGACAGGATCGGCCCCCTTCCTTTTCCCACTGTTTACCAAGACATTCTTCAACTCTGCTGAGGAAAAGAATTCTGAATGAGTCACTTTAAAATTTCGCTTCAATGCAGTCAAAGTCTTTTACTCTTAAGACGCTTCTAGATCATATTACAAAAATCTCTTACCTGTAAACTGCTCTGTACTCACACTTTGTGCCTACAAGGGGAAAGAAAATCACAATACATAAACAACAGCCCCATTTTGGACTTTTTTTTTTAAGTTTCCATGACCAAAACATATATCACATTAGGATCAACCTGGTAATGAGCCTCTCTGAACTTAGTTCAGACCTGCTGGAGGACAGAAGATGTGGTAGGTCCTAACAAGCTTGCTTTTCACTAGCATAGGCTACAGCAAGCCAGGGCCATCTCCACAACACAAGGGGCACCCTTCCACAGAAGCTCTTTCAAATATACTCAGGCACCTCTCAGTACAAATTATTAAGCCGGTGCTCAAGTGTGTAAACATCAGTTCCATTAACATTCACTTTCTACTGCTTTCTACCCCTTCATAACAACTTCCCCATCCCTCATCTTCATCTTAGCCTCAATTCAAGTTTAAAATGAAATGAATATGGTTGGATAGCTTTTGTTTCCAATTTAAAATTTTGCTAACTCACCACAAGCCCATTCATCTCAGTACCAGTCCCTCTATTTCCATGAAAATTCCCTCTAACCTCCTACTGGGTGAAACCAATCGGGAACACAATACAAGTGCAAATTCTATGTCAAAAACAAGGACCCAGGCATTACCTTGAAATCATCCACAGCTGGAGCAGAAGACTTCTGCTTACTATTTCTTATATGCAACAAGAGTTCCTTCACTGAATTTCTCACACGAACACCTTGAAAGGGTCCTCTCTGTTGCCTTCCACCAGCCATATGGTGTTCACCTGCTCACGAAAAAAAAGAAACCATATTTGAATTTATCCAGCTTAAAAAACACAAATCTACACAACTTCTAAGGTGATTATCAACTCACACCCAAGGGGGTGTCTAACCAATAGATCAATATATATCACTTTCCTTTTCCTTTCTTTCTTTTGGGTAATTGTCTCTTCCAACTGAACTGGCCATTCCCCACTAGGAATTTAGAAAAGCCAACAGACCATGGGGAGACATTCTTCTGGGCTCCTGGTTGAAACCAATAGCTACAGCAAACCATTGGTCTTGATTCAGGGCCTGCCTACTGATTTATCTTGAAGCCACTGCCTTTAAGCTCCTCTCTGAAAATGTCCCCTGACTTCCCAAGGATTCTGCAGGCAGCAAATACTTACTAGCTATGTTACCCTGGGCAAATTCACCGAACTCCTAAGCCTCAGTTTCCTCATCCATAAAATGGAAACAATAATAGTTGTCCATCTCGAAAGGTTCTTGTAAAGATCAAATGAGCATTTATTTACACACACACACACACACACAAATAGTGTGTGTATATGGATGTGTATATACACACATGCATCCATATACACACACTTTAAGGTGTATATGTGTACTTTGCAAGCCTTAAAGCTTGTAAATGTTAGCTTTTATTGTTAGCCCCTGATTCTACACCACCACCATCACACAGCACCCCCAAACACACACACACATATTCTCAAAGCTTTGAGGAAATTTTTTTTAATTATTCTTCCCTCACAAAAAGGGTGGTGACAGATCTAAGTTGTCTGAGAAATAGCATATTGTGTCTCTCTGCCTCTCAAATCCTAACTCTCTGTAAAACAGGAATAATAAAGTTGGTTATCCCCTTATCACATGAACCTGTTATAAGGATTAAGCAGTTTTATTAGTTAATACTCCATGGGTTCTTCAAACAATGGCTTTATGTTCTCCTAGAGATTAAAAGGTCTGGCATTTCCACCCTACAAGGCAGGCAAAATAGACTTTTTCTAGTGATCTCAATTTACAAAAACATTAGATTTGTGCACTAATATTTTTTAAGCACTCTTGAGGATTTCCCCTCCAAAAATTTTTTTCAGAACCATCTGTTGGTCTTCCTAGTAAAAAGGAAATAAGCTGTTGTTTTGGAACTTGAGCCAAAACTTGACGATGTTAGAATCAGAGAAGAGGAGTTCAGCGTTCCACTTGTGACTGCTTGTGTCATAACCTCTTACATCTGTGGTTCATTAAATAAACAAGCAAAAAAGCCAGGAAATGGAACATTTTAGGTACTTGGTTTGAAGAAGGGAGAGGGGAAGGGAAGAAAAGAACAGAGAATTGGAAGTGAGTAAAGAGTTCATGAGATCGCTTTGTTAAGCATTGAAATGCCATAAGAGATTACACACAAAATCTGACATGAAAAGTTGTTGGGACTAAGGTACACCAAGGCATAGCAGTAGCCAAAATTGGAACTTGATCCAGACATAGTCAAGAAAAAGACCCTAAATTCCATAAACCAAAGATGCTTATTCCTTCTGTCAGTACTGCACTAATTGAGTAATGGAACTGCATTTGAAGATATCCCAATTTGGACACTGGCCTTTCCACATGCCATAGCAAGCCTCAGTTTCTCATCTGTAAAATGAGGGCACTGGATTAGATAATTTCCAAGATTCTCTCATGATTTAAATACTATGATCCTAAGAGTTGACATTTATTGAGTAGCCACAACAAAAGTCAACTGAGTGGTTTTAAAAACAAGACTTCCAAGTGAAAAATTTGACACATTCAAAAAAAATTATAAAGCCAACCAAAAAAAATGATGATTTTAATAGACCCAGTGGAGGAGAGAGGGAAGGGGGGGAAAAAACCACCCAAAACAAATTTGTAAGAAACTGGGCAGCAATTTTTTAAAAGGATTACAAACACCAAGACTGATAGGACATCTTTAATTCTCCTAGACGACATAATTGCCACCTCCTCCTGCCTTCTCTCCTCAAAAAAACAAAAACCAGTTTCACTAAGAAAACAAAAAGAACGCTGAACTGGTTTATTATTATGGGTCTGATGGGTAGAGGAAATAGAGATATTCTATATCTAATTCATAATTAAAAGAAACAGAACTGTTTAAATCACTGTAAGTCACTCTATTACTAAGTAACTTAGTAAGTAAATATTATCATTCAGGTGATACTATGAGAACATAATTCTTCAAGATAGAATGATACCTCAAATTCGTCAAATGTTTATGTATATGTATGTGAATGTATATACGTATACATTCATATACATATTTGTGTATATATATATGTATACATACATATACAAAATGTATATGAACCACTGTCTTTTCCTTTATAATGTTCTTCATAGTTTTCTAAATGCTGTACTTAGATGTTTTATGGCAATTTAGAAAAACACAAGACCTTCGCGGGCACAAACCCCTCCAGTAAAATTTTTGATCCCTCTCCTATTCTCTCATTGCATCACCTATAAAAACCCAAAATGACAACTCCGTGAACTCTGTTAGCTCGGCCTGTCACTTCCACCATCACTTCCAGGGGTCAGTTTCCCCAAGTCAGCTGAGGCTAAATCAGTACTGATCTCTAAAGTTGATGCCAAGCACATCCCCCCAACACCCACTCCGCCTCCCCCGGCTCTCGGGCAACCCATGCCCGCGGACGCCCCGCAAAGAGGGCGTGCCATCCCAAGGTCAGGGACGCGGGCTACCTGGCACACGGTCCGCGCGGGGGCCCCCTCTGGCCCGGGACTCTCCGGGGGCACTGCAAGAGGAGGCCGAGGAGACAGAGGAAGAGGAGGAGAAGTCGGAGGAGTCGGAGCCGGGGGAGCCCGGCGTCGAGTGGCCCGAGGACAAGAAGCTGGCATCGCTAGCCCCCACGGCTGCGGACGGGGGCGAACCCCCGTAGAAATAGGCCAGGTTGAGGGGGCTAGTCATGAGGCCGCCCTCGCCGGCCGCGCAGTCCAGCAGGCTTTCCCCGCCGCGGCTGTCCTCCTGCAGCTTGTCCACGATCATGCTAGCCGGCAGACCACGCGTCGCTCCGGGTGTGTCCCCCCACTAGCCACCCTCCCACGCACTGCCCCCCGCACCAGTGGGACGGCGGACACGGACTCGGGCTGCGCTGGGCACTCGCTGGGGCTGCGCTGGGAGCAGAACGGGACGCACGCACTCAGACGGATTAAGCTCAGCTGGGCGCGGCCGACAATTCCGCGGTATATAGACGGGCGGGGAGCCGGAGAAGTGGGTGAGGGGCAGCCTGCTCGCCCAGACGGGCCTGCCCATTGGGCGGCCGCGACGGGACGACAGCCCCGCGGCTCCTCCTCCGGATGCACAGCAGGTTTCCAGTAAAAAGTCCAGGATGAGGCAATGCTCCCCTCCGCCCTCATCCCTCCCTTCCCCCGCCCGAGCCCGCCCCGTCAGGGCTCCTCCCAGCCCGGTTCCTCCGGGACTGGTTCGGTTCCAGGTCTAAGCCGACCTTGGCTCTGACCTCCACCTGGCTCCCGGAGTCCTGCACGCCGCCCCCATCCCCCACTCACTCCTGTCTCTCTTTTCCCCAGGCTCCAGATGCTCTCCCCTCCCCGAACCTGGCACGAACTCCCAAAGCGGGAACTGGGCAGGGCAGTTTACAGAAGCCTGCCAGCCATCCCGATGGTCCCTCCTGCAGCCCCGCGGCCCTGAGAGAGGGGAAGTCAAGTTCACGGAGCAGGCGGCTCCGCTCCTCCTTCTCCCCGCGAGTCGGACCCTGCCCTCCGCCCGGCGGCTCAGAGCTGTCCAGCCATTCCTGGGCAGGTCACCGAGCGCCTGCCCTGTGCTGGGCACTCCGTCTCCCATGGCCGGGCCCCGAACGTGCTGCTCCCTCCTCCCCTCTGCCTCTTACTTTTACCGATTTCCTCCAAGTCTCAGCTCAAATCCCACCTGCAACAGGACTCATTTTCCCAGGCCCCCACCGGGTTCTAGGTCCTTCCTCGTTGGGAGCCTCCCAAGCTCCCTACCTACCCCTTATCCTTACCCTGGGCTTGGCGGTTCCTCACTGAGATTATCCACTAACTACTTAAGAAATCTTGTATTTACCTAGTAATTGACTTGCTGACTCGCTCGTTAGAAAGTGAGTTCCTTGGCAACAGTGGCCGGTTTTTGACTTAATGCTCAGCCCTGAGTCTGGCACCCAGCAAGAGCTTAATAAAAGCTTTTTTTCTTCGACTGATTGATTGGCATTCACAACGTCCTTACTTCTGAGGAGTTAACAACCTACCAAGACACCTACACAAGTTCATCCAGCATAGGTATAGTGTGACACGCGTCCTGGAGAGACCAGAAAAGACTGTCATGAAGAATATGGCATCTGAACTGGGCCATAGTTAAAAGAAGAGAAAAAAAATTTCAGCACCTGACAGTGAAGAGGTAGGGTCCTCAGGCCATTAGAGACAGCCTACAGGAACGCATGGAGGGAAAAAGGAGACCCAGTGAGGAGACCAGTAGAAGCTGGCTGTGATGTACAGTGATTAAAGGAAAGAATAATTCGAAATAAAGACTGGAAAGACAGGTTGATGCCAGTTCATGAAGGACCTGCGATGTCAGGATGAAAAGTTTGTATCTGATCCTAGAAGGATCAGTTGTCTTTCTTATTTTTGTTTTTGTTTGGGGGTTAGGGGCATGGCATGATCACAATGTCTAGTACAATAGTCAAGGCCAGAGGTGCTGAGGGTCTGCACTAAGTAGTCTGAATAAAAAAGAAGAGGAAAGATTTGAAAGATATGAAAATAGAATCAACAGGATTTAGCAATTGAAAAGATGAAGGAAAGGCAATGGAACAAGCATTTCTATATCGCCTTCTATGTGCTAAGCACTTTATAAGTATCTCATTTGAGGTGGGGGTGGGGGAAGTACGAGATGGGGGTGTGGAAAAAAGAACTTAAAAGTTTTGATCCTGGATGAACAGGTTAGGGGGAGGGTGAAATGATCGGTTCAATTTTGGACTCACTAAACTTAAGGGACCAGAAGAATATCCAAGTACAGTTGCCCAGCAACCATATGGAAATTCAGATTATAAATTCCTAGGTGTAAGGGACAGTTGTTTTATTTGTCTTTGTGTCCCCACTGACCAGCACAGTATCTTGAAAACCATAGGCACTCAGTAAATGTTTACTGTCTTGGAATGAGCAAGATTGTGGCTGGATGGGAACCATCTTCATAAAAGTGATCCTTGAAATCTTAGGAGCTGATGAGAGAGAGAGGCAGGAAGAAAGAGACAATCAGAGGGTGGGAGAGACAGAGAGACAGACAGAGACAGAGAAAAAAAATGAGAATATATAGAGCAGGGATCCTGAACCTTTTTTGTGTCCTGTACCCCTTTGGCAGTCTGATGAAGCCTCTGAACCCCTTCTCAGAATAATGTTTTTAAATCAATAACCCAAGTTCTCAAAGCCTGTTGGTTTGGGACTCTTCTAATTGATGGAGATCAATGCCCAAGCACCTGTGTGAAAGCAAAGGTATATAGGTGATGAGAGTGGGAGAGAGCAGAGTGAGTTTCTCTAGCCTCTTTGGGCTTCTTGGTTCTCTTTGGGTTTGTTAGTTGCTGGTAGAACTTCTGGCTTCCAGCTTCAAGAGAGAAGATGGACAATGCCAATTCCTACTTCCGCCCCACCCTTCATACAGGTACAGGGCACTGATTTTCCCTTATTAATGGGCTTTGGGACCTGGATTATATTCATATACAATAAAAATGAATGCAATTATAATAAAAATGTATTAGATTGAAATAGTTATTAAAATATTTTTTTAAGTTCATGGACCCCACCCTCATATAGAGAGATAAGGTCCAAGCCTTATGGAATTTTTGCATTTAGTTTTAAAAAAGAAGTAAAGAAGCAGGAAGGAAAGAAGGGAGGAAGGAAGGAAGGAGAGGAGGGACAACAAAAGCATTTATTAAGTACTTACCAAGTGCCAAGAAGTGGGTTAATCACTGGGCATACAACAGCAAAAAGAAAGATAGTCTATGCCCTCAAAGAGCTACATTCTAGTGAGCAGAAGACCACACACAAAAGGAGGAGGAAAGGAGCAAGCATTTATTAAGCTCTAACTACATGCTAGGCATTGTGCCAAACACTTTACAAATCAGATGGAAGGGAAATGAAGGTACCAAGGAAGAGTATGATTTTGAAGTCCAGAAATTCAGGAGCAAGCCTGGGAAGAGAATGAAGGCCATCAGGCCTAGGCCCTTCCTCTAAATGGAGGTTCTAGGAGGAGCTCACCAAAGGGAGAAAAGGAGGGAGGGGAGAGATGGGGCTGGGTTTACAGTGGGATGAATATTCCAGGGTGAGGTTGTAGGTTAATCCAGGGAAAGGAGGTCCCAGGATGAGCCTGTGATAGACAGGAGTATGATTTTCAAGTCCAGAAAGAGAGGAACAGGACTAGGAAGAGAATGAAATGAGTGGAAAGAGAATGATGAACAGCAATGTTGGCAGAGGAGGAGTGTCGAGAGCTAGAATAAGGCCTAGGAGAGAACAATCTCACAGGAACCAAGAGGAGAGAGAGAATCCAGAAGTAGACAACAGAGTAAAATGCTGGTCAAGAAGACTGAGGCCCAGTTCTGACATGAGCTAAGTATGTTAGCATGAAGAAATCATTTCTCCCACCTTAGTTTCCATATCTGTAAAATGGGGATAAAAATGCTTACACCACAAATTTCTCAGTTATTGTGAGAAAAAACCCATGTCATAGGACTTGGAGCTACAAATGACCCTCACTCAAGCTGTCATTCTATATAACTGTACGGGAAGTGTCTCTTAAAAAAAACCAGAAGATAATTTTTGTAGGGTAAATATAGGATATCCCAAAAGTCTTAGAGCAATTTCAAGCCTTTAAATTGCACTAAGACTTTTGGGACATTCCTATATTTCCTCATTTCTCCTGCCCCTCATCATATTACTTTCATGATTCCTTCATACTTCCCCACCCCCAACTCTTATCCATTTTGGCAAAAATCTGAAACAGATACATATAAAATACATTGCATATGTATTATACATATGCAAATTATACATATACAAATACACTGCATAATTTTACTAAGCTACTGTAACAGACTTCAACATAAATTTCAACAGTATTCATGAAGCATATATATTTTATATTCATATGTGGTTGGAAACAAAACAGAAATTAAAAGCCCAGAAAGAAGCCAAATAAGACATATAGCACTTTCATTTTTAATTGTTTTCCCCATTAACACATTGTATATAATATAATAGGCCAACTCAGTCACTTAGGCTAACCTGTTCCTAAACATGAATCCCATCTTGAGCATACTCTATAAAGGATCATCTGGCTTCTCCTCAAAGACCTCCAGTGACAAGGAATCTTCTGTCTCCCAAGAGGCAGCCCACTCCACAGTTCTAATTGTCAGTAAATTTTTCCTTATATTAAATCTAAATTTCTCTCTTTACACTCATCACTTCTAATTCTGCCCTCTGGGACAAAGAACGACATGCCTATTCCTTCTCATATGTGAGATCCCTTCTTCTACAGAAAGAAAGCTACTACATCCCCACTAAATCTTCTCTTTGCTCATGGTCAAAAATATTTTTGGTTTTCAAAATTAACTTCTCCCCTCACCCTGGTAAAAGATATTTCCTTCCCAAAGTACTAGTTGGCTTATAAAAAGGTAATGTCTCAAAACTGTGGTATATGTGGAATTAGACAAAAAAAGAAGAATGTTATCAAAGAAAACCTCACATTTTTGTCATAAGCAGACAAATATGCAATAAGAAAAAGAGATACTTTTGGTTACTCAGAACATTCTAATCGAGGTCTCCTGAGAATTATTTATGAATGTTCATTGATACTGATTCAGCAAAGAAAAGTGAATTAGAAAAATAGCTGACATCACAGTCTATGTCATGGTTAGCAAAAGATATTTGTAGCTTATAAAAGCTGACTAAATCATCTATTTCTTTGCCACTGATAATGGTTATTATCCCAAACAAGAGACTGAAGAAAATCCTTTGGATGTCATTGGTTGTGAGCTCTTTGCAGCAAAACATGAATGCCAACTGGTGGTCGGAGTTAGTAGCACAGTTTTCTATCACATTTTTCCAATTTTAGTTATTCCACCATGAATAGCCTTTGAAGTCACTTACCATGCTTCATTATACAGCTGAATTAACAATAGGTTGGCCTATATCAGAACATTTCTCTTAGTGTTGTCATTATAAAGTTAAGGGATGCATTCCTACTCAGGCATATAAAGGTATATATACAGGGGACAGAGCCAAGATGGCGGTGTAGCAGCAGCAACATATCGCAGCTCTCACATAGCCACCCCCAAATACCCATAAAACAGGACTCTAAACCAATCCCAGAACTCCAAAATGCACACAAAGATACTTCCCACTAAAGTCAGCTCGGCT
>CM053582.1:330974316-331033862 GCA_028627135.1 Pseudochirops cupreus | reverse complement strand
AAAAACAGTGACAAATGAAATGTATTAATGCAAAATAAGTATTATTAGTTGTAGAGACTTTGAAGAGGAAGGCATGAATGTTATCCAGGGAGCTTCCATATATATTAGAAGTGACAAACTTCATTGTGCAAGAGGAAAAATGAGTAATAATGTCACACACAATATCACATGAAACGAGGATCCTCCACTGTTTCCTATCCCCTTTCCCAATCTTCTGAGCATATCAGTTTATTTAGTAATGTATACCATTTGTCCAGCAAACTGGGACCAGACCTCTTCAACTTAGGCCTGGACCCGAAATTCAGGGGGGAGAAAGACTTGTATATGTTAAAAACAATCAAATAAGGCCAGTTAGTTAAAAGGAAACAATATAACATTAGGTAATCTGACTTCTAATTGGACGAAAGATTAGAGACTTTCCAAGTTTGGAGGGGGAGAGTGAGTAGGTACAATTCTCTGAATTCAGAAAAAGTTGTGTCCCTCTCCCCAAGTATCTATAAATATTCAAGGGGCCTTGGAAACAATAAATGATTGATTGGAAGGGGCCAGTTTTCAGATAAGACATATGGGTTGCCCTCAGTCATTTCCTAAGGAGTAGCAACTTTTGGTTTGCCGGAAAATTATTATACATCAATGTACATTCTGTTAAAAAGGAATTATTCAAATAAAACTTACAATTAATGAGAATGGGTTAGTATGATTTTGGGGGGCACGTGGTTCGAAGGACTCAGGAAATCCAGATCTAGTCTGTCTTAGGTGAGAGTTTAATTTGGATCTTGAAAAAGTGCTTGATGATTGGCATGGCATTAATGAAGCTCCTTGAAAAAGGCCTTTGGAGAGCAAAACTCTCTCTTCTGATACTAGATATCTTTGCTCAAAGGGTTCAACCTAATCTCTCCCCTCATTAAGATGCTTTCTTACTCTTATTTCTCTCACATGCTATTCACTTCCCATATGATCTTATTAATGATAGATCCTTCAAATACCTTCTCTAACAGGGTTCTTTAGTGTTTCCCCTCACTAATAGAATCTCTAACAGTCCCCTCTCTAAAGGATCTTCCCTGCCTCAGACTCACTCACTAATTGGGTTTCTTGTCCTCCTGCTTACAGGACTTCCCTAACATATACACAGCACAGACAGACAGACAGACAGACACACACACACACACACACACACGCACAGAGTACACAAACCCCTTGGCTCTTTACCTTGTCTCATTTCTTTGACCATCTCCATCCCCCCTTTTACCTCCTCCTTCCATCAGTACCTAGCTTGGAAGTGTTTTTGGGAAACATCTTCTTCCCGCTTCCCAGAGAAGTTCCAGAATGAGATGGCATTGCCTGCCAGTCATGCATACTTACTATTCTCTCCACCACACACTCTATAAAATAAATCAGTCAAATTAGAGGTTTCCTAAGACCTCTTCCAGCTCTGATTTCCTGTGATTGTATGGTAAGCTTTCTGCTCTCTTTAGTTTAAAAGAGACTGCCATCTTTCCTCAATGTTGATAGGTAACTTTGTGAGGAAAGCACCTAAGAGGAGTCTAAATTTTGGAATGATTTGGTGCTTTATGATAGGAATATCTATAGGTTTCAGATGCTGAGTTTACCATACATTATTTAGTAGGAAGTATTAGGAGGGATGGACATGACCTCTGGAACTCATGAAGATGATAGTGGGAGTTTTGATGAAGGAACCAAACCAAGATGAGGATAAATAGGATAGTTTTGTAAGGGAGGAGTTGGTAATATATATAAATATTTATTTATACTTTGACAACTGCAAAGTATAAGCACTGTGTTATAATAGTAAATTTTAGCATGAATGAGCTTGGTTGGGATTACCTGCATGACGTGTTCTAGTGACCACCAGGGAGCACTGTAGCTCAAACTAATGTATACTTAGGAAATAGTGATTTGGAAGACCCTAACAATCTAGTGTAGTGGTTATAGGGTCACAACTTTTTTTTATAGCCACCTCATTCATGTTTTATCTTAACCTTAGGGCACACCTAATGTTTCCCTCAAGGTAGGTCAGGATGACTAGCTACAGTCTAACGTTGTTCCAAGAAAGGTCTCAGAAGACAGGATAATAAGATCCTGGAATATTATAACTGGGAAAGGACATTAGAGTGAATCTTTTTCCTTTCACAGCTATGGAAATTCAGATGTTACTTGCCTACACAATTTTAGTGGTGGAGGAAGGATTAACAACCAGTTTTCCTTGAGATAACTAGGTGGTGCAGTGGGTAAAATGCTGGGGTCTCTCTAGTAAGGAAGACCTGAGCTCCTGTTTAGCCTCAGGCAGTACTAGCTGTGTGACCCTGGGCAAGTCACCTAACCTTAGCCTGCCTCAGTTTCTTCAGCTATAAACTGGGGATCATAATAGTTTCTGCCTTGAAGGGTTGTTGTGAGGATCAAATGAGATCATACTCCTAAAGTGCTTAGCACAGTTCTTGGCAGTAATAAGTAAGTACTTGTTCCCTCCCCTGTAAGTCTAGTGCTCTTGCTCTGCTGCCTCTCAAAGGCTTCTGTGGAGTGTCTGATCTTCAGCTTGGGGTCGGGGCCTGCATTTAATTTAATTCAGTTCAAATTCATAAAGCACTTGCTGTGTGTGGTGGGCAAGGTATTATATAGGCATTAACATAGTGATTCCTAAAAGATGTGCCACAAAAACCCCTTCCTCAGAGGACTTCTGCATTCCTCCCGCCCTGAGCTGAAGTTTGCTGCCGCTGCCTGCTTTCCCTAGGCTGCTGTTGGAAAGTGCATAATCATAGCTTTATCCCCAGAAGTGTTCTTTTTGCCAACTTAAATATTAAACATGCGACAATTTCTCATGGCAAAGAATGTTGTGCCATGTACAAAAGAAGTCTAAGAACTGCTGTGCTAGGGATACAAAGACAAAATGAAAGGCAGTCCTTGTCCTCAGGAAGCTTACATTTTATGGGGAGGATACAACTTTTTGTTGTTCGGTTGTATCTAACTCTTCATGACCCCATTTAGGGTTTTCTTGGCCAAGATTCTGGAGTAGTTTGCCATTTCCTTTTCCAGCTCATTTTAGAGATGAGGAAATTGAGGCATATGGGATTAAGTGACTTGCCCAGGGTCATAACAGCTAGAAGTGTCTGAGGCCAGATATGAACGCATAAAGATGAGTGCTCCTGTCTTCAGGCCTGGCACTCTATCCATTATGCCGCCTAGCTGCCCCATATAACTTTCATCCAGGTAAATAAATACATTATAGTTTAAGAAGGGAAGAGAGCACTAAGTCCTCAAGAGGACTCAGGCTGGATCAGAACTTCCATAGCTAGATTGTGATCAGGAAATGATTCAAACTTTTCACGGTAATTGTAACAACTGGGGCCAGAAACTCCTGAGTTCAAATCCTCCCTCTGACATATTGGCTGTGAGACTTTGGGCAAGCCCTCAGCGCCTCAGACAATTCTCTGAGACTACAGTGTTGCAAAGAAAGTGTTGATTTTCCCGGGTAAAGAGAGTTCCTCTGTAAATGTAGAACTATGCCTATTGCTTTAATGATTGATTCAGTGTTTCAGTCTTCTAAGTAGCTAAACATGGAAAAAGAAAAAGCAGGAACGATGATCCCGTATTAACTATCTGCCAAACTGATTTCTAGTGTTCTTAGTAATTCATGTTGAATAGGAAGTCTTTCCCCCATTAGCTGGTATTCTGGGATTTATAAAACTCTTTTTATTTAGTCTGTTTCATTGATCAAGTTTTCTACTTTTTGCCAGTACCAAGCAGTCTAAATTCTTTTCCATAGGCTTTGCCCATGCAGTACTCTTCTGGTTCCTAGACTTTTTCTTGTGAATACATCTTCTTAATTTGCAATGTCACTCCTTTTCAGTTATTCTGTTCCTTTGAAATACTGTGTATCCTTCCAGAGTCTTATTCCAGTCATGGGATCTAATCTTACCAAATTTCAGTGAACATTGAGGCTAAATTTGTCTTCTTTAATTAAGATCTTAGCTCGTTCACCTTTTTGGTTGTTCATTTGCATATAGACAAGGCTATCGGTTTTATTCCTAACTCTTTTCTTGGATTTTGTCTTCTGGTATTTCCTGAGCTTTTTAATTGCTATTCTTCTTTCTATGTTAGAGTTATTGTCTGATGTTGACATTGGTAGACAAATATAGACAGTTTCCTCCCATCTGCCTTTTCAGCTTAAAGTCCTTTTGCTTGGATATGCAAGACTCCAGGTAAATACATTTTTGACTAGCTTGTGTTAATTATATATGTAAAGTGCTTTCCAAACCCTTAAAGTATAACATAAATGCTAGCTATTATTATATAACCCTCTCATTTTGCAAATGAGGAAACTGAGGCTGAGAGAGGTTAAGTGAATTTACCAGCTGCAGCATCAATGATCAAAAGCCTATCATTGCTCTTCTAAGCTGTGCTCCATGGATCCAAATTCTATTCTCAGCCACAATCATTTCCCACCAGCTACTTACTTCCTAAATCTGTCTTTCCTAAATCAAGCAAGTCACTTATTTTCTATTGGTAGCAGTGATGAATACATACCACCAGTGCCCCTTAGGTCTGTAGATTTCAGTCCAGCATTTCAAATTCCTTACCAGTGGTTTCAAGGTTCCCGTTGGCATGATTACCTTGATCTTTCTCTTGCATCACCAGAAATGTGTATTGTCCAGCAGGTTTAGCAAATGTTAAGAGGTTCTCTTAGATACATGCCCTGGAAAGATAGCATATCTCTCTATTGCTGGTGTAACAGCCGCTCTTGGTATCCCACAGTACCAGCAAGAAAGATCATGGGCATCTAGGTGGTACAGTGGATAGAGTGCCAGGCTTGAAGTCAGTAAGACTCATCTTTCTGAGTTCAAATCTGGCCTCAGACATTTATTAGCTGTGTGACCCTGGGTAGGTTATTTAACCCTGTTTGCCTCAGTTTCCTCATCTGTAAAATGAACTGGAGAAGGAAATGGCAAGCTACTTCAGTGTCTTTGCCAAGAAAACCCCAGATGGGATCACAGAGTCAGACACAAGAAAAGAACATATCTACAACAGCAAAGTGGGTGCTGGTGCCTTCCACCATCACTACTTATCTTTTATTCTTTTGACCCTTATTGGTTGATCTCTCTCCTGATGACATCTATGGATCGTATGTTTGAATCTCAAGCAGCTGTTTCTTCTTAGAGTATTCAGTTCCTCAAGAAGAACCTCAGATATTACTCCGAGCTTTGTGTTTAATTGTCCCTCTTACCTTTTTTCTTCCTTGTTAAGTCTTCCTCCTTCCTAACTCATGACATAGATCAGAATTTCCTTCTGCTTGTTTAGCTTGTTTTTCCTTCTTTGTTTTTACTCTGTTTATGCCTATTTTGACTTTCCCAAGGAAAATTTCCCAAGTTAATTTGCTCAACTGTTTTTGATTGGCATTTAGCAACTTTCTGCCCACAACCTAGGGCAAAGACATTGCCTAATCCCTTGGGCTTGGGAATGGATGGGATATAGGCCATCCATGAAAAGGATTCACTCTAATGTGTCGTACAGTTACAATATTCCAAGAACCTTTGATTCGTCTTTTGGGACCCTTCTTGGAGCAACTCTAGACTGTGGCTAGATATCATGACTCACCTTGAATGCAACAATAAATTTGCTTTAAGGTTAAGGCCAAATGTGAATGAGATAGAGGGATGAGGGCCTGAAGGAAAGGGAGACAGTATTATATCAGTATTGTTTTCTACAATGTTTTATTGTATATTACAATATATATGTATATATATGTAAGTTTATATAGGTCTACACACATATATATGCCATGTATACATGCATATAGAAACTCTTAAAGAATTCTTGCTGCTTCTTTCTTTAAAAATATTAAGAAGTCATATTTTCTCAGTTTTTGTTTAAAGTCTTTGGTCTCACCAGAACGGAAAACCTTTTTTTAGTACTTAATCAAGTATCTTCATCTGAAGTCCTTTTAACATTCTTTTTAAACTGCCTTTTAAAAGGAAACTAAGTCAGAGTTCAAGGAGGAAATTTATTCTCCCCCAAGACAGTATTCTTGTTGTTTGTCCTTCACTATTGCAGAGGACGAGGTAGCAATAACCCAGGGACTGGGGCAACTAGATGGCTTGGTGCATAGAGTTCTGAGCCTGGGCTCAGGAAGACTTGAGTTCAGACAGTTACCAGCTGTGTGAGCCTGGGCAAGTTACTTAACCTCTGTTTGCCTTAATCTACTGGAGAAGGAAATGGCAAATCATTTCAGTATCTTTGCCAAGAAAACTTCATGAACAGTATTTTCAACAGAGTCCCAATGAGTGGGACACATCTGAACAACAAGGACTGGAAGACCTTGATTAATCCACTTAAAAGCTGTAATCTAGTGAGTGGTGAGCCTGATTGATAGAGGCTTTTTTATCCTGTTCTAGAATAAAATGAGACAATCCTAGGACGTGCAAGAGTTAACAAAAGGTTTACTTAGCCATAGCACAGAACGGATATCCTATAAGGATATTCTAGCACTTAGCTTGGGTAGGTATTCCTCCTCCCCCATTGGAAATGGATCATCTGGACAGCAGGGTGAGGTGTTTCTTGGGACTTCCCTTCATTCCAGGGTGACCCCTTTTCAGGTATTAAGTGACTGGAGAGATATGTTAATTTAACCAGTGGCTCCCAGGAAGCTGTATGCAGGGAGGTATAGCTTATGCCTTAACACCTCCCACCCCCAATCAAGTTTCAGGCTGGGGGGTGGGGTAGACACCAGCCTGACCCATGTTGGTAGGGGAGGTGAGGCGGACCCATGGATATACAGAGGTCCTAGCACTGCTTGCTTCCCTTCATCCGTGTCTTGACTGGGTTACAGAGATGATTCTCCAGGATGCACCCAGAGTTGTCACTTTTGTGACAGACTTGCTTGGATTTTGTCTTCCTGCCTAATCTCAATAGTGAAATTTATTTTTGTTCTCAAACCTTAAAAATGGTAATTTAAAAATGGTTTGGGTAGAGAGTTTTTAAAAATAAAAAAAACCCATAGCTTTTAAAAGGCAAGATGGAACTCTTTCCCTTTTGATTTTTATCTGTCTAAACACAGATACTTAGAATTAATTTCTTAAGTTTTATTTTATATTCAGATCTGCATTCTCTTTCTCCCCTCTCTGTACTGTTGAGAAGGCAAGAAAAACAAAACCCATTATAAACAGGTATAGCCAAGCAAAACTATTTCTCAAAAGTCTCATTCTGTACATCTAGTTAATTTAACTGTGAAAATATGCTCGAAATGCAGAATACTGTATTTTTCTTCCACAAAATACAAGATCAGTTACATCATGTGTTAAATAGGATTTTATGGAATAGATTGGGAACCTAACCATTACTTAAAACCTTATTCTTCTGGGCAGGTAGATGGATTAGTAGCTAGAGCACTGGTCCGGGAGTCATGAGGTTCTGAGTTCCAATTTGACCTCGAATACTTATTAGTTGTGTGACCCTGAGCAAGTCACTTAACCCTGATTGCCTCAAACACCTTGCTCTGGGAATTTTTCCTCTGTTCTAAAAAGCTGACTTACAAATGAATCACAACCTAATTATAGTTTGACTGAAATAATAATATTGCATCCAGAATATGCCGTGCATCAAATGACCACTGGGGGGCGATATAGGCATTTGTTTTCACTTTTCTATTACTGTCACATCCCTTAAGAATGTCATGTACAGTAATTGATTTGATTTTCGTGACTTACTTCTGATAGTAAATATAATTAACATTTAATTGAAATAGTTACTGTTTCCATTGTGAAATGCAGTATTCTTAATAATGATGCATCTGATACATAGTAGAAACGCAAGCCTTATTCCTGAATAATGCCTCCAGTTAAAAAGTATGAAACCTTAGATGCCTTAGATGTGTAAATGTAGATTCTGAGTCCGCGAAAGATTGTCACATGTCCAAGGAGGAGGTTTCACTATATATCTGGCACAATAGGACAGCTTTAGCTAAAGTCCTTTGGAAAGAATGAGATGCAGAAGAGTTCTAAGTAGCATAGTTGATACCAAGAGCTCTAGGTAATAGTTTAGCAGTTATACATTTGTTTCTATGAATGAAGATATATTATATTTTATTTGCTGATTCTTAAGAGTTTGGATTTCAAACACTAGGCAGTGGGCAGACATTTAGAGGGTCTTTAAGTGTGGAACTCGGGTTCTGGAAGGAAGTGATGTAAAAGAGAATTCAAAACTGCCCATTAAAAAAAGCCCACAACTATTTGCATGAGTAAGATAAGCAACCAAGTATAAACCTCCAACAAAAATCCAAGAAAAAAATAAAAAAAATGTCTTGGAAGCATTTTTGTTTTCAAAGTACATTGAAGTTTATTCTATTCATACCCCCTTCAGTCATCTGAAGCTAGAAAAGTAATTGGTTCTAGTTAGGGAAAATTTTCTGAAGGGGGCATTTGATCTGGACATTAAGGGATAGGGACAAATAGAATATAGATGGAGGGAGGAAGAAGGATAATACATAAAGCTGGATGAGCAAAGAGAGGAGGGCATGGTAAGATATATACGTATACAGTAAGGGCATGAATAAGGGCAGTTTCTCTGCAGCACAGAGTATTGAAGAAAAGTACAGTGAAATTAGGTTGTAAAGATAGGCTGGGGATAGATTGTGGAGGGTCTTGAATGGTGGGCTAAGGAGTTTGATGTATATTTGGTGGACAATGGAGGATTTTTGAAGATTTTGAGCTGTGGAGTGATATGATCCCTCCCATCCACCAGAAGGATGTAAGGTGTGTATAGTGTAGATTAGATAGAGGCTGGACTGGAAACATAGAGACTAGATAAGAGGCCGTTGCTATAATCCAGGCGAGAGACCACATGTGTATAAAATGCTGGACAATAGATGGGCTACAAGAGACAGCTTTATGCCCTCATCACTGGTTTACTATAGACTAGTTATATAATTTCTCTACAATTCAGCTTATCTATTCATAAAGTACCCATAAAAGTTGGCATCTGCCTCTGGTGAGAAATGAAACTGTTCCTGTCAAATGTTTTGAATCTGATGCTTATATTCACATAATTGCTTCTTTTGATCTTCTTCCATTTCCTTCAGCCATAATGAGAATGTACATAACCAGAGGAAAAATTCAGCTGCTTTTATCTTCCTTTCTCCCCAGAGCATCATCATATTCACTTCACACCTGTAAGAACAATACTTGTGTTCAATACAGAGCCTTCTGTGTGTGACTGGATAAAGTAAGGGGGATTTCTTTTAGATGTTAGAGCAAGAATAAAAAGTTACATGTCTATCAGCTCATTTATGTCATCACACTGGGAATTTTTTTGTTCTGGTGTCTAGGAGATTTTCAATGACTTTTTTTTGTCTTTCCAGAAGCAAATGACCCTGAACCCTCTCAAAGCATGGAAAACTTCCCTTCTGGTTATTATTACAAAAACCAGTGGAGGCCTAGAAAGTTCAAGATGCACCAGTTTAATGAACCCGACAACATTACAGAATGCTTACAAGGAAAAATGATCTATTTATTTGGTGACTCTACCATAAGGCAATGGTTTGACTATCTGATCACATTTGTTCCAGGTTGGTACTTTGGTTTTTCTAACCAATACTTCTGAGACATAAGGAAGAATTGTACATATACTCAGATATTTGGGGGCAGGGTGGGGAAAGCACTCATGTAGGCTGGAAAGGTAATGGCTTTCTCTCCTAACCAGAGAGGTGGGGAGCTATGGGTACAGAATGTTGTACACACTGTCAGAAGAGATTGATGTCTTAGCTGGTTTTGCTGAACTGCTTTTCTTTGATACAGGAGAAGGTTCTTAGCATGAGAGGGGGAGAAGAGAATATTGGAAAGTGATTGTGATATTAAAAAAAAGACATCAATAAAATGTTTAAACAAACAGAAAATAGTTGACAGGTGTCTAGTCTCAGTTCAAGAAAAAATGTTTGGCAGCTGATGTTACTAGGGCAAAATACAATATTTTGCAGAGAACTGTGAGTTAGAGACCAGAGTTGTGATTGTAACTACCACTAACTGGATCTGTGACTTTGAAAAAGTCAGTTTCTTCCTCTTTGAAATGAGATGAAACGAAAACAGCATAAGAATAGTACTAGTTCCTCACATGCATATGGTTCTCTATTGTGCATAAATGCTTTTCTCATAACAACTGTGGTGGGAAGGGCTGGGGAGAAGGTTGATTAATAGCCTACTTCTGATGCAGTGGACTCCTCAGACCCAGAGCTTTTAAACAAACAGCTCTTTTACTAAAACCGTTCCAATACCCTCAGGTAGAAGGAATTTTCAAGGTACTTTTAAAAACAGTCCAAAAGGTAAGAACCAATAAAAACCACTGGCAAGGAAGTAAAAAAAAAAAGCCATCATTAAGGAGGTTACCTGGGGTCTCAGGAACTTCCCAACAAAGTCTCAAAAACCTCTTTGATGTTTCTGTTGCCCAGAGGACCTATAGCTGGCTGTCACATCAGTCCACCTGGAAACAAAGTTATATACAATTGCTCTAGGTCTGCGGTCACAACTTTCTTGCTTACAACATTGCTGTCTGGTGTTGTGAGAGTGTGGATGCTTAACTCACACCTACCCAATTTCTGTTCCACAAAAGTAACCCTGTGAGGTAGTCAGGTCATCATCCTCATTTTACAAGTGGAGAAACTGAGGCATAGAAAGGTTATATGATTCATCCATGGTTATAGCTAGTAAATGGCAGTCAGGATAGGAACTCATACTTTCCAGATGCATGTCCTGTGGTCTTTCTTCTGTACTGCACGGCTTTTCAGATGATCTCTTAGTCTAAGTTTCTATGATTTGATTGTACAAAAATGGTGGCGTCTTCTAGAACTTTGATCGGTTCAGTTCCTAGCTTTACTTGGGAAGCAAGCAGGGAAAAGCATTGACATTAGATGTGTAAGCTCCTTGAGGGCAGGGACTAGGTTTTGGCTCTTTTTGTATCCCAGTGCTTAGCATAGTGCCTGTGCATAGTAGGTGCTTAATAAATGGTTATTGATTGATTGACAGTTTTCTGGTGGCATTGATATAGCAAAGCTCTCAGCATGGTCCACCACCACCGTGTTTTCTCTTTTTCAAGTGCCCTAATGTGGAGAAGATTAATGCGTACTAGAGAAATCTCTGGCTTCTGCATTCTACTAAAGGCCACAGAGCATCTATCCAGGATTAAGACTAGACATAGTGACTTTTTTTTATTTCCCAACCACGTATCTTTTTTTTTTTTTTTTACTTCTTGCCTCCTGGTGCTTTGGGTAAGTGGGAACGCTGCCCTCCATTAAGTAAGATGCTAAATGGTTTGGGAGAGCTCTGTGTGTGTAGAGAATAAATTTGGGATTAGATTGGGGATATTGTGAATTCCAAGGTTAGTTGTGAGCCTCTTTCTAGTCTGATATATATGGTTATCACTTAATTTATTGCATCAGAATGCTTATTGAAAGAAGCATACTCTCTGTTGCTTCTGGGGGAAAAAGCTGCAATTACTAATTTCTGTTTACAAAGGGAAGGAAGAAGTAGATCCTACCATAAAAGGAGAAAGAAACTCAGGCTTTTTTTTTTTAAGAGAGTAGTACAGCCTAGTCTAGTTTCAGAGAGCACAAAATCAAGAGTTCAGAGCTGGGGAAAACTGTGATTCCTCCCTGTTTTCCCTCCCACACATTCATTCACTTCATCAGTCACTAATCACTTTTCCCTCTCAAGTCTCTCTCTGAAACATCTCTTCCATCTGTCTTTTCCACTCCATTGGTATCATCATAGATCAGCCTCTCGATGTCACTTGAATTGGTGCAAGTTTCCTCGCTGGTGTCCCTGTCTTCTGTCTCATCTTTCTCCAATCCATCTCCACACAGATTTCTGTGTACAAGGGGGTGTTGTGTTGAAGGGGGAGTGAAGGGAATAAGCATTTGTAGAGGACCTGCTATATTGCATTTATTATGTCCCAGGCTCTGTGCTAAGCACTTTACAAACATTATCTTATGTGATCCTCACAACCCTGGGAGAGAGGGGCTGTTATTTTCTCTGCATTTTTACAGTTGAGGAAACTAAGTCAGACAGAGGTTAAATAACTCTTCTAGGGTCACAGAGCTAGTAAGTGTCTGAGGTCCAATTTAAACTCAGGTCTTCCTGTCTCCAGATCTAGAGCTTAATTGTTCAAATGACACTTGGTGCAGGAGCACTATCATCACTCCACTGCTTATCAGCCTTCAATGGCTCTCCATTATTTATCAGATATATAGCAGAATCCTTTACCTTATATTCTGTATGCTTCACAATCTGACTCTGACCTATGATTTCAGACTTAACTTTCATGTACTTTGGGTTCCTGGACAGCTAGGTGGCACAGTGAACAGAGTGCCAGACCTGTAGCCAGGAAGACTCATCTTCCTGAGTTCAAATCTGGCCTAGCTGTGTGACCCTGGGCAAGTCCCTTAACCCTGTTTGCCTCTATTTCCTCATGTATAAGATGAGCTGGAAAAGGAAAGGGCAAACCACTTCAGTCTCCTTGCCAAGAAAACCCCAAATGGGGTCACAGAGTTGGATATGACTGAAACAACTGAACAACAACAATGCCCTACGCTCCTGCCATCTTTCAAAGACATTCCATGTTTTCCCACCTCTGCTCATGGTGTTCTCTATGGAATTCCTTACCTCCTTCCTCATTTCTGTCTATTGGCAGCTTACCCATACTTCACAGCCCAGTCCAAATGCCTTCTCCCTCAAGGAACCTTTTTCTGATTTACACAGCTGATCGTATTTTCTCCTATATCTGATCTCAAAACACTTTGTAAAAACTTCATATTTTAATGTGTTTTAAATTTAACTGTGCCACGTGTCTCAGCGCTGTGTGATAGATTATCCCAATTATCAGGATGATATATAGATTATCCTATAGAGGCCCATAGCATCACAGATCCAAAGCTGGAAGAAATCTGAGATTAGTCCAGCAACTAACTTTTACAAATGAGAAAACAGAGACCCAGGGAAGTTGTGACTTGCCCAAAGTAACACAGGTTCAGAAGCTTTGAAGGTAGCATTTGAACCCAGAACCTCCTTTGGGGTGTGTATTTCTCCCCACGACCTCGTATCTATGGGTACTGTTTGTTGAATGATTGAAAACATGAATCAAAATCATCAAGAAATGTTATCTACACTGGAAGTTTGTTCTGAACAAAGTAGATTGCCATAGCCCAGGTCTGGTAGGAGGTTATGGCCGCTTAGCCTTTAGCTTTCTTCTGAAACTGCTTGCTCTTTTCTTTTATGACTGAGAGGCATCAGAACCATTTTGTTTGGTTTTGTGTTCTATAGCCATCAGTTGCTATCTAGGTAAAGCATAGTCCTGGTAATCAGACATGATCCATTCAGAAGGAAGAATGGGATTTATTAGTTTTGGGGGACTTCAGCTTTTATTCCATTTAAATGTGTCTAGAAGGTAAACAGTCATGAATTAAGTGGGAGGACTAAGAGAGGTCAAGGATTGCTTAAGACAACATTTTCTCAACTAATTTGGTCACAGAACACTGTTGTGTTTGAAACTGACTCAATAAATACTGATCCAGGGAGACTGAGAGTATGGAAGATTCCACAAATCAAATGGATAGCTGGGTAATTTTGGAAGCATAATAGAGGAAATGAAGTTTATTTTCAATACCCCCCTCACCCCCAGCCAATTGATGTCAGTACTTAATGTTTTTATTATGGACCCCTTCTTAAAGGCATTAAATAAAATATCTAGGATTACAAAGGAAAACAATGATATTGAAATACAGTTATCAAAATATATTAAACTAAGACTAAGAACTCCTGTATGTAGGGATTCAGAGGAGGAGTATTATGGCATTGCTGAGGGCTGGGGAAATCTGAGGTTTTGAAGAAGAGGTACTATGTGAACTGGACCATGACAAGAGGGTAGGGTTTAGATAACGAGACTGGAAAGAGGAAAGTATGTCTTTTAGCTTGAGAGTTACTAATCTTTTTGCACCTGTTTGAGAGACAGAGTTCTCTTTAGGGAAATTGACCCCACCATGGTATGAAACCAGCAGATGAAAGACATGTCATTGCTTCCTTGCTCTATTTTCTTTTTCCTTTATTAGTCTTTTGTTTTTATATCCCTTTCCTTTCTGAATATATCCCTCCCCCCGGCACCCAGAAAGCCAGCCCTTGTAACAAAGAATAAAAGAGAAAGAAAAAAAAAAGCAGTTCAGCAAAACCAATCAGATGTTAACCATGTCTGCCAATGTATGCAGTAGTCTATACCCCTAATCCCTTCTTTTGTAGTGAAGGGAAGGAGGTTCATTTTCTCAACTATTCTCTAGGGCCAGGCTTATTAAGTATAGTCAGATAGCGTTCATTTTCAGTGTTCTTTCCATTTACATGATTTGTAATCATTCTTTGTGGTATTTTCCTGGCTCTGTTTATTCCACTCTGTATCTTCCTTTGCTTCTTGGAATTCATCATGCTTGTTATATTTTATGATGTAGTAATATTAATGTGCCACAGTTTGTTTAGTCATTCTCTAGTTTAAACTTTCCTTCATTTTCAGTTCAATGAGCAGTTACTTAGCTATGTGCCCAGCACTAATTCTCTGCCCTCACTTGATACTAGTGCCTTTCCTCTGTTGAATATTTCTGATTTGTCTTGTATTTGTCTTGTTTCCCTAATGAGATTGTGAAGTCGTTGAAAGCAGGGACTGTCCTTTGCCTTTCTTTGTTTCCCTAGGGCTTAGCACGGCCCCTAGAACATAATACGGTCTTAAATGGTTATATAAATAAATGCTTAATAAACCTGATTTATAAAGTTTACATTTTGCCTTCTTGGGACAGTGAAATGAAAGTTACAGGCAGATGTTCTTGAATACAGTAACCACCTAATAAAGCAAGGTTTCTTGGTCTGGTGGACAATTTACACTTAAATGAGCTTTATTTTTTTTTTTTCCTCTGAGGAGGAGCCATGGATGGAGAAAACCTCAGTGTTCACATTTCTGGCAATTAAACTTTTTTTTTTTAAGCAAGTTCAGTCCTCAACTCTGTTAGAGTAGTAAGGTAATAGGTTTAAAGGGGTTGGTAGCATCATAAATTTAGAATTGCAGGTGACCTCAGAGGTTTATCAGTGATGCCAGCCCAATAAATTTTTTTTTTACATATGAGGAAACTGGAAGTCACATGACTCACCCAAGGTAACAAGTAATAAGTGGCAGAACTGGTATTTGAAAGCAGAGTGTTTCACTCCAAATTAAATACTCTTTCAACTGTACCACCTCAGTAAAGCATTTTTTTCTTCCATTTCCTTTGTAAATAAATATATACCATGCAAGCAAACCTTTCCTCTTTATATTTTAGAGGTTCCTAGTGGATAACTTTGATTTTGTTTTTGTTCAGATGGATATTCTTTTATTCCTTTATGTAAGTGGAGTTAGAGAGAAAAGTATTCTATTTTTATCATTGAATGTCTCTCTGCAAATATGTGTTTCAGATTTGGTGGAGTTTAACCTGGGCAGTCCCAAAAATGTGGGCCCCTACCTCGCAGTGGATTTGAAACACAACATTTTGCTTCGGTACCGCTGTCATGGACCTCCCATCCGATTCACTACTGTCTTAAGCAACGAGCTACATTATGTGGCCAACGAGCTGAACAGGATTGTGGGAGGGAGAAGCACCGTGGTGGCCATAGCCATATGGTCTCACTTCAGCACCTTCCCCTTAGAAGTTTATATCCGACGATTGAGGAACATTCGCCGGGCAGTTGTCCGGCTCCTAGACCGAAGCCCAAAGACTGTGGTAGTTATCCGAACAGCCAATGTCCAAGAACTGGGACCTGAGGTTAGCCTTTTCAACAGTGACTGGTTCTCCTTTCAGCTGGACACCATTCTAAGGAAGATGTTCTCGGGGGTAGGCGTGTACTTAGTGGATGCCTGGGAGATGACACTCGCCCACTACCTACCACACAAGCTGCATCCAGATGTGGTGATTGTCAAGAACCAACTTGACATGTTCTTGTCTTTTGTGTGTCCAGCAAAGACTTAGCTTTTCCCTTTGGAGAGTCCTTCTGGGAGATTGTTGGCATTAAATTGAGTGAAAAGTATTTCGTATTTGTGTTCGTATAGTTCTTGGGTTTGTCTTGGCAGGTAAACTTTCAAGTATTTTATATTATCTACAGTTATTTTAAATGGAATTTCTCTTTCTATTTCTTGCTTATGGACTTTGTTGGTAATATATAGAAATGCTGATGATTTATGTGGGTTTATTTATATCCTGCAACTTTGTGAAAGTTGTAAATTATTTCAAGTAGTTTTTTAGTTGATTCTCTAGGATTCTTTAAGTATCTCCAAAGAGTGATAGTTTTGTTTCCTCGCTGCTATTCTAATTCCTTCATTTTCTTTTTCTTCTCATTGTTAAAGCTAACGTTTCCAGTACAATATTGAATAATAGAAATGATAACGGGCATCCTTGTTTCACCCCTGGTCTTATTGGGAAGGCTTATAACTTATCCCTATTACAGATAATGCCTATTGATGGTTTAAGAGAGATACTACTTACCATTTTAAGGAGAGCTCCATTTATTCCTATGATCTCTAGTGTTTCTATTGAGATAATCATATGATTTCTGTCAGTTTTGTTATGGATATGGTCAATTATGCTGATAGTTTTCTTAATATTGAACCATTCCTGGTATAAATCCCACATGGTCATAGTATATGATCCTGGTGATACATTGCTATAATCTCCTTGCTAATATTTTATTTTAAATTTTTTGCATCAATATTCATTAGGGAAATTGGTCTATAGTTTTCTTTCTCTGTTTTTGCTCTTGCCGGCTTAGGTATGAGGATCACATTCGTGTCATAAAAGGAATTTGGTAGGACTCTGCCTATTTTCCCAAATAGTTTATATGGTATTGGAATTAATTGTTCTTTAAATGTTTGGTAAAATTCGCTTGTAAATCCATCTGGCCCTGGGGATTTTTTCTTAGGGTTCATTGATGACTTGTTCAATTTCTTTTTCTAAAATGAGGTTATTTAATTATTCTGTTTCCTCTTCTGTTAATCTGGGAAATTTATATTTAAAAAATATTCATACTTTTCACTTAGATTGCCAGATTTGTTGGCATTCAGTTGGGCAAAATAGCTCCTCATTATTGCTTTAATTTCCTCTTCATTGGTGGTGAAGTCACCTTTTTTATTTTTGATGCTTACTATTTGGTTTTCTTCTTTCTTTTAAAAATCAAATTAACCAAAGGTTTATCCTTTTTTTGTTGCTTTTTTTCCTTAAAACCAGATCTTAATTTAATTTATTAGTTCAGTGGTTTCTTACTTTCAACTTCATTAATCTCATCTTTGGTTTTCAGGATTTCTAATTTGGTGTTTAATTTCGTATTTTTTATTTGTTCTTTTTCTAATTTTTTAGTTGCTTGTTGAATTCATTGATCTTTTCTTTCTCTGTTTTATTGATATAAGCATTTAGAAATATAAATTTTCCCCTAAGTACTGTTTTGGCTGCATCCTGTAAATTTTGGTGTGTTGTCTCATTATTGTCATTCTCTTTGATGAAATTATTGATTATTTCTGTAGTTTGTTCTTTGACCCCCTCAAAGTTTATTTAGTTTCCAATTAATTTTTAATCTATCTTTCCTTGGCCCTTTGTTAAATATAATTTTTATTGCATCATGATATGAAAAGGATGCAATTAATATTTCTGTCTTTCTGCATTTGATTATGAAGTTTTTGTGTCCTATTACATGGTCAGTTTTTGTGTAGGTGCCATGTACCACTGAGAAAAATGTATATTCCTTTCTTTCTCCATTCAGTTTTCTCCAGTGGTCTATCATTTTTAACTTTTCTTAAATTCTGTTTCCCTCCTTAACTTCTTTCTTGTTTATTTTTTGTTTAGATTTACCTGGTTTTGAGAGGGGAAAGTTGAGGTCCTCCACTAGTATAGTTTTACTGTCTCTTTCCTCCTGTTACCATAACTCATTTAATTTCTCTTTTAGAAATTTGGATGCTATACCATTTGGTGCATATATATTTAGTATTGTTATTAATTCATCGTCTAATGTATCTTTTAGCAAGATGTAGTTTCTTTCCTTGTCTCTTTTGATTAGATCTATTTTTGCTTTTGTTTTGTCTGAGATCATGATTGCTACTCCTCCTTTTTTTACTTCAGCTGAAGCACAATATATTCTGCTCCACCCTTTTACCTTTATTCTGTGTGTGTCTCTGCTTCAGATATGTTTCTTGTAAACAAAATATTGAAGGATTCTTGTTTTTAATCCACTCTGCTATCTGCTTCCATTTTATGGGAGAGTTCATCCCATTCACATTCACAGTTATGATTGCTGTGTATTTTCCTCCATCCTGAATTTGGGTTTTAATTCATACCTTTTTAGCCATGTGAATACCATCTCAAAGTAATGGCAATAATGTCATAGGTATCCATTCACCATATCAACATTGTGACCAAAGAGCAGGGATTCTTAACTCTGTGTGTATGTGTGTGTGTGTGTGTGTGTGTGTGTGTGTGTGTGTGTGTGTGTGAGAGAGAGAGAGAGAGAGAGAGAGAGAGAGAGAGAGAGAGAGACAGAAAGAGAGAGAAATGGATCCCTTTAGCATTCTGTTGAAGCCTATGGATTCATTGTCAGAATAATGTTTTTAAGTGTAAAAAATAAAATATATAAGATTACAAAAGAAACCAATTTTACAAAAGTAGTTTTCAAAATATAAAAAAAGTCACTGACCCCAAGTTAAGAACCCCTGCCAAGAAGATAATTAATATATTTGTTCAGAAAACTTTTTTTGCAGAGGGCTGCTGTTCTCAAGAGTGTAATATGTAAATTAGTCTAGGTGATGAACAGACAACTTTGGTTACAAAAGGAGTATTTCTAATCTCAACATCAGGGATAGTTGAGCACCTTTGAATGGAATGTGTGAATGTTCTCCAGTATCTTAGAAGATTAGGCTAAGATATAGTTTTTGTGTTTTCTCTGAGTTTGCTGGAGAACATTGAACTACTTTGTATTGGGAGATCCTCTTCTTGATCTCTTAGTGAAATGCCTTGAAAAAGCCATTATGCTCAGTAAAACTTTTATTTAATGATCTTTTAAATAAGAAAATGTATATTTATATATACACACACACTACTTTCTGCTTTTCTGTCATGCAGGATATGCTATTACCAGAGAACTGAAACAAAAGACAGTCAATGATGCGAAGACGTGATTGTAAAACAAATACCCTAAATTGATGCTTGCACTGTGTGATTATGTCTAATTTAATAGATTCAGTTAAATTTGCCACAAGAATTTACTTAACAGATGACCAGTGGCTGCCATTTATTATTAATGTTCTCAAGTTTTAGACTTTTTCAAGATTTATCCTACCATAAAGAAAGTTAATGATTCACCTAAAGTTGTGGTGACAAATTCCACAGATTTCAAAAACTATTTTTAATTATTACTATTATTTTGGATGTCCTACTGAAGTTTGAAACCACGGTCTCTTTTGAGGCAGAAAATTTAATGTGCCTGCGTATACCCTCTGTTGTTTGGCAATAAAAGGCAGCTATTTCAGCTTATTACTACTGATGGAGTTTTTTTTAATCATTGAATCATATGAATTATAACAGTGACATATACTGACTTTTTAAATTAATGAGATAAACTCATTTGGCACCAGTAACCTTCTGAGCTGTGTCCTTTAAATGCTACGCAAGACAGACCATCTTTTTACAGTCAGCAAGGTAATACTGCTGGGGGAAAGGCCAACAAACAAACACACCAAGGTACTGATAGTGAAAAGAGCATGATTGTGTAAAGATTAGGAAATAATCTCTGACCTTCGTTATGATATTGTTTATAACCTTGCATTTAAAAGATAGGGAGAAACTAGAAAGAATGCATAAAATAGTTACTTAGTTAAGATAAAACAGGAGTAATAATAGCTGACTTTGGTGTAGTGCTTTCAGGTTTGCAAAGTAACTTATTTCTTCTGACTAGGTCTTATGAAGAAAAGTTGGAGGGATAGGGGTTGTTAGAGTGAAAAAAAGTTGTTTAATTATTAGAGCATATGAAGAGGCTGCTACTGATCACCCTGCCTGCTGAGAACTGAACAAAAGGATTTAAGTAAAACATGTACTTAAATCAGGAGAGATTTCAGTTAGGATAGACTTAAACTAGCATTATTTTAAAGAATCAACATTTTATTTTTAAAATAAAAATAATTAATGATATGTGTTTCTGAATATATTTCCCCCATCCTCTACCCAGTAATCCATTCCTTATAATGAATAAAAAAGAAAGAGGGGGAGAACACTTTAGCAAAAGTGATTCAAACATTGCCAGTTCTGACAATATGAACTGTCCCTTACCCCTACAGGTCGGCCACCTCAGCAAAGAAAAGAGAGCTGGGTTTTCTCATGACTTTTTTGGGGGATAATCTTGGTCATAAAATTATACAACATTCAGTTTCACCTTTTTGTTTGTTCTTTCTATTTATATGGTAGTCAGCCAGTTAATTAATAAACATTTGTTAAGCAGCTATTATAGGCTAGGCTGTGTGCTAAGAACTGGGGTAGAGGAGGGGGGTGTACAAAGACAGTCTCTGTTCTCAAGGAGCACACAGCTGATGAGAGACAGCATAGGAACAACTTTGTACAGACACTATACTCAGCATAAATGGAAATCACTAACAGAGGGAAGACACTGGAATTAAAGGAGACTGGAAAGGCTTCCTGTAGAAGGTGGGATTTGAGCTAGAATGTAAAGGAAGCCAGGAGGCAGAGTTGAGGAGGGAGAGAATCCCAAGGATGAGGAAAACGCCTGGAGTCAGGAGCTGGAATGTCTTGGATCCTTGTGTGCTCCTTGTGCATAGGGTATTCCTGGTTCTGTTCAAGTCTTTCTACATCAGTTCATGTACATCTTCAAAATGGACTTAAATCATAATTTAAGAGATTTATTTTGACTTAAGAACTTCTTGATTTAGTGAGAAAAACACTGGAATGGATTTGGCATCTTTCCCTGAAGAGCTTTAAGATGAAAGTGTAAACTTTGTACTGTCTTTCTGGGATCAGTTAGATGTTCACTTTCTCCTCCAGATGCAATTTCAAGATTTTTTTTTTCTTAATTCAGTACAGATTTCTTGGTATCAGGCCACAGAGATCTGACTACTTCCAATTTCTTTTAGGTATTCTTCAATCATTAAAAGTGTGGTTCATTAGGAATTAAAAGAACGGAGTCCCGAACCTAACCTTACCTCTGCCTAACTGTGTGTGCTTGGGTATGTCATTTAATTTTCCTCTCTAGGACTCAGTTTTCTCTTCTCTCAGATGAAGGGGTTGGACTAGATGAATTTTAAAGGCCCTTCTGGTTCTAACATTGTCTGTCTCTCTCTCTCTCTCTAGGGAAAATGTGAAAAGAAAAAAGAACCCTACGAGTCTAAAGAATATTGTTTAAGCGGTCATCTAAACATTGAAAATAAGTTTTTTTCAAGTATAGTATCTTTCTCAAACCGTATTTTGAAAAAAATCTATTTTATGTCCTTTAAATTATGATATTGAGGTATGGAATGACCAGCTAGGGGGTGACAGAGACAAGATTAGAACAGAGAGCTATCAGACGGACTCCAGTTATAAAGCGTCTCTTCTATTATTTTGTTTCTGATACTTGAAATTCTTCAAGGACTTGTGCTAAACATTGGTTTCTCCCTATTATTTTAAAATGGATGTATTCCTGGGAGAGGTAACACATGGTTATTAGCACCTTAGTATAGTTCTGATTCCCCCCTTCTTGTCAGAAGAGGGACAACAGTGGGAGGATATAAGAAAGAGGGGGGAGAAGTGGGGAAATGTTTTAGGGAAGGACACATAAAAGGATTGTGGGGAACGGCAAAGTAAAAGCTTTACCTACTGGACAGTTTAACCTGTTGACCAAGAGTGCAGCTGAAATATTTTTTTTTATTTAGAGAATGAAAACAGTTTAATCCATTTTTGTTTTAAAATTCCTGGGCTAAACAAGAGGAAACCGGCCCGTTTCAAGTATAAAGGAAGCCTCAGTAAGCAGCTCCTGATGACCGTTTCTGTACAAGGACACAGCATCATTTCCTGTGTGGTTACAAAGCCTGATTGCAACATGAAAAGGACCCTTTAAGAAAAAGGGGGCAATACAAAATATCTTGCAGTATAAACCCCCCTCACCCCACCCCTTCCCTCTCCAAAAGGAAAAAGAATCAGCTTTGAAACAAATTTAGCAAGAGGTCCCTTCCCAGGTCCAATGTATTCGAAAAATCAAGTCCCAGGTGATACTTAATATTACTCTGAAAAATGGGTTCTATTGAAAACATGATTTTTATTATGTAACACAAACAGGATATCTGACTTTCTCAAAAAGTTCTTGGTCTTCTACTTTTTAACCTCCCTCAGCCTCAGTTTCCTATTTGTAAAATGGGAACAGAAATAATAAAGTAAGTAGTAGTAGGGAAACTTGAAAATAAAGCACTTCACAGGGTTGTCACGAAGAACAAATGAGATAAGGGGAAAGGAATAAGCATCTATCGTGTGCCAGACACTGTGCAAAACACTTTTACAAATGTTATCTCCTTTGATCCTTACAACTGTGAAGCGGGTGCTATTGTGACCCCCATTTTACAGTTGAGAAAACTGAGGCAAACAGGTTAAGTGAATTGCCTAAGGTCACACAGCTAGTGTCTGAACCTGGATTTGAGCTCATCTTCCTGACTCCAGGCCTATCCACTGCACCACCTATAATATACGTGAAAATAACTTCCGTAAAGTGCTTTCCAAACCTTAAAGCTTTGTATAAAGGCTAACTACTACTACTACTACTACTACTACTATTACTACTACTACTACTACTACTACTACTATTATTATTATCAATTAAGGCATACAAGGAGGTCCTATTTGCTTGTCATTCACTTTTTGTCATATTTAGGTGTTTTGTTTTTTTATGGTAATACTATGCAGAAGGTGGTAACTGCCCAGAGATGTTCAGAAACTGCCTCAAAATTATGTACAGAATAATGAAACTCAAAGTGAATATGAATCCCAGTGAAATGGTGATCTGTCAAATTTTGACAGTTTATCATACACTAAAAAAAAAAATAGCTTTCTTTGATTCCCCTGTAGCTTTGTTCCAGTCCAGGTTTTCTAGCAAGCCCCACAGGGGAATGTCCAAGACTTTTTTTGTACGTGCTTGGGAATTTCCACTTAGCTGAAAAAGTCCAGGAGTCTATCACATCCCCTCCCCTCTTCCCTACCCTCCTGGTTGCCCACGCAGTCACATATACATAAGTGGATGCCCCCTGTTGTACGGACTAACCCTGAGCTTCCCCCACCCCCACCGGTTCTTACATCTTCTGGTGAATTAAGATAGTTCTTTAATGCAAAGAGTCACAGAGAGATCACTTCCTTCGGAGGAGGCTAGTAGAAAGGGCTCAGCAGTCGCTTAGCATGTAGCCTCAATAGGAAATTCAGATCATCTTACAGTGGCTCATATTTGACTTATTATCGCTGATTATACCTGGAAACAAATTCTTTGTTTTGAGGTATACGTATGACTTGACTCTTCAGACATGAAGGTATTGTTTTATTTTTATATAGAATGAGTATTTAAAAGTGTCTTAAATTCTAATGTTTTTCTACCTTTTCCTATGATGACAACGTTACTTAGAGGGCAGAGAGCAACTCTCTGGTGTGTGTGTGTGTGTGTGTGTGTGTGTGTGTGTGTGTGTGTGTGTGTGTGTGTGATCGTGGAACAAAGAATTAAGGAATGAAGACTTGTAGGAGATAATGAATGAGTTCACATTTTGGATTCTGTTGCGAATTGTGTCTGCTCCTATTGGCTAAGGGAAGACTAATGGGACTGGTGAAATCCGGTTGAAAGAAAAAGTGATGATTGTACAGTATCTCTAACCTAACAGTTTGTTTGTAATCAGTGATATAATGTCTTTATATATATATATATATATGTAATTTTATATATTTATATATAAACATTATATAAACTATATAGAAATATATAGTTTATATAATATATGTTTATATATACATAAACATTATATAAAATATCTGTCTTATATTTTATATAATGTTTGTTTATAATCAATGATATATGTCTTTAGACACAGTCATACAGGAAGACATCTGGTTATTACTCAAAGTGTATTAATTTGAAAAAGTGTGAATTTTTAAAGAATTTTTTAAATTGAGTAGTTCAGAGTGCTTTCTTTACAAGGCATCATTACATAAATCTTATAATCCTATGAAGTAAGAGACAAGTGTCTACATGATTATTTTATAAATGAGGGTGATTGGGAATTACCAGTTCACAGACTCATAACAGTAATCTATATGAAGTTATTCATTGTTAAGTTATCCTCTGAGAAAATAATAGCCAATAGTGCTTTACAAATATTATTTTGTCCTCACAACGACCATTGGAGGTATGTACTTTATTAACCCCATTTTACAGTTGTGGAAACTGAGGAAGATAGAAGTTAAATAATTTGCCCAGGATCACTCAGCCAATAAGTCTCTGAGGCTGGATTTGAACTCAGGTCTTCATATTTCCAGGTTAAGTATTCTATCCACTTTGTCAGCTAGATACCTTTATAAGAAGAACATAAAATAAGGAAGAATTTCCTTGGAACTGACTTGGAAGATGCTTGCCCAAGAAATGAAAGCTGTTGATTTAAACAACAAGGTGATGGGGAAAGATGAGGAACAAACATTTAATAAGTACCTACTATGTGCTAGGCTGTGCTACGCACTTTACAAATATCTGATTTGTTCCTCACAACAACCCTGGGAGGTACCTCGATGCTATTGTTATCCCTATTTTACAGTTGAGAAAATTGAGGCAGACAGAGGGTAAGTGACTTGCCCAAGGTCATACGGTGTCTGAGGTCAGATTTGAAATCAGATTTCCTGATTCCAGTTCCATCTCTCCATTCACTATGCCACCTGGCTGCCACAACAGCAACAACAACCACAATCTACAACAGTCCCATCACTAACAACAAACACAAGCTAATGTTAAAACTGGCATCTAAGGAGAACTTTCCTGACTAGGTGAAATATTGTTCCTTTGTAAAGACAGGCAATAAGTATAACTTAAAGGAGGAAGATAATTTCCAAGGCCTTAATTATTCACATTAATAGAGGAGAGAAATTATGGATATTATTCAAATATGTAGATTATCCAAAAAATCGTTTAAAATTGAATGTAAACAGCATGATAAGCTCTTTTGGGCAGCATTTTGATCTCTCTAATAATATTTTGCTTAAACTAATGAGCATATAGACAGTAGGTAGAAATCAATGGCCAGGAGAATTCGGGTTATAGGGCAGGGGGCAAAATCATTCTGGGATGGAAAGTTAGCTGAATAATTTCAATCCACAAGGCAAGTGAACTTCATGGATGTTCAAGAGTTGGGTTTCTGCTCTTTCAGCAGATGCTCTTTGAGGGGAGACCCTTCTTATGCTGAAATGGTCTAATTCTCTGCACACAGCCTATTATAATCATTGTTTTTGCAGCATTCCTTTCAGAACATAGATGCTGAGGATCTCCAGTCGAGCTTAGTTGTTTATCGATAGAAGATAACCTCGTGGTTGAAATCCCTTTTATCTGGATTTATGGAATTTGAGAAGTTAAAGGAATAGGAAAAAAGTGAGAGAACAATGGGATTGAGGAGAATTTTTTTTATTCAAGACTGTTCCTAGACCAAACGTTGATTGTTTCTGAGAAGTAAGAGCTGTTTCCCTTGGGTTAACAGCTGGCTACTGCTTTTCACATGGTGGTTTCCCTCCCAGGTTTACAGGAAGCTTATGAGGGAGTAGTAGATCTTCATCTTGCGGCTTGACTGGCCTGCTGCTGAACTCCTGAGGGTGAAAGCAGTGTGGATGGTTTCTAACAGGCCAGAATAGGTCACTTCCTAGGTATCCGTTGGTCTATTCCCCAAAATGAACACTGGAAATAGTTTTTTAATAACTTAAAGATTTAAAAAAAAAATCACAGTTATACATTTTACTGTGAATGCTTAAAAATACCCTTCCCAGAGATGATTAGTGAATGCCTAGAAAAGGAAGTAGTGATTACCAAAAGGTAACATGGCATGGCTTTATCAGGATAGGCCCTGCTATAGTAACCTTATTTTCTTTTCTAGTAGGTTTGTTTACTAAACTAAGAGATCAATCAGGATCATGCTATAGGTTTTAGCTAAGCATGTGATAAAATTTACTACTCTTTCAGAAACAATGAAGTGCTAAAGATCAGACAATAGTACAGGTAGATGGATTCAATACTGGTTGACTTGGACCCAACGAGTACTCGTCAGTGCTTCAATGTCAGCTTGCTGGAAGGTCTCTAGTGGAGTGCTCCAAATATCTGTACTTGGCTTTGTACCATTTAACATTTTAATCAGTGACTTGGATAAAGGCATGGATGATATATATGCTCTTCAAATTTGTCTGTGTCATGAAGCTGGGATGGATAGGTAACCACACACTGAATCCAAAAACATCTTGACAAGTTGGAGCATTTGACTGAATATAGTTGGATGAATTTCAATAAAGATAGATGTACATACAGTTTACATTTGGGTTAAGAAAAATTGGCTTCAGATGTATAGGATGAATGAATGAGAAGGCGTTTATTAAACACTTACTACATTGTGTTATGTCCTGGGTATACAAGTACAAAAATAAGATGGTCCCTGCCTTTAAGGATCTTATACTCTGATAGGGAAAGACAATACATATAGGAGGGTACAGCTGCAGGGTAGGGAGATGGCAAGGCCCAGAGCTACCTAGTATGCAGTTACCATGGATGGCACATCATAGCTGTTCATAGGGCACAGTGTCAAGGCCTGGGTTTCTATGGGATAGAGGACAAAGCCTGGCAGTTTGACAATGAGAGGACAGATGGCATGTGTTTCTAGGACATAACTGCAGGGTGGATGGTAATACCCAGTAAAGGGGGACCATTACGAATAAGTAATTATAGTTGGTGGTTCCCACCTCAACAAAAAGGTTCGTTGTGACTAACTCCCGTTTTGCCAGCTTGCGTGTAGCTATATTCGACCAGAGTCAAGGGGCAAAAGGGGTCTAGGCCCATGACTGTTGGGAAAGGAGAGAAGGATGGAGGTTTAGCACCTACTCTAGGCTCCCTCCCACAAGGGTGGGAATGGGGGTTGGCATCCAGTCAAGAGGGGGAAGTTGAAAGTGTGTTGACATGAAGGCTGAGCACTAGAAGAAAGAAGGGGGAAGAAGGGATATGGAGAGGGAAGGAGCTTTCTCGGTCCCACCACCCACCAGCACTGTCTTCCCTTAGCCATCCCAGACCTAGAAGCTATCTTGGTAAGGAGACAGGCAAGAAATAGTCATAGAGCAATTTGAAAAAAAAAATTCTGGGGTTTTGGTGGACTGCAAACTCAGTTTGAGTTAGCTTATGATATGGTAGTGAAAACAACTAAAAACCACCCGATGTGATCATGGACTGAATTAAGATAGGCTTGGCTTTCAAGAATAAAGATGTGGTTACTCCTCCGTACACTGCTCTGGTCAGACCCCATCTGGGGCGTTGTGTTCAGTTCTGGGGGCCACAGTTAAAGACAACATTGAGAAACTGGAGAGCATCCAGAGTAGTGAAAGGCCCTAAATCCATGTCATATGAGGATCAGTTCAAAGAAATGTTGATGAGGGGTGAGGCAGGGTGAGGATTAGCATAACTCTCTTTGGATACAGATGCAGATACAGATACAGATGCAGATACAGATACAGATGCAGATACAGATAGAGATACAGATACAGATGCAGATACAGATGCAGATGTAGATACAGATGCAGATGCGGATGCAGATGCAGATGCAGATACAGATACAGATGGGAGAGATAATTAAACCTGGTCTGTTTAGCCCTAGAGAGATTCAAACAACTGATGATGTAGTAGGTAGAGTGCAGGGCCTGGAGTCATGAAGGCCTGAGTTCAAATCTAGCCCCAGATACTTTCTGTGTGATCCTAGGCAAGTCACTTCACCTCAGATTCCTCAACTATAAGATGGAGATGATAATAATTCCTACCTTGCATGGTTCTTGTGAGGATCAAGTAAGATAATATTTGTAAAAAAAAAAGTGAGAGGTTGAGTGTCATGTATTCGGAACAGCTGGTAGGGCATAACAGTCAGGCTGGCAGAAATAGTCTATGAGGGGAGTCAGCTTGGAGAGATAGGTTAGAGTCACATGGTGAAGGGCTTTAAATGCCCAAAGATGAATTTTATCCTGGAAGCAGCAGGGAGCTGCTGAAGCTTCTGGAGCAGCTGTGGAAAGGATGAGTTGGAAAGGGGATCAGGGAGAGATCGTTTGTAGGGATTTCAGTTTCATTGTTGTTCAGATGTTTCAGTCACATCCAACTCTTCGTGACCCCTTTTGGGATTTTCTTGGCAAAGACATTGGAGTCGTTTGTCATTTCTTTTTCTACCTCATTTTATAGATGAGGAACAGAGGCAAACAGGGTTAAGTGACTTGTCCAGGGTCACACAGCTAGTGAGTGTCTGAGGCCAGATTTGAATTCAGGAAGATGAGTCTTCCTGACTTCCTCACAAGTCCAGCCCTCTATCCACTGCACCACCTAGCTGCCTTAAAGAGGTTTTGTTGTTGCTCAGTCATTTTCAGTTGTGTCTGACTCTTTGTGACCCCATTTGGGGTTTTCTTGGCAAAGATACTGTAGTAGTCTGCCATTTTCTTATCCAGCTCATTTTACAGATGAGGAAACTGAGGCAAACAGGTTAAGTGACTTGCCCAAGGTCACACAGCTAGTACGTATCTGAGGCTGAATTTGAACTTGGGTCTTCCTGACTCTAGGCCCAGCTCTCTATCCACTGCACCACTGAGCTGCCCCCAGATAGCAATTAGAGAGCTGTTAAAATGTCTGGTTGAGAGATGACGAGGGCCTGAATTAGACTCATGAGAATGTAGAGAAGGGAACAGATGTGAGAAATGTTGTGGGGGTAGAATGGACAAGACTTGGCAGCTGATTAGATATGAGGTGAGAATTAAGGAAATCCCTCTGATTTGGAGTCTGTGCTGGCCCTTCCCTATGAGCACAGCAAACACTTTTGTTGAAGCTGTTTCCCTGCCACATGCCTCATTTGATATCGATAATTATAGGGCAGTCAAAGCAACATTATTTTTATTGTATCATCTATCAAGGAAACTGGCATGATGTTAATATATACGTTGAAGATGCCTTGTTGGAAAACCTCTAAGGTGACATTTTGTTCCACCAAATCAGTTAAAAAAAATTGAACTGCTAACACAATGGGATATTGTAGTTGTTACTCTTGGTCAACTGTGTGACCATAAAGATGTGGTCTACTGTTGAATTTTGTTTGCAAAATCTTACTTGTTTCCTTCCCATATCTTCATCAAATATGCTCCCAATATATATTTAGAATTTTGGAGGTATCTGTCTGACACCATGGCCCCATCCCTGCCCAGAATCAAATTAAAATGTAATTGGGAAATATTTAACAAAATAATTAAAAATACAATAGAATATAGATAATGCTAACATGTGGTTTTCTAAGTCAATATGTGACTGTTGGGATTGTCACACATGGTTTAGTGGTCTCCATTTCTATTTGAATTTGACATTACTGAAGTAGATTATTATAAAGATTTTGTTGAGATAAGAAAGTAGGCATATGGATCTGTTATTGCTATTTCCTCAGTCACCTTTTGTTAGTAGTAATGAGGTTCATGATTTTTTCCAAGCATTTCCTATCCTTCTTCTTTTCAGATACCTTGAGAATTGGCTCTTGAATTAGTTTCAGATTATATCCTCTTCTACAAGGACATCCTCTGTATAAACTTCGTCTGGTTTAATTGCTTCTACTGTATCTGTTGTCTTTACTGCCATTTCTGTTTCCTCATGCAACATATTTGGGACTATGATGTTATAATTCCAATGAGGTGCCTTTACCATCATGGTTAGATAAAACAGCCATAGAAATATTGAAAGATCTTTTTCATTTTCTGTGTTCTCCTTCCAGTTTCATCCTTAAATGCTCCTGGGATGACTTGACCTAATTGGAACCCTCAGGAAGTTTTCAGTAAACTCTTTCCTCTCTTTTATTTCTGACTATTTTATGAGGCAGTGTTACTCATAGTTTTCCACATTTATAAATTTTAACAAGAGTTCATATTTAAACTGGAGTTGCTTTTTGTGCTCTTATCTTTCTGTCTGGCAAGGAGATCAAGTGTTTGCTGGCTGTGGTTATTTCCAGGCTTTAAAAAATCTCCTCATTGTGAACACTGGCTAAACAAGTGATAGTCTGTGTTGGTTCCTGTTCTTTAATCCATTTCCCATTGTTCAACAACAATAGCTTGTTTGAAAAGGTCAGGTTGGGGCTGTTTTAATTGCACGTTATAGATTCTTATTTTTAATTCTCTTCTAATTTGGCATTCATTTCTATTTTTCCTAAACAATGATTTGACCTTCCAGTGCACAAACAAATGATTCAGAAATGACTCCTTTCTCAATGACTAGTCACTTCCTATTTCTTAAGATGTAGTCAATTTCATTTCTGAAGATAATGTTATTGATGCTTGCCGTGTCCAGCACCTCAGTCCTTTTCTAGAAGAAATTATTCATGATGTATAAATGTGAGGCTACTGCATGGTCTCGAAGTCCCTGGTCTCTCATTTCCTGAAGACAAGACATATTTTCAAACATACTTTTGCCATCTTTCCTTATGTGTACGTTTACAATGAAGTCTCTGAGAATTAAAGTCTGTGTTGATTTAATTGGGAGGGTCTAACAACTTTTTGTAGCAATTCTCTTATCTCTTCAACTGTTGACCTAGGCAATAGATGTTGGGCATAAGCTGAGATCGTTATGATGGTAAAGCTTTTGATAATGTTCAGTGTGATCATGGAAATATGAGACCACTAAATATCTCTTGAAATTATTTTTCTTTTTGGTTTTGGATGAATGATACAGCCAACTTTACCAATCCTTTTATTCTTTCCATTTAGCTAAAACTTCCTTTTGTCTTCTAGTTTCATTATCATGAGGTTAAGACTGATCGATGAGGGTTCTTCCAGTAGTATGTTAGCTCATTGGTTCCATGTTATATTTCGAGTGCCAACAGTTAAGTTATAGATGGTCTAAACGCTATGTGGTTCTTAGTACCCTTTGTCACCTTTTCTGCCTCACTCCTAGCAGAAATAGAAGGGAACCACACAGGATCAAAGGCCATCTTCCGTTTTTCTTCATTTCACACCTTCATTTATTTAACAAGTCTTTATTAAATATCTACTGAGTACTAGGCATTGTGGGGTGCTTGAGATATGGAGATGAAAACAAAACAGCCCTTCTTTTCAAGGAGCCTATGTTCTATTGGGGGAAAATGATATGTGTACATACATATAGTTTATATACAAAGTAATTTTGGGGGGGGGGGGAGGGCACTGGTAACAGGGAACCAGGGAAGGCCTCATGTTGAAGGTGGCATTTGAGCTCAGGTTTGAAGGAGGCTAAGGATTCTAGGGGGACAGCTAGGTGGTGCAGGGGATAGAGCCCTAGGCCTGGAGTTGGGAAAATCTGAGTTCAAATCTGGCCTTATGCACTGACTAGCTGTGTGACCCTGGGCAAATTGCTTAATCCCTATTTGCCTCAGTTCCTCATTTGTGAAAATGGGGACACCCTGGAGAAGGAAATGGCGAACCAACCAGTATCTTTGTCAAGAGAACCACACGGACCAGTCCAAGGAGTCACGAAGAACTGGATACAACCGAATGGCTGAACTACAACAACAACAGGGATTCTAGGAGGTGTAAGTAAGGAAAGGCTGCTTTTCAAGGACATTTAGAGCTGGAAGGGACCTTACAGACCATCTAATCCAACCCTCTCATTTTACAGATGAGGAACCCAAGCCCTAGAGAGTGAAGTAACTTGCCCTAGATGACAGAGGTAGTGAATGGATTTGAACCCAGGCCCTCTGACTCCACAACCCATCTTACTTTCCACTGAACCATCCCCACTGGAGGACAGACTTTGCAAAGCTACACATGACACTGAAAGATGAGGAATAGAATATTGTCTTTGAGGGATAGTGAGCGGACCAGATGGATTAGAACAGTATATAAAGGAGAGCAATTTGTCATAAGCCTGGAAAGGAAGATAAATGATAAAGGGCTTTAAATACTAGATAACTATTTTTATCCTGGAAACAGTAGTGAAGACACTGGAATTTATTAAGCAGAAAACTGACATGGTCAAACCTTTGCTTTAGAAATATCATTTTGGCAACTATGGAGGGTGGACTGGAGAGAGGAGAGGCCCAAGACAAGGAAACCAATTAGGATATTATTGCAATAGTCTTGGTGATAAGTGATGAGGGCCTGAATCAGAGTGGTGGCCGTATAAGTGGAGAGAAGGGAACAGATATTAAATGTAACGGAGGAAGAATGCATAAAATGTGGCAACTGATTAGTCTGAGGGAAAGTGAAAAGGCAAGATGCCTTCTTGGTTGCAAAACTGCCAGGGCCTTAAGAATTTGTCACTTAGGGGCTGGCCTACTGGTGCTGAGCCTTTCTGTATTTCACTATTCCAGTAATCAAAGTAAATTAATCAATCCATCAACAAGCCTACTTTATCAAATGCCTGCCTTGCCACAGGCATTATGCTAGATATTGGGGATAGAAGTATAACATCTAGACAGTTCCTGCCCTCAAGGTACTTATAGTATGGGGAAAACAGTATATAGAGAATACATAAATGTACAATATATACTCAGTAAACATAGGATTATTTCAGTGGGTCAGGAAGAGGAACTAACATCTGGGGAATCAGAAAAGGCCTTGTGTAGAAAGGATGAGTGGATCCTTGAGGGAAGTTAGAGGATCTATAAGGCAGAGATGAGGAAGAAATGCTTTTCAGACATAGGGGACAGACAATGGCAATTGGTGAGGGCTGAGGGGGAATGAAGATGCCTCTCAGACTGTGAACATGGATGTGGAGATGCTTTCCATATAAAAAGAGAAGTTAGGAAGAGGAGGTTCAGGGACCACATGTGAAGTCTTTCTAGCATAGCAGAATTTGCCATATCTTGTGCTTTGCTGGCATAGTCTTCAAAAATCTAGGGTTACCCCTTATCGCAATCAAAGAATGGAATAAGATTCTAGTAGTATAATTGGCATAAGAAAAGTGAGAGAAAGATGCATGCAAGAGGAAGCAAAAATGCCCACAAAGAAATTGTAAATGGCTGCAAACTATTGTTACTTAGTGATTGATAATTTTGTTCCCCCAAAATGCATATATTGATTTTTGACAGATTAATGCTCACATTATTAAAGGAACCTTTTTAAAAAAATTAAATTGGTTTATTTACTGTTAGTTTACAACATTCAGTTCCACAGTTCCTTGAGTTTCAGATTTTCTCCCCATCTTCTTCCCCCTCCCCATCCTGGCGGCATGCACTCGGATAGAGGATCTACAGATATCTTCCCATTAATCACTAGTCGGGTTGTAGAGAAGGATTGTAACCCACAGAATGATCAGTGGGAAAGAGGAAACAAAACAAGAAAAAGAAACAGAGCAAATAGTTGTTTCAGTCTGCATTCAGACTCCGCATCTCCTCTGGATGTGGATATTCCTTCCCATCATGAATCTTTTGGAGTTGTCCTATAACCTTATATTACTGAGAGGAGTCCAGTCTATTGAGGTTAGTCGTCACACATATGTTGTGTCTGTGATTGTGTACAAATTTTTCCTGGTTCTGCTCTTCTTGCTCAGCATCGGTTTGTGTAAGCCTCTCCAGGTAAATATGAAGTCCATCTCCTCCTCATTTCTTATAGCACAGTAGTATTCCATTACATCCATATACCACAACTTGTTCAGCCATTCCCCCATTGATGGGCATTCCCTTGTTTTCCAATTTTTTGCCACCACAAAAAGAGCCGCTATAAATATTTTTGTACATATGGGTCCTCTTCCCAGTTCTCTAATTTCTTTGGGATATGACCCTAGAAGTGGTATTGCTGGGTCAAAGGGTATGCATTTATAGCCCTTTGGGCATAGTTTCAGATTGTTCTCCAGAATGGCTGGATCAGTTCGCAGCTCCACCAGCAATGCGTTAGTGTTCTGATTTTTCCACATCTTCTCCAGCATTTATCATTTTGCTGTTTTGTCATCTTAGCCAATCTGGCCTGTGAGATGTAGTACCTCAGAGTTGTTTTGATTTGCATTTCTCTAATCACTAGTGATTTGGAACATTTTTTCATATGCTTATAGATGTCTTTAATTTCATCTTCTGAAAACTGCCTGTTCATATCCTTTGACCATTTATCAATTGGGGAGTGGCCTGTATTCTTACAGATTTGACTCAATTCTTTGTATATTTTAGAAATGAGGCCTTTATCAGAGACATGGTTGTAAAAATTCTTTTCCAATTTTCTATTTCCCTTTTAATCTTGGTAACATTGTCTTTGTTTGTACAGAAACTTTTCAATTTAATGTAATCAAAATTATTTTGTGTTTCATAATGCTCTCTAACTCTTGTTTCATCATGAAGTCTTTCCTTCTCCATAGATCTGACAGGTAAACTATTAAAAGAAACTTTTAAAGTAGGTAAGCCACTGAGACCCAAATGATTGAAATTATCATGGTATAATGATAGTGGTGGCTTGATGTTTTTGGATCTTCCAGCCAATTTATTATCTATGTACTAACTTTTGTACATGCTGTCTCCTCTATTAGAATGTAAGCTCCCTGAGGGAAGGGATTGTTTTTGCTTTTTCTTTATATCTCCAGCCTGGCACTTAGGAAGAGATCAGTAAATGCTTGATTAAATTACTTGATTGTTTGACTGTTTTGGTCAGAGACCACCTTTTAAAAGTACAGGCTTGGGAAAATCTGCTAGAATTGTAGACAGACGTTTGGTCTACTGAGCACACTTTCCACTACCCTTCCATCCATTTGCTTCCCTCGGGAGAACGAGAAGCTTTGGAGAGAGCTTCTTCAGAGAGTTCCATACTTCTGGTAGCAGGTTTGACTGGGCCACCTCACATAGGAGTTTCCTTGTGCGTAAACTGTGGGCAGCTTACCCAATGCTAGCTCCTGATTCCCAGTTTCCTATTTATGAAGGAGAATGGGGAAGTGAAAAAAAATGTCTTCATATACAACCTCTGAAAGACTGCTTCATCCTGAGCTCGAGCTTTGTATCTGTACCCTACTTTGTCAATTATTATGTAAGATTCTATCTAGTCTAGATCTAAGGTTTTACTCATCTAATGGAGCCTAGATACACAAAAGACAAAATGCAAGTGGAAAAATCAAGGAAAGGGCATTGCTCAGAGTGGACGGCATAATGGCAGAACTACTCAATTTTTCTGTGCCAAAGAAAATTATCTTTACCCTGGAAGGATAGAACAGCAGTGATTAACAGGGAATTGAAACTCAGGGCTAGAGCACATAGATGTCCTCATTCAGTTCAAGTCATCAAGCCCAGACAAATTACCCCCAGTGGCTCTGGCACCCACGGAACTATTGGATGTGACTGAGTAGACATTATTCCAGTGCTGAGCGCAGTGCCTGGCACATACTAGGTGCTTAATGAATGTTTATTGGTTGATTAGTTATCAGAGGAATGTAACTGGATGGTGTCGTGGCTCGGGAAGCTTTTGTATCAGAGAAGCCAGTCATCAACAGGAGCCTTAGTCCAAACCCGGCCATTTTATCAGAAATTTGGGACCAGGCATAAGCTTACCTAATGGAGTCCACAAGAACATAAAGCTGAGGTGAAAAGTAACATGCCTAACCAACAATCCCACAGACCACTTAACTTTCTGATGAGGATTAAGTATCCCCCCCTCACCCCAGACTTTAACAGTAATTATGAGATGTCACTGAATCCTATTTTAAATTTGTTTTTTGCCAGATATAACACTCTGTGAATGTTCTGTGTTTAGCATTCTTTCTGTGTATAAAGTCTTGTGCCATACCCAAGTCATACTGTACATACAGTGAGTGCCTTTTCAACTCCCCTTTTGAGGAAATCATAGACATGAACTTGAAGCTTAAACATTTTTTCCTGCCTTGTAGGGGACTTAATGAATCTAAGAGTGTGAGAAAAGAGTTCATCCTCCCTCTCATTAGAGGGTAGGCTCCCATGTTATTGAATGCAGGCGAACTGCATGCCTGGATCTAGAACAGAGAGCCTCTTTAGGGAGAGGAAATGGGATCATGCCCCAGCTCCTTGGGCCCAGAAGCAGGTCCTTATGGTTAGTCTAACAGGGATTTATGACTAGAAAACTAAACCAAGAAAAGGTCCAACCAAAGTTACTCACCTCCTGACAAGGAAGTGATGAACTCAAGATGCAGAAAGAAACTTGCATTTTTGGATGTGGTCAGTGTGGGAATTTACTTTACTTGACTCTGCATATTTGTTACAAGGGTTTTGTTTTAATTTTTCTCTGAGCAGGAGGTTTGGGTATATGGGAAGGAGAGAAAATAAATGTTTTTTAATTGGAAAAAAGTTTTAAAAATCAAGAACAGGTCATGGCAAACTGACTTCATTTCCTTTTGGGTTAGGCAAGGTTGCTAGAATAAATGGTTGTTGAATGACATATACATAGAGCGCTAGTTTTTTTTAGCAAAGCATTTGGCAAAGTCTTGTGGTTTGCTTTGTGTGAAAAATATCTTGGCCTTTGAGTGGACTGCAAATTCATTATGAATCAACAGTGTGACATAGCAGCTCGAAGCTGACCAATCCCAGCCTGCATGATGTTCAGAATTAGGAAGGTTGTGGTCATGCTGTGATCTTTTCTGGTCAGAGCACATCTGGAGTTATTTTGATTTGTTCTAGGAGCTAAATTTTAGGAGAGACATTGACAAGCCTACGCATGTCCAGAAGAATTTCACCAGGATAGTGAAGGGATTAGAGTCTGTAGAATAGAAACATTCACTGAAAGAATTAAGAATGCTTAGCCTGAAGAAGAGAAGGCTTGGCAGAGGTTGGGATGTGATTGTAGGCTTTAAGCATTTGAAAGGCTGAGATGTGAAATATGGATTATTAAATTTGTTGTGTTTAGCCCCAGAGGGTAGAGCTAGAAACAATGGATACAAGTTCCAGAAGGGTGGATTTAGGCTTGATCTAAGGGAAAAAATATTCTTAATAATCAGAACTCTCCAAGAGTGGAATGAATTTCCTTGGGAGAGAATTGCTTTCCTTTTGTGAGGAGTTTTCAAGGAGAGGCTGTATGACTACTTTCCCTGCTTCAAGAATAGGTTGAGGGGCAGCTAGGTGGTACAGTGAATAGAACACTGTCCCTGGAGTCAGGAGGACCTGAGTTCAAATCCAGCCTCAGACACTTAACATTTACTAGCTGTGTGACCTTGGGCAAGTCACTTAACCCCAATTGCCCTCCCTTCCCCTCTCCAAAAAGAAAAAAAAAAGAGTAGGTTGAGCTACATAACTATGATGTGCCTTCCAACTCTGGAATTCTGTCGTTCTGTGATTCTCAATAATAAAGGTTATCAAGAGTAGAGAATTCAAGAACTGGAAGCAATCATACGTGTTATCTACTCCAACTTCTACTTGAAATAGGAATCTTTCCCTATAACATTCTTGACTTCTCTGGGGTCTTTGGAAATACCACTAGTTCTTGTAATTGAGTTCTTGCCCAATGTTGGAAGTGAATTGACTAGATCCGGAAATTGGGAATTGTTTAAGCAAAGAAATAAAAACACAATACAACACGGAAAATATTAACTTACGGTTTTCAAAACCAATCTACAATCCTCAGGGATCTGTTTCTATATGAGTTTGACACCATTGTACTAAATAACTTTTTAGGGATCCTTTCATTCCTATGATATTTTTTTAAATTTCAGAAAGAAGGGACTTTATTCTGAGCTCCTGTTGAAAGGCTTTCAACATTAACATAAATGCTTAAACAATATATTAATATAAAAAGATATAAAAATATTGAGCAATGTTCTGGACCAGATAGAACATAATGTAAGCTAGAAAAGGGAAGCAGTGCCACCTAATAGTGATGAAATATCAGTAATAACGATCATTTACATTTACTTAGTGCTTTACATTACGTAAGAAAGTGCTTCTATACACGCATACACGCTATCTTATTTCATGTTCACAACAACTTCAAGTTAGTGTAAATGTTATTATACCCATTTTTCCTATAAGGAATCTGAGGCTTAGAGAGGGTAAAATACTTGTCCAAGGTTACACAGCTAAGTAAATATTGGAACCAGGACTCAAGCCCAGGTCTTCCAATTCCATGTCCACTGCTCTCGTACCAAGAATGTGAAAACTAAGGGTGGTCAAAGATATTTAGCTTACCTCCCATTTTTATTTGAGGTTAGAACTATAATAATATAACTATAATATAACTATAATATAACTATCGTAACTATAATAATAATAATAATAACTGTAATAGAAAAAAAAGAGTATTGATATTAATGAAGCTTCCAACTTTTATAAATTATAAATAACAGTGTAAAATTGTTAAAAAAAACCGTGTTTTTTTAAACACCGCTGCACAATGGTGTGTGTGTGTGATGCTAATGATAGCATTATATGATAGCATGACATGATAACATTTATGGATTTTGAGAATCAAGAAGGAAAAAAAGATTGGAATTTATTTGATGTATATTAAGTAGAATCAGAATGGAGAGCTTTCTCATTTTAGAGATGTCTTTTCTTCAAATTCATGCTAGAGGATTAAATATCTATGATTAGTTGTCATTTTCAGAGATAATTTAGTAATCATAAAAGGGTCTCTGAATTGGATTTGATTCAGGAATTTATTTTTGAAATGGCATTGAGCTGTCTGTGAGCAGCTGGATGGATATCAGGGACTAGAGCTCTGTGAGACTTCAGGACTGCCACCAAAACATCACATATCAACGTTCCCCAAGGGCTGCTATATGATTCTATCCTGGAAAACCACAATCTTACAAGAGTCAAAACTGTGGGAGTCCCAAATGGCAATGGGAAGACACATGACAGGGGTAGGCTACAGCAAATTAGCAATGATAATATGTAGGCGAGAAGTAGTATAAAAGATGTAATAGAATTCACATGTGACCAGAAAAAGAGGTCATGTAGTAAGAGTGAGAATTCACCTTTGGACAGACTGAGTATTGCACTGATATCTACCAAACTTTCAAGAATCTAGAAGAAGACTCAAATACATTGGGTAGATCCACTCTGGAGATTTATAGAAGGTCATGGACAAGAACCACGCCAGAGAAAGCATGGCTGGAGTGCGATGTTCAGTGGTGATGAGAGCCCCTGAAAAGGAGATACTTAGCATTCTCTTGCTAATATGGTACAATATTTATAGTTAGATCTATAAAAAATAATAATTCCTCAAAACACTGGTGCAAACACTTTTTGTTCGTTCTTGACCTCCCCCACAATATTTATATGAGGTGTCCGTCCAAGAGGTCTTAGTGCAGTTTTAAGCTTTAAAATCTGTTAAAGCATAAAACTACATGTCTGATTCACAGATAGCAAATCAAGAAGTTTAAAAAACAACTTTTTAAACAGAAGTAGAAAGGGAGAGGTATAATTAATTTTCAGGATTAAAACAGTACAATCTACAACCAAATAGAATGATTTTATTCTTTGGCAAAGGGTGGAGTGAGAAAATATTAGAGATATTTCAAAGTAAGAAATTACCAATCTTGACTCAGTTCATAGAATCATAGAGTTAGAGCTGTAAGGGACCATGGAAGACAACAAATCCAGACCCTCATTACAATGAGGAAACAGAGGCATATAACATATAAACAGAGTATATAAGTAGCAAATCAGAAAAGCAACAAATGAAAAGCCCCCAAAAAGAAAAATTGTAAAACAGAGATGTTTAAAAACAAAAAAAACCCATTAGACCCACAAATAATATGAGTAGAATTTTTTGAAAAAAAAAAGATATATCATTACCTATTCATATTTGAAAAAAGAGAACAGAAGACCAGTTTATTAGTATCAAAAATAAAAAGGCAGAATTTGCAACAAGTGAAAATGAAATGAAAGAAATTATTATAAACGCTTTTACCTAGTTAAATGCCAACAAAATTGATTATTGTCAAAGAGAAAAACTCAAGGGTCAGATGACTTTACAAATGAATTCTACCAAATATTAAAAGAAAATTAATTCAAATATTATATAAACTATTTGCAAAAATTGAAAAAGAAATGATGCTATTTCCTTCTATTAGACAAATTTAGTAGTAACATCTAAACCAGGGATAGATGAGTCAGAGAAAGAAAATTCTAAATGTACATTGGTAATGAATAGCAGTGCAAAAATACTGAATAAAATATTAACAACAGCAACATATCAAAAAGTTCATACATTATGATTAGGTTGGATTTATACCAGGTATGCAGGGTGTGTTCACTATGCCAAAAACTATAAACCTGATAGACTATATTATTAAAAAAGTAAAATAGAGAAGCTATACCAATATATGCAGAAAAACCTTCAAGCAAAAAATGTGAAACTAATTTCTTTTTAAAACATTAAAAAGCATAGGAATAAATGGACTTTTTAATAATATGACAAATATTACCTATCTAAAACCAAAAGACGCCATTATAGGTTGTAAAGAAATGTTAGACTCCTTTCTGATAGCATATGGGTTAAAGCAAGAATATTTATTATCACCACTATTTTTCCTACATTATTACAAAGGCTAGGAGAAAAAGGACAAAGTATTGCACTGATATCTACAAAACTTTCAAGAATCTAGAAGAAGACTCAAATATATTGCGTAGATTCACTCTGGAGATTTATAAGAAGGGCATGGACAAGAACCACGCTGGAAATTGAATAGGTTTTGTAGAGACAAAATCAGTGCAGCTAAATTAGCAGGGAAACAATTACCTAGGACAGAAAAACTCTTTGCAGTAAGTTTCTCTGATAAAGTAACTGTCAAAGCTATATAGGAAAATGATTAATGTACCTGTAATTGTAAAGTCAATAATGAGTTTACTAATTTTGTTCTCAGGTTTGTTAATATTTTTTGGGTTACATAAAAATTGAGAAGTTTTTTTCATTATGGTCTGGTGGTGGAACTATTGGTTTATGTTTATGATTCTGGAGACCTATTTGGAACTCTACTCAAAAAGTCAGTAACCTGTACATCTTTTCTTCTAGCAATGCATCTATTAGGCTTTTAACTGAAAGAGATGAAAGAAGTTAAAGAAATTCATATCTACAAAAATATTAATAGCAGTAATTGTTTTTCAGATACTTGGAAACCAAGTGGGAAATAGCTGAACAAAATAGAGTATGTAAATGCAATGGAATATGATTGAGTGGTAACAACTGAGGAAAAGGTACAGATAGAAACCTTGCCCCAAATAAAGTAAACACAAAAGACCCAGTCTTCAAAGTATTTGAATTAAACAATCAAGGTATAAACCAGTGTAAAACAAGTCCTTAATCAGTATGAAAGGAGCTGAAGAATGTTCATCATTGGATATAAGCAGATGACACCACACAGGAAATATTTTGTCAAAAAAAATTAGTCACACCTGTAAAGAGAACAGGAAATAGGTCAGTTTGATGGGAAAGAGAATATATGAAGGGGATTAAAGTAAAATAAGACTAGAAAGATAGACTGATGCCAAATTGTGGAGTTTATATTTTCTCCTGGGGGCAATAGGGAAGTACTGAAAATTTTTGAGCAGAGAACAACTTTTTCTAGCTTGAGCTATAGGATTATTTTAGCATCTGTGTGGAGGATGAATTGGAGAGAAGTGGGGGCCATGTGAGATGTAGAGGAGATTGATGCAATAATTGATATGGAGGAAGAACTGACAAGAGTTGGGATTGGATAAGTTTGATGAATGAGAAGGAAGATTTGCAGATGACTCTGAGGTTAGGACCTGGAATGCCTGGAAACATGATGGTACATCTAGTTTAGAAGAGAGGTGGTTTTAGCAGAGAAGATGCTGAGACCCATAATGGACACACTGAGTCTGAAACGCTCACAGAGAATCTGGGTGGAAATGTCTAAGAGGAGGTTTATGATGTTGGATTGGAGATACAGTGTAGTTGCACCTTATATTCATGGAGAGTTAGTTTCTAAAGCAAGATCATAAGGTGAGAATTAAAAGAAGACAGTCTATTGAAAAGCAGAAGAATTTTGCTATGGAAACAATTGAATATAAATTTTATTTTTCACAAAACCCAGCTAAGCTACTGACCAAGAGACAGGTAGGAACCAGGACTTCTAATCAAATAGAAGATTTAGACATATCAGATAAGAGGAAACAAATTCTCTTAACAGGCTTTCATATATAAGTGTGATTATACAGGCTGTCCCAAAAGTCGCAGTGCAGTTTTAAGCTTTAATAATTTCAGAAGTATAAATGTTACAAATTTACAAAAATAAGTTTAATGTTCAGTTATCTAAATTTCACTTACTTATTAGTTTTTTGAATTTTGAATAATAAAATTTTAATTTTAATAAAATTTTCTGGATGATGCTTTTTCAGAGCAGTGGATCTCAAGAAAAGAACATGCTTGGTCACCTTGGTCACTTGATCTGTCTCCATTTGATTTTTTCTTGTGCATTCATGTCAAAATTGTCACATATACATCAAAACTTTGTTCTTTGGATGATCTTTAGGCTAGGATTATAAATGCCATCCTTTTAGTCATTAAGCAGTGTCTAATGAAAGTTTTTTTACAAAGTTTAAAAATTAACTAGAGAAATCTATATAGCATAAGATAGTAAAAGTTTAAATAATTAAACTAAGTTTTAAAAAATAAGTTTATAGCATTTATATTTCTGAAATTATTAATGCTTAATGTCACATAATTAATATAAGAGCTTAGTGTTGGCTTTTGAGACAATCTCTGTTAGTGGGTGATTATAGTACAGTATAACAGATTTTTTTTCTACCTGATGAAGCAAGAGAAGACACAAGGAAATCACAGGGAACTAGCAGGGGCCTTCTTTTTAAATTTTTTTTGGAGGGGGGAAGGCAAGGCAATTGAGGTTAAGTGACTTGTCCAAGGTCACACAACTAGTAAGTGCGTGAAGTGTCTGAGACTGGATTTGAACTCAGGTCTTCCTGACTCCATGGCTGGTGCTCTATGCACTGTGCCACCTAACCTCCCTGGGCTGTCACTTTCATTAGTTATAATAGCCTAAGAAGAAGGGATAGACTATCCTTGGTTATGTTGAATAGAAGGTTCTGGAATCACTCTCAGAAAACTGAGATGCTCACACTTTGAGAAACATGGGAAATGGATACTTACTGAGGAAATTGTATGTTCATATTTCTCATTCCACTTTAGATCATATGGTCATCCACTGGAATGACAGTCACTTCTTTTCTCTCTCCATTTCCCTTTCCCTCTTCTCACTCAAAGGATGTAGTTAGATTGGAATCTGCATAAGTTACATGTGTATTTGATACAACTTAAGCCTGAAGATCATCTGAATAGAGATTATAGATGAATTTATGGGAGCTGATAAGATCGCTAAGAGAGAATGTAAAGAAAATCAGAAGGCCCAGGGTAGAGATTTGGAGGGTATCTGAAATCAAAGCTAGAATTATATAATAAATTATATAATATAAAAAAATTAATATAATAGGTTTATAGAATAAGTTTGCAGAGATCTCACCTCATTTTATCCTCACAGTTCTGGAAAATTGGTGCTATTATCACCTTCACTTTCCCGGTGAGAAAACAAGTTAAGTGACTTGCTCAGGGTCAAAAAGGTAGCAAGCATCAGAGGTTGGATTTGAATTCAGGTCTTTCTGACTGTAGGTACAGCCCTCCACTGTGCCACTTAGCTACCCACGTTCAGAAGGTGGGACCTCTATGTTATCCCTGTGGAGACAGAAAAAAGAATGGTCAAACAGGTAGGAAGATCAGGAGATAGCATTGTTATGAAAGCTGAAGAAGAAGAATGAAGTAACCAGGAAGAGGAGATGATTTATATCAGCAGAACTCAAACCTTTTGGTCTTTTATACTCTTAAAAATTATTGAGGAGTGCCCCCCACAAAGAGTTTTTGTTTATTTGGGTTATATTTGTTGATAGTTACTGTATTGTAAATAAAGACGTCTTAATATTATGAAAAACTATTTTGACCTTGTGGATCCCTTGAAAGGATCTCAGGGACTCCCCAAGCATCCCTGGTAAACACTTAGAAGCTGCTTTTGTGGAAGATGGTGCAAGAAAGATAGGCATTCTGTGAGGCTGAAATGAAGAGGAAGCACATTCCAGATGTGGGAGAACAACAGTGCACACAGTCACCAAGATGGGAAGTGGAGCATCATGTATGAGGAATAGAGAGAAGCCAGTTTGGTTGGATTGTAGAGTGTGGGAGAGGGAATAATAGAGAATGAGGCTGGAAAGATAGCTGGGGCTAGGAGGAGAAAGGCTTAAAAAACTAAATAGAGGAGAATATATTTTACCCAAGAGCCACTCAAGTTGAGTAGGGGTGCCACATACTTAGGTCTGCACTGCAAGAAAATCACTTTGGCAGCAGTGCATAGGATGAACTGGAATGGGGAGACATGACACAGGTAGAACAGAGATGGGGCTGTTGCAATAAACTAGGCAGGGGCTGATGAGGTCCAGAGACTAGGGTCAATAGAGAGAAGGAATTGGATGTGAATGAAACATGTGGAAGAAGCAGAAAGAGTAAGATTTAGTAACTGATTGGCTATGTGGGATGAGGGAAAGGGAGGATTGAAGGATAATGTTGACATTAATAAATGAAGGATGGTGACAGATTGGACAGAAACAGGGAAGCTTAGAAGAGGAATATCTTGGAAGAGGGAGTTTGAAGGGAAAGATAAAACCGGGCTGGCTCTTTGTGATGTCTGATCCTTTCCTAGGTCTTCATTAGCCGTTTCTTAAGAATCAGTTCCAGAATTTTTCCAGGAATTGATACAAGCAAATAAACATTGATTAACTGCCCCCCTCCCAGTTGTCCCATCCATCCCAAGCAGTAGTCTTTGTTCTTCTTTTCCCCAATATAAATAACTTCCTCCTTCACATGTCCATTTTGTTATTAGACCATTTTCCAGTTTCCCAGCAGTTTTTGTTAAATAATGAATTCTTGCCGTAATAACTGGGGGTCTTTGGGTTTATCAGACACTAGGTTACGGTCTTCATTTGCTTCTGTATGTTGTGTGCTTAATCTATTTCATTGATTAGTCACCCTATTTCTTATCTAATACCAAATTGTTTTGATAATTATCACCTTGTAGCATACTTTGAGATCTTTTGCGTCCGTGCCACCTTCCCTCACGTTTTTTTTTTTTCATTTATTCCCTTGATATTCTTTAAAAACTTTTTTTCTTTTTGGAGGAGGGAAGGCAGGACAATTGGGGTTAAGTGACTTGCCCAGGGTCACTTGGCTAGTAAGTGTTAAGTGTCTAAGGCTGGATTTGAACTCAAGTCCTCTGATCCCAGTGCGGGTGCTCTATTTACTATGCCTCCTAGCTGCCCCCCCTTTTTTTATTCAGCAAACTTTATTAAAGCATCTACTATGTGCTAGGTTCTAAAATAGGCTCTGGGGATACAAAGGCAAAATAAAACTTTCCTGAATCTCAAGGAGTTTCTATCCTACTAGGAGATAGAATTTGTAAACAGACAAAAAAAAAAATACAAGGTCTCATGAGGATGGAGACTGATGAGCATAAATAGCAGCTCATTCCCAGGCTTGTTGTAAGGATCAGATGAAATAATATACATCAGGTGTTATTGTTACTACTACTGTTGTTGCTGCTGCTACAACTGCTACTTCTACTGTTACTGCTGGGCTACTTCTGTTGCTACTACTACTGTTGCTGCTGCTGCTAGTACAACTACTACTACTGCTGTTGCTACTGTTGCTGCTGCTTCTGCTATTACTACTACTATTGCTACTATTACTACTACTACTACTACTACCACTGTTGCTGCTGCTGCTAGTACAACTACTACTACTGCTGCTTCTGCTGCTTCTGCTGCTACTACTACTACTACTACTGCTACTGCTGCTGCTGCTACTACTACAACTGCTAGTACTACTACTGCTACTGCTGCTGCTACTACTACTACAACTGCTAGTACTACTACTGCTACTGCTGCTGCTACTACTACTACTTTACTACTACTACTACTACTGCTATTGTTGCTGCTACTACTATTACTACTACTACAAATACTACTACTATTACTGCTGCTGTTGCTGCTACTACGACATGCCCTATTGCCTCTGCAAAGTAGAGGTGTTGGGAGATGTGATTGCTCATTGGCTTCTAGAGAGCTGGAAGTACTTGACCGAAGTCACAGCTGGTGTCAGAGTAAGGATGGGAACCCCAGTCCTGCAGCTGAATACAGACCCAGTGTGCTCTCCGTTCTACGGTGCTCTCTCTGGAGCTGGATTGAATAGGAAGCTGTGGCGCGGCCAGAGTGCAGATTTAGGAGAGTCAAACAGTGGAGCAGAGAGAATAGAGCTGGGAGGTCACTGGGCAGCCTCCCTTGATATTCTTGACCATTTTTTCCCTCCAGGTGAATACATTTTTTAGCTCTATGAAGTAATTCTTTGGCAGTTAACTGGTATGAGACTGAATAAGTAAATTAATTTAGGCAGTATTGTCATTTTTATTATATTCTCTTGGCCTGTCCATGAGCAGTGAATATTTCTGCATTTATTTAGATCTATTTTCATTTGTGCGAAGAGTGTTTTGTAATTGCTTTAATATAATTTGTTAGGTCTTCCTCTTTACCCATTTTTCAGATACTTCAAATAGTATTGAAACTAACTGTTCTTTAGATGTTTGGTAGAATTCACTTGTAAATCCATCTGATTCCAAGGCTCCCTAGGGAGCCTCATGGATGGCTTATTCATTTTCTTTTTCTTAAGTAGTTATTTAAGTATTCTATTTACTCTTCTCTTAATCTGGGCAATTTATATTTTTGCAATTAGTCATTTAGATTGTAAAGTTTGTTTTTTTTTGTGGTATGTAGTTGGGCAAAATAGTCCTGATAATTACTTTAATCTTCATTGTTTGTGCACTCATCCTTTTCATTTTTTACTGCTGGTAATTTGATGTTCTTTAAAATCAAATCAGCCATGGCATATCTATATTATTGCTTTCCCCCCCATAAAATCAGCTCCTAGTTTTATTTAATAGCTTAATGGTTTTTTTTACTTTAATTTTATTAATCTCTCCATTGTTTTTCAGGATTTTTATTTTGATGTTTAATTGGGGATTTCAAATTTGTTGTTTTTCTACTTCGTTGTTGCATATCCAATTGTTGATATGTTCTTTCTCTCTTTTATTTTGTTTTATTTATTTATATATTTTTTGCTTTTTGGAGGGCAGTTGGAGTTAAGTGACTTGCCCAAAGTCACGCAGCTAGTAAGTGTGTAAAGTGTCTGAGGTTGGATTTGAACTCGGATTCTCCTGACTCCAGGGCCGGTTCTCTATTCACTGTGCCACCCAGCCGCCCCCTTTCTCTCTTTTATTCATGTAAGCATTTAGACATAAATTTTCCCCTGAGTATTGTTTTGGCTATACCTCACAAATTTTGGTATGTTGTCTCATTATTGTCACTATCTTTAAATAAATTAGTGATTATTTCTATGATTTGTTCTTAGACTCATTATTAGGATTGGATTATTTAATTTCAAATAATATTTTACTCTATGTTTCCAAGGTCCTTTATTGAATGCAATTTTTATTGCATCATGGTCTGAAGGGACACATTTAATATATCTGCTTTTTTGCATTTGTTTGTGAGGTTTTTATGCCCTATAATTCTTGAAATGATCTTTTCTCTATCTATTTTCTAGGTAAGTTGTTTTTTCCTGAGATATTTTACATTTTTTTTGGGTCTTTTGACTTTCTTTTATTATTTGTTGATGTCTCGTGGAGTCATTAGCTTCTGGTTGACCAATTCTAATTTTTAAGGAATTATTTTCTTTGATAGAGTTTTGTAATTCTCTTACCATTTGGCCAATTCTGCTTCTTAAGGAGTTATTTTCTTCAATAATTTTTTTGTGCCTCTTTTACCAAATTATTAATTATCTTTTCATAATTTTCTTGTAGAAGTCTAACTCCTTTTCCTTTTTTTCTAAACCAATTTTTTCTTTACTATTATTATTTGATTTTTAAAATAGTTTTTTGCTCTTAGAAAAAACAAACTCTTCCTCTAGTTCTTCTTGGAATTTTTGTTGAGCTTGTGTCCAATCTGCATTTTTCTTTCATGATTGGCTTGTAGGTGTTTTCAAGTTGTTTGCTTCTTCTAATTTTGTGTCTTGAGCTTCCAAGTTGCCATAGTAGATTTTTATGGTTAGGTTTTTTTTTTTGGTTGTTGTTTACTATTTTTTCCAGCCTATTTCTTTGGACTTTATATTTGGGTTGGGGTCTGCTTACCCTGGAGGAGATGACTGGTCTGAGCTTTAGACTTTTATGTCCCTTATATTGCTTTCACAGCTAGGTCTGGAGGCCTGTAAGATTTAGGTTTTTAAAATGGTATGTAATCTGGAGAGAGGTCTGGCATTGCCTTCCTAGTCTGCACTTTGTTTCTTACCCAGGTAGGGCCCTTGCCCTTTCATGACTGCAACTGCTTCCTTTTGAGCGAGGGCAGTGACTTGGGCCTGGGTAATGGGTGACAGAACCTCCAAATGGTGCCTGAACCTGCACTCAGTGCCACCCTAGGCATTATCTAGAACCTCTTTCTGACCAGGTGTTCAGTCAACTTACTGTTTTCCAGTACCACCCTACTGTTGTTGCCACCACCTCATACAGCTGGTACCACTTCTACCACATTAGATGCTTGGGTAGTCTCCACCACAGTGTCTGGAGACCTTTCTTTCTGTCTTCCTAAGCTGCCTTGAGATGGAAAAATGATTGACTATCACTTTTTTTTTTTTAGCTTTTACATACAGAATTTGATTAAACGCATTTTTAAAAAAAGTTGTTGTAGAGGGGGTGTGTTGGGAGAGCTTGGAAAGAATCCTCTTCTCAATATGCCATCTCAATTTCATTCCCAATATATGGTTTTCTGTTTCTATTTTGAGATATATATTACTGATCTAGAGCACTGTACGAAAAGGTTATACATTCAGCTTTCTTTGGCCCTCACCTTGGAACATGAACATCACCAGTTTTATCCAGCCATTTCCCTTCTCTTCTCACCAGGCATGACCTAATTCCTTTTCTGCTGCTTTAACTATACTCCTACAAAAGAATTTCTCTTCAGTTGGGAGGGGAGAGGAGTAATGGAGAAGGCAGCATGAACTGACACTTATCTCAAATAGACAGCTGATTGCTAATATTAAGCTTATACTTCCTTTGGGCAGGTGGATGGCACAGTGGGAAGTGTCCACAGTGGATAGTGGATTCCTGGAATCAAGAATACCTGAGTTCAGATATGGCCTCAGATAGTTACTGTGTGACCCTGGGCAAGTCACTTAACCCTGTTTGCCTCAGTTTCCTTATCTGTAAAATGACCTAGAGAAGGAAATGGCAAACCATTCCAATATCTTTGCCAAGAAAACCTCAGAAAAGTAGCCAGAAAGAATTGGACATGAATGAAAAACACCCAAGCAACAACAAAAACTTCCTTTAGCCTAGGGGGGACCAAAGTACTAGTTCCATTCTTTATCACACTTTGGGAAGTTTATAAAATGTAATAATATGCTTCTCTCTACTGTAGCTGAGGTAGAACTGTGATGATTTAGACAGACTCTATGCCCTCTGCCCCTTTTCATTATGATCTTTTCACGTTTCCATCACTGATCCTGTTTCTTTTGAGATTCCTATTACAAATAAAAAAACACAGAGATCTAAAACTAAGAAATTCCATTTTCCCTTGTTAGCCTACTTTAATATTAAATTACCCTTAAATTTAATTAAAACACACAAACTTTTAAATGTCTACTTAATTTTAAATTCATTTTTTAATCTGAACTTGACAAATACCAAATAAAACGAACATTTCCACGTGAAAGGTAAAGTAGAAAAAGAGGATTAATTGTATATAAAACTGAAACTCTCATATGCAGAGTTTGCTTTTCCTTTTAGAACTCTACTAAATTCAACATGTAATTTACAAATCTGTCCTGTTTGTTGTCATTTCTTCTGTTCTCTTCTACTTTAAATAAAATGCTTCAATGGCCCTTTTTTTTCTTCTTTTTTTTGTAAGTGCTTACTTTGTACAAAGCACAGAGATGATACCTCCTTTTGTGCAGATTACAATCACCAGATGAGGGATTTCTGGGTGATGATAGGAAAATTACTTAAGTTCTGTAAGTCTCCACATAAAATGGATGTGATTGTAAATTTCCCCAATATTTCAGATTATCATAGAGAAAGCACTCCACATACCTAAAGGCTAGAAAAATGTGTATTATTCAGCAGCGACTTTGTGCAAGCCACAGTGTGGTGCTTGGTCCTGGGGGTCAGGAGGCAAAGATAAATTGCAGTTCCTGTTTTTGTTGGTTTATTTACTTTTTTTTTTTTTGCTTTGACTCCCAGTTCATCTCATATTCAATGATTGTACCAGATTCAAAAGTTGACTTTTAAGAGTGAATGGATGCCTGTGATGGGTTTTTATCTCCAACCAGGTGTGCCTATCCATTGCAGTAATTTGTAGTCTCTGGGTTTACAGCAAGAGGAACAAAAGAATTTAATGATAGTCCTGAAGAGAGGCTGCTAGTCTAAACTTGGCCCTCTCAGTTTCCAGTTGGTGGTGATCCTTCCATTTGCATGGGAGATGGCTTGAAGCTCCCCTCCTCGACTGGGGAGGCATGCACTGGGACTAGGAGGGAGATACCTCCCAAATTAGGGCAGCACAGTTACCTAGAACACTGACTCTGCATGGGTACAAAGCTCACCCACCCACATAGACACCCTAGGGCAAACCAGAGCAACCAGCCTCTGGGTCAGCTGTGGAACAGGTGAGGCTCAGGGGTTTTATAGGGAGGGGCAGTGTCTCAGGCTAATTGCTTTCCCATCTCTGACGTCAGAAGTCAAATTATGCTGGGGAGTGGTCAGGAAATGATACCTAATTAGCAATTATGGAGCACTGAAGGAAGATTTCAGAAAACTAATGCAGTGTGGCTTTAGCAGAGACAGCCTGTTGCAAGCAAATCTTGAAGCCTTCTATCCCCAAACGGAGAATTTTTTTAAAACTTTTGTTTATTTTTAGTTTACATCATTCATTTCCATGAGATTTTGAGTTACACATTTTCTCCCCATCCTTCCCCTACCCCAGAGATTTTTTTCAAAGCACTTCAGCCATCAGCTCTCTTTACAAGTGGCCTGGCCCATTATAGGCTCATAAATATAGAAATGGAAGGGACCCCAGAACACATCTAGTTCAATCACCTGATTTTTACAGATAAGGCAACAGAGGCTTATGGCAGTTAAATGTCACAGGTGCAATTGAACCCAGCTCCTCTGACTCCAGGATTAGTTATGAAATAGATAAACTACTTCTATAATAGCTCAAAACTAAAATAAATATCTTCATATTATCATATCGTAGGATATTAGTTTGGAATGCAGCCTCAGAGATCATCTCAGCTATTGTGATGTGATTAGTGGTGAGACTATTGCATTTACAATCAGATTTCCTGCTGGCTTTTAGCCCCAACTCTGCTGCTTAACTGCTTGTGTGACCTTGGGCCATTTTCTTCCCTCTCTGGGCTCCATTTCCTCATTTGTAAAATGAAGATGTTGGATTAGATAACGTCTAAAATTCCTCCCAGCCCTGAATCTGTTATCCTAATCCAACTTCCCTTTTCAGAGATGAGGAAATAGTTTCAGACAGGTAGAGTCATTTGATGTCAGTGAGTGAATTGTCTGGAGAAACAAATCCATCATAATCTCTTAAATATTGTGGTTTTATTTTAAAGATAAAGAACTAGATCAGTGGTTCTCAACCTTTCTAATGCCACGGCCCTTTAATACTCGTATGTGGGCATATCTGCATGTGGGTGGACCAGTCTGGAGACAGAGGAGCGGTGTCTCAGTTCCTAAAACCATCGGAAATATGTGTTTTCCAATGGTCTTAGGTGACCCCTGTGACCCCTGTGAAAGGGTCATTTGACCCCCAAAGGGGTCGCAACCCACAGGTTGAGAACCACTGAACTTGACTATTTTATGCTAGTTAACTCAAGATGGGGGGGGTGATGAACTGGTGGGGGGGCTTCTTATACAATTTGATAAATCTTTACCTTTATTGCTGGTAGTTGGAGCATATACAAAAAATAAAGGAGAAAGTAATAACGTGAAAATTCTTTGAAAAGTATAAATTGCTATGTACGTATGTTATGTACACACAGATACATATATGTATATGCATTATCTCAACCAATCAGTAAAACTTATTAGCTCTTACTATATGTAGGTACCTATATGTAGCTAAGTGTGCAGTGCACAGAGCACTGGGCTTGGCATCAGGAAGACTCATCTTCATGAGTTCAGATCTGGCCTTGGACACTTACTAGCTGAGTGACCCTGGGCAAGTCACTTAACCTTGTTTGTGTCTCAGTTCCTCATCTATAAAATGATCTGGAGAAGGAAATGGCAAACTACTCCAGTATCTTTGCCATGAAAATCCCAAATGGCATAAGGAAGAGTCAGACATGACTGAATGCACACAAAGGTGTCTAGCGCTTAGGAATGCAAATTATTATAAATGTATTCAACACAAATTAGCCTGATTTCCTAATTTAAAATTTTCTCCTCAGTTAAGAGAGGAGGTTTGAACCCATGACTGAGGGAGTCGAACATGATATCTGAAAGAAGAAATGATATTAGAATGTTTTTTAATCTGAACTATCATAGTGCCTAGATCAGTGGTTCTCAACCTGTGGGTTATGTTCAGTTTGTAACAATGAAAATACATCCTGCATATCAGATAGATTCATAACAGTAGCAAAATTACAGTTATAAAGTAGCAACAAAAATAATTTCATGGTTGGGGGTCACTACAACATGAGGAACTGTATTAAAGGGTCGGGGCATTAGGAAAGTTGAGAACCACTGGCCTGGAGGGTTAGTCTTGGAAGTCAGAAAAGCTATGTTCAGCTCCTTTCTCTAATACATGCTGAGTGTGACTCTGTGGCAATCATTGTCCCAGGTAATTTTCTAATATATAAATTGCAGAGCAGTTGCAGATTTGTATTGGTAGAGGAAGTGTCCTTACTAGTAATCCCATACACCAGTGATGGGTCAGAAGCAAAATCAAACAATTATACTGTGCTAACACAAGTGTAGGCCGGGTTGTTGTACACAGAAAGAGTAGAAGGTTGTGGGAATGTGATTTCAAGAACCCTGGGAGGCCTTCTTCACAGTTACCCCATTCCCTGATAGTTTGTAGGCACCCTGAAAATTTCTTTGGGAAACCTGCTGGGCTGTGCACAGGTGAAGGTCATCAAATCAGCTGTATGAAAACACAAGCACGCTCTCTTTTTTGTTAATTATTTATTTTTTCTCCTGCCTACCTTTCCCCACAACTGAATAAAAAATTAAAAAGGGGAGGGGGAAAGCCCCCATAACAAATGTGCACAGCCAAGCAAAACAATTCTCCCATCGCCCATCCCCTAAAATGTATGTCTCTCACTTTCTCTTGGCTCTATCGCATCTGTGTCAGGGGGTGAGTAGCACAGTTCTTCAGTCCTCTGGAATCATGGTTGGTCACTGAATTGGCCAAAGTTCTTAAGTTTATCAAAGTTGTTTGTTTTTATAATGTTGTTATAGTGTAAGTCAGTGGTTCTCAACCTTCCTAGTGCCACGACCCTTTAATACAGTTCCTCATGTTGTGGTGACCCCCAACCGTAAAATTATTTTCATTGCTACTTCATAACTGTAATTTTGCTACTGTTATGAATCTATCTGATATGCAGGATGTATTTTCATTGTTACAAACTGAACATAACCCACAGGTTGAGAACCACTGGTATAAATTGTTCCACTAGTGCTGCTTACTTGATTCTCTATTAGTTCATACTACTCTTCTCAGGTTTCTCTGAAAACATCTGTTTCCTCATGTCTTACGGCAAATAGTATTCCATTTCCCAACTGATGGACGCTCCCTTAGTTTCCAGTTTTTTGTAGCCACAAAAAAGGTAACTACAGATATTTTTGTGCATATGGATCCTTTCCTTTTGTTCTCTTTCGGGTATAGTCTTGGTCCTGGTATTAGCTATACCAGGTCAAGGAGTATGCGCAGTTTAGTGACATAGTTCCAGATTGCTTTCCGGAATGCCTAAACCGATTTACAGTCCTGCCAACAACGCAGAATGTGCTTGCTTTCCTACAGGTCCTCCAGCATTTGTCACTCTTTTTTTTGCGTACCTTTTTTTTTTATTGTCAAAAGAACCAAGAAATGCAGTTTTGAAATATTCTCCATAAGAAGTGAACTAGACCATGAAGGTGAAAAAAATACAATAGACAGACTATTTTCATTGAGCTCCAGTTACACTGACTAGCACATGAACCACAGGAACTGTCGTCTACCACTAAGGCAGCGAAAGACTGGAAACATTTTTCAGTTTTTCAGTTTCTATTGGCAGAGAACAAGGCCTTTTTAAAGGTGATGTAAAAGGCAACAGAAAGCATGCTGGGAGATGTCCTTAGGCACAGAGTGCTGTGGATAGTCCATGGCTGCTGATAGCGAGCCGCCTAACTTCATTGGGTCCTGGACTTCTTCAGATTCTCAATGACAAGCTCGTCAGCTGAGTACGTTTCACTAAGTTGGATCTGTCACCAAGTTATTTCTAGGTTTCTTTTGGCTTTATTCACTAGCATTTGTACTTGTGTGGAATCCCTTACATTCTTACTTTCTCTGAAAGCTTCTCTTATCCTTCTGATGGCGTAAGTGCTGTAGTTGTAGGAGGTGAACTTGCTGCTCTCTCTCAGCATCACCCGGTAGAGATCTAACATTTGTGCCCAACTGGAGGCTGCCATTTTTGGAGGGGTGATGTCTATCCAGGCTGATAGTTTAGGCTGATCTTTTGCTGTTTTATCAGGTAATTAGCCTTCCTTTACTGGCATCTGCAGAAGGAAAAGCACAATTCCCACCATCTTGTTGGTAAGGAGGGACTCTAAAGAAGGAAGCAGAGTTGAGATGTAAGGAAGGGGGCACAGAAGAAGCACAAATGTTAGTGTCAAGACCTAAAGGGCATTTAGAGTCTGAGTTGGAGTGAGTAGGGAAGGGTAAGAAATGCCAAAGAAGGAATAAAGTGGTGTGATGGATGGAGAGCTAGTCAGACGTGGTGTCAGAAAGACCTTAACTTAAATTCTGTCTCAGACCCTTTCTAGCTCTGTGACTCAAGGTTAGTCACCTAATCTTTCCATGCCTTAGTTTCTTTATTTATCAGATAAGGAGGTTGGACTCTATACCTTCTAGGGGCCCTTCTGGCTCTGAAATGACTATACGATCCCAAGGCAGGGAGTGTTCACTAAATCTCAGTCATGGTCCTTGAGCAGGGACTAGTTCATTCAGTGGAGTATGGAACACCACAAACAAAGTGCCCAGAGCATTGGAACTGGAGCTGTAGCTAGTTAGTCAAGGATGGGGCCAGGAAACAATGAGTAAGCAAGGAAGATGGGCATGGATTCCATAGAGCTCCCAGGTAGCAAAGTGATGCTTTGTTTGCACAAGGACTGCATGGAGTCATTCATTCTTTAAGCCTTCCTCCTCACCCACAGGGAGTTGCTGAACATCAGCTGGTGCTGGCAGGGTGGGAAGGCTGCAGTGTGTGTGTGTGTGTGTGTGTGTGTGTGTGTGTGTGTGTGCGCACGCATGCGTGTACACGTACCCAATAGAAATGGAGAACACAGGAAAGATAAACACTGAAGACAAACCCAACCTTTACCTTCTTAATACAGGTAACAATAGTAGTAAAGGTTGACATTTGTATGGTATTTCCCAATTACCAAGTGCTTTTATACACATTATTTCATTGAACTTCAAAACAACTCTGTGAGGTACTTAATGTAATTATTATCCCCATCCTAAAGATAAAGAAACTGAGGTTCAGTGCTGTGAACTTCCTTGAGGTCACATAACTGTAATAATTGCTCTTTATATAGTCTAAAAGCTTTCAAAGCTTTTCCATATATCATCTCACTGAGATCCATAATAACTATGTGAAATAGATGATATTATCCCCATTTTACAGATAAGAAAATTAGAGGGCCCATGCCCACACAGCTGGTAAATGTAGGAGGCAGAATTCGAAACCAGGGCTTATTGACCCAAGCCCAGCATGTTAATCTACCTACCTCACACAGTCTCTCTTGTTTTCCCATGGGAGAGGCACAAGAAGGGGGATGTAATCTGCATCAGTGGAGGGAACATACATACAGATGAAATCCGGGCTCTTGGACACAGTGAACACTATTATGCCTAATGTTCATTTTTGTAAAATAAAGACCAGGAAGCACCCAAATGAAGTGTAAAGACTTTTCTACACTGCTTTATATACAATCTCAGGAAAGATGCAATAGAAGAATCCTAGAATCTAGTCATACCTCAAGTAGGTGTGTTCTTTTATTTGGAACGTTTCATGACAGAACTCTGAGCATTAGCTCACCAGGCTAAGGCTAATCATAACACATATTCATTTTCAACATGTGTCTCATATATATATGTTCAGTTTATTAATGTTTTCTAATTAAAACATAGCCTGTTGAGTTTCTCTCTTGCATATGCCCCCTTCTCTTTTCTGATACTGCCACCACCCTGGTACAGGTCCTCATCACCTCATACCTGGATTATTTCAATAGCCTGCTGGTTGGTCTCCTCACTCCTGTCTATCCTCCATTCAGCTATCAAAGTGATTTTCCTTAAGTGAAGGTATGATCATGTCACTTCCCTACTCAAAAAACTCCAGTGACTCCCTGCCACCTCCAGGATAAAATAGAAAACCCCCTGTTTGGCATTTAAAACTCTTTATTACCTGCAAACATTGCCCTCCTTCTCCCTTTCCCAAGTCTTCTCATGTCTTACGCTCCCTCCCACATACTCTTCACTCTAGTGACACTGACTTCTCTCCATGCAAGTCACTCCATCTCTCAGCTCTAGGCACTCTCTTGGGCTGCCCCCTATGACTGGAATTTTTACCATCTCCATTGCCACCTCTTGGTTTCTACTTTTTTGCTTGCCTTTACACTGGCTTCCTTCAAGTCTCAGCTTAAATCCTACCTTCTGCAGGAAGCCTTTCCTCATCTCCCTTTATTTTAGTGCCTTCTCTCTGTCGGTGATCTCCAATTTATCTTGTTTGTACCCAGTTGTTTGCATGTTGTCTCCTCTCTTAGATTGTGAGATTCTTGAGGGCGGGGTCTGTTATTTTGACTTTCTTTGTTTCCTCTGAATTTAACAAAATACTTGGCAAACAGGAGATACTTAATCAACATTTACTGACAGACATGATTTGACTAAGGAAAGTCTTCATGTTGCAATTCCATAAACAAAGTGGTAAGGCAGATAACTATATATTTGGAGTTTAATTTTAGGTTGCAGTAAACAAACCACAGTGCCTACAATTAGGGAGATGATAACATCAACACATTCTCCCCTATTCAGACCATCTCTGGAGGATGTGTTCAGCCCTGGGCACCATGTTTTAGGAAGAACATTAATGAGCTGGAGACTGTCCAGAGGAGTGTGACCAAAATGGTAAAAGTCCTTGAGATAATAGGGTCATTGGTTTAGAGTTTGGAGTGGAATGTGGAGATCAGCTAGTCTAACCCCTTTCTTTTATAGATGAGGGAACTGAGGCCCTGAGAGTTCAGCCACTTACCTAATAACATAGGGAGTAAGTCCCATAGCCAAAAAATGAACCAAGGCCTCCAACTCCAGATCCAACACCTTTTCTATGGCGCCACTTTGCAATATGAGGATTGGTTGAATGAAATGGAGATGTTTAAACTGGACAACAGAAGATTTAGTGGGGATGTGACAGCTTTCTTCCTGTAGATGAAGGGATCTCATATGTGAGAAGGAATAGACATATCCTCCTTGGCCCCAGAAAGCCAAACTAGGAGCAATGTGTGCGAAGAGATAAATTTAGATTTAATACAAGGAAAAATTTGCTGACAGTTAGACCTGCCTAAGGGTGGAGTGGGCTGCCACTTGGGATATAGAAGGTTCCCTGTCACTGGAGGTCTTTGAGGAGAAGACAGATGATCAAGGGCCTTATAGGTTGTGCTGTAGATGGGATTCATGTTCAAGAACAGGTTAGGCCAACTGACCTTGTAGGTTCTTTGAACGCTGAGATTCTCTGATTCATTTATTGCTGTGTAAGCAGGATGGAATATTGTGAAGTGATTAGTGATTGTGATGGAAAGATAGCAGCACTTCTTGGACTGAACTCTACCAGACACGTAGTTTATTTGGATCAGGTGAAAAAGGGAACATCTTTAGTCCTTCATGGACAGATCTTATCACCTTGGAATTTAATGGATATTAGAGGTGCTGTCTAGCATATGAGCTTATAAAATGAGTAATATTTTCTTGTTTGTGTCTTCTTCATACCCTCTCCAACAAGGGAGTATATCCTTGTATATCTGATGAGACATTTTTATGAAGCCTTGTAAGGTTAGCATATCATAGTATGGACCCAATAAACCCACCCACAGACAGTTCTTGTTTTATGTAAGCGGACCGCTCCACAGACCTCTGTGTAAATTGATTTTTTATTGTTCCTTTTTTCTTTTTTGGAGGAGGGAAGGTGGGGCAATTGGAATTAAGTGACTTGCCCAAGGTCATACAGCTAGTAAATGTCAAGTGTCTGAGGCTGGATTTGAACTCAAGTCCTCCTGACTCCAGGACAGGTGCTGTATTCACTGAGCCACCTAGCTGTCCCTAAAGTGATTTTTTTATGTAATGCAAATTTGCCCCTGCTTGCCCACTTCATTTAGCCTCTATAACAATGACACACGCAGAATAATACCTTTATGCAAGTCATAAAATATACTAAAATGCAGACATATTACATACTGTACTATGATAACAAACAGATAGGAAATCAGAGGCAAAGTTAGTGAGAATGTATGCATGGTACTGTACAGTAAAGTTAACATGGCTGTGCAGTGTGCTGCCCCTTCCCCACCCACTGCACCTACCCTTTATCACAAGGGGTGGCTGCACAACATTTTTTTTTTTTTACAAAGCTATTGAAAGAGGTTTGGACAGTGGTTTTCTTTTTCCCCCTTGTGTATCTGATGATAGCAAACAATAGCATCTTCAACTAGCCTTTGGACTTTTAAAAATCTTGGAGTATTTGGATCCATTCATTCTTTCAGAATTCTTTAAAGCCAAATTTGTATAATGCAAATTTATGTAAAGTAAGAACTCTCTGTATATATACCTTTATTTTGTTTAAATTTTATTATAGTTTGCATCATTCATTTCCACAAGATTTTGAGTTACATATTTTCTCCCCATCTTTCCCCCGCCCACCGCCCCAAAACAGCCATCCCAGTGTGTCCCCCCTCCCCCAGTCT
>CM053582.1:330944881-330973816 GCA_028627135.1 Pseudochirops cupreus | reverse complement strand
TCCTTCACCCAGAGCAACATTCCAATTCTGTCTGTCTGTCTCTGGAATTCTTGCTTATATACACACCTCAGCCAATCCCCTTCTTCCACATCAACAGGGGAGTTCATGCCTCCTCAACAATGGGACAGGGTTTGCCCCTTCCACACTTAGCACTTAGTACTAAGTGCTAAGTATCCTGCTAAACAGATTACTATTACATTCATGCAGCCTAAGATTAAATTAACTTTTTTGGTTACCACATCACATTCTTCACTGACATTAATCAGATCCTTCAGTATCTAAGTTTCCTAACCTATAAAATTATTAATTGCCCTCCCCTACCTAAAGGATTGTCAGGAAAAATTTTTTGAACAATAAGATGTATTTGAAAGTGCTCTGATTTCTTCATAAAAAGGACAGAATGTGGATTAAAATTATTAACACAATTATTTGTAGTAATTGTATTGTTAATACAATTAACACAAATAAATATTTATCAATACATGTAGTTATTATACACCTGTGTCCTTTCCTTCAAGTACACATAATTATTCATGTCATTTCCTATGTACTTTTCAGTTACTCCGAGAAAATATCAAGTATCAATCTGTCAGACCACTTCCCAGTAAACACTTACCTCTATCACTATACTGAGTCACATTTTTTAATAAACCCCACTCAGTACACTATTATACATACAATTTGTTTTGTATGATGCATATTCTTTGGGGCAGCAAGTGGATAGAACACTGAGCATGGAATCAGGAAGATTCATCTTCATGAATTCAAATCCAGACTCTGACGTTTATTAGCTGTGTGACCCTGGGCAAGTCACTTAACCCTACTTGTCTGAGTTTCCTCATTTGTGAAATAAGCTGGAGAAGGATTTTGCAAACCACTCCAGTATCTTTGCCAAGAAAACCCTCCCAACGGGTCAAGAAGGGTTGGACATGACTGAAACAATACAACAACACATATCCTTTAATCATTAGAATTATGAATAAGAACATTTATTACTAGTAGTTTAAAAAAAAGTCAGATTAAGTCTAAAGCAAAGATACAAATAATTTATTTAAAATTAGAACCTCAGAAATACAAACTAAACATTTAAGCACAATTTTAGAAGTCAGCAGTCATCAAAAAAAAATACATACTGTAATCACTTTAACCACATACTTTTTCTACAGGTTTTAGAGAAAAAAAAAACACTAAAAATAAATCACAAATTAATTTTTAAAATTCTATTATCTATATAAAACATTACTCCCCCCAAAAAACAAAGAAATGGAACTGTAAAATGAACAAAGCCACCACTGCATGATTCCCCCATGTACTATAATTAATGAAGTGAATTGGATTCAGAATTGTATGCAAGGTTAAAAAGCACCACATTTTTGGAAAAATACAATTAAGTACATGGATACTCTCCAAGCCTTGTTTTTTTTTTTACTATCATTTACTCTATTTATGAAATTTTAATATGGCACAATAGGTTCTATCTTGGAAAGCAAACTCAGAAAACCTTTAAAGTGTTTTTTGACTAAATTTTCTGTTTAACTCCATGACAAAGTAGTCATAAACTTTTCCTAGAAGTGACTATGAGGACGGACCACAGCTTAGCAAATTTACTTCGACTAGATATATCATTATCAAGATAAAAAATATGAAATAAGTAAACCATCTTTCCACTTGGTTTGTGAATGGGTCACTAATCTTTTTCATGCTGTATCCACTTCTCCTATATTTTTATACCACATCCATTTCACTGTAGTTACAGCATTTCATTTTTTAGATAGTATTGCTTCTGTTCTTGCCTATCTTGATCTGAAAACACTGTGGTATTTAACATACTATAAATTCAACTACACAAATCATCAGAATGGACCACCAGGAATTAGAGAATGGAGCCCAATTCCTGAAAACACTGACAAAAGTGAGAATAAGATGGATAAGATGGAATTAAGCACACAAAAAACACACCATTACAGAGGGTTTTGTTTTAGTTATTTTAACGAAAATACCATCCCTCCCCACAAACCCCTTTAAAATATAACAATTCGCAAGATCTGTGGTATCTACATTATTAGAGTGAAAAAAAAAGTTATCTGCACATTCACAAGAACAGCTTTGTCATCAGTCATTTATATTTCTACCTGTAGCATGCATAAGGCTTTTTATAATCAAATATACAAAATCAAACTAGCTTACGTATTTGTTGACTAGCCTGACAAGTGCTTTCTGTAACAATTAGGATAGTTTGGACTTTCACACCTAGTTGGCTAAGTAAACCTTGAAGTTTGAAGTGATCAAATTCAAAGATTCACTAGATCTTTATTCTGATTAACAGCATGTCACTTTTTATTATCAGAAGTTCTTTGATTAAGGTACAATTGTATCTCATCATGGTATCAAGATGCCCCTGGGTTCTCAAAATCTAAGCCATAAACTCTCATAAGCCTTTCACCAAGCCCGAAAAGTTTTTGGCACAGGCCCAGCAATGTACATTACCTAAGAACTAAAATAGTCAATTTCAGAGAGCTGATCATCTAAGGATAAATTTTTTTGGCCCCAGCAACTTATGAAACTGCTTACTAAGATGTGGAGAGATCTCAGTTGGTAGGAATACCTATTCATAATGAAGAAATTACAGATCCTTGACGTATAGAAGAAAGAATCCTTTGCTAAACTTTTACTTAGTTGCCATTCATTTTTATAACCCATAATTAATTATAACTATGTTTCTTAGAAAAAAAAATCACAGAGTCCTTTATTTTGTTGTTTTTTTATTTTTTTTTAATGGCTGCTCCACCTTCAATGGCAAAATTCTATTTTCCTTTCAAAGACAGAAAAATAAACACGGGGAAACTGTCTACTCACTGCTATAAAGTACAAAATTTTTATGTCAAAATTTTTAACCAATTCTCAACAAGTTCCGTTGTTTGTAATTGCTTCTAATGGAAATGAACTAAATCTGTATAATTCCAGACAGGAAAAAATTTTAAATGAAGCAAAGCAATATTGTTAAATTGCCCCTACCCCTTGACTAAAACACTTTAGAACAAGGCCAATGTACTCAAAGAACTAACTCCCATATCCATCCTTTTCTGCCAGCTACCAAATCTTGCTAAACTATGCCAGCCTCTTAACCTAATCTGCTACTGCACTGTGTGACTTTGAAACTAAAAATTTTATAAAAAATGAATTTTAACTATTTTAGACCCTTCAGGATATATTAAGCCTGGTCCACACATTTCCTACATTCTAACTTTAAATTACTTTTAATCTCAATTACATGCAAGATAAACTGTAAAAGTCCAGAAGAAGAAGAGGAAAGGACGTCTTAATATTCTAGTACTTCGAAACTTTAGTAAAGATAAAAGAGAAATGAAAATATTATTTGACGTGGTATTTTGCTACATCTTCATGAAATTAAATTCTTTCGAAGGTTAGTTATGAGTAATGAAATTCAGCTAAACGTTAGTACACACGTGAGCTTAGCAAAGGAAAAAGAAAAAGTGTGAGCGAGCTAATATCTGATTAGGTAATACTGAACTAGGAAATTTTAGCAGCTTTTATGGAAAATTTTAATGTTATGAGAAGGAGAGCTTTGGCACTAGGGCAACAAAGGGTGGTTTTTCTCTGTCTAATTCCTGGTAGGAAATTAGGCACTTAATTGTAAAAATAGAGAAATAGGGGGCATTCAAGAAGAAATCTAAAACGATCCATAAAAAAAACAATTAGCATTATCCAAAGCCTGAAAAATCCTTCAATTATTAATGAGAGACCAACAAGACGTTATCACTAGAGGGGGTAAAAAACAATGTAATAAGCCCACTTAATGCCTACCAACATATCACTACTGTGTTCACTCTAGGATTAGCTAGCCACAGAAAGCAGATGGAAATTTTCCTTGGCAAAACATTCTGGATCCATAAGAATTCTTAACCTGAGTGTTCCTTATTTATGAACACAGAAAAAATGATTCCAGCATAAATACTATCAATGTTAACTGTATTCTGGAAGGTTTCCGTGTTTATTTTACATAACTCTAGAGAATGGATTCCCACTGAGTTACAGGGAATGACAAATAGGTCTTCAGCTTTTAAATTAAGTCTCAGACTATGTGAATGTTCTAAATTGCTGTAATTCTAGGAATCTCATTAGAAGTTATAATCTCTACAGGTTAGTACTCTCTTCCTCCTGAAATTACTTTTTATATACTTCGTATTAATTTATTTGTGTATATAAAATCTCCCAAAAGAATGTAAACTTGAGAGTGAGAGTGGGAACTGTCTCATTTTTGGTGTTGTATTACTAGGGCCTTACGCCTATTAGTAGATGCTTTAAAAATGGCTGTTAAATGGAATTGAATTACAACTCTAACATTCCATAGATACTATGACTCTATATGCTTGTGGTTAAAAGATGTTTTTTGATAACTTTCCAACAATCAAAACATTTCCCCAAAGTGTAGATTATGCATGTTTCGGGTTACAGATCTACTTTTGATGACTTCAAATATTTTCTTTGTACATTTGGGGAATTTTTTTTAACCAAATAAACAGATGATTTCCCACCACCACCACCACCACCACTAATTTCTCTCCAAAATGTGAGATTTCTTTAAAGCTGTAAGTTGAGAAATATTTCCCTAAAAACAAAGATGGGGCAGGGCAGGAGAGGGCAGCTCAAGTTCTTCAAGTCTGTACATACCTTACCTAAGAGCAGAATTAAAAAGGTGACAGTGTATGGGCTATCCAATGACATCCATAGCCAAATCTATGGCCATAGCCAAAACTAATTCCTCCCCCATCCCTCAAAAAATGGGGAGAATATTTCCTATTTAAATAAAGGTGAAGCAGTAATGGTATAATAGTGAAAAAGGAAATATTTGGAGTCAGAATACCTAGGTTTGGGTCCCAGCTCTCATACTTACTAGCTGTGTGACCCTGGGTAAATTATTTTAAAAAAACAGATTTCACAAAAAAAGTGTATCTGTAAAGTGAATATAATTTGAAAGATGTCAGAATTCTGATAAATGCAGAGATCAGTCGTGACTTCAGAGGACTAAGTGCGAAGTGTGCTTCAAGCTCTCAGAGAAGAGCAAGGGGTGCAGAACAAAGCATGTTCTCAGATATGGCTAATGTGTTGATTTGGCTGTACTTACTTGTTATAGGAAAGAGTAATGCTAGGGGGGTGAGGGAGCAAGAATGAAGTGACAGTGATAGTAAGCAAGTATTTATAAACAAAATGAAATAAAATGGCTTTAATAATACTTTTGCTGTCTCCAAATCCAATCGGCATTTACTAAGTCCCTATGACATGCAAGGCACTATGTTGGGGACAAAAAATTAAAACTGGGGTTAATGTGAGAAAAGTGCATTGTAAAGGACCATATAAATAGGAACTATTATTTAAAATACTGAAAAAGGTACACAATTGGGAAATAGATCAAGAGTACTTACAAATAAAACTAAACCTCATTCCAGTAGGTTTTTAAATCAAAGAATAAGAACACACACAGTGGTATTATTAACAAATGGAATGATCTTTGTGCTTGCTTTCTCCCATCTGAGAAAAGGGTTTCCGTTATTGCTTCCTTTAAGTAAGCCGAGCTACAGGGTTGGATGAAACACTTCACTGTTAAAGATCCTGTTCTTTTAAAGATATTTTGATATTCACTAAAGATCTGTTTCTTAAGGCAATTAATCATCTTTACAGAGTAATTTCTGTAGTTTCATTGTGTACTATGGGAAATGCTTGCAAAGATTTTTCCCTGACTCAAAAGGAGAAAAAACAAAGCCAGGCTAGAACCTTCCTGCTGCATCAGAAGGCAAAGCTGTCAGCTTTTGTTCCCCTCTCAACAGTTCACTGTCCTGTACATAACTGGTTCATTGCACTAGATTTCTTTGTATGTAGAATGTTTTACACAATTATTTTCTACATTAACAAAAAAGAACAGAAGTCCTCTAAAATAATGCAACAACCATTTAGATAAAATGTCCTAAATTTGAAAATGCTTTAGTTTAATTCTCTTTGGAGGAAAACGTAATCTTAGCACATTTCACAGAAGAAAAAGCTATTTTGATACAGTTGAATTATTAAGAAATAAAGTGCATACAGCTTTCAACATAAATACTACTCTGCATTGTATTGCTGAGTATGTGAACCTACAAGATTAGCAAAATGCTGTCAAAATGAAGCCTCAGTATGACATTAGAAATCTGAAAAACAAGAGATGAAAATATAAATCCTATATAAATTATGAATTATTTTTCCTAAAAAAACGCACCTGAAAGAAAATATAAGAATAAGTGAAAATTAGGAAGAATTAAAGAATTCCTCAGTTTTCCATGGCACCAGATACACTACACAGCAACACCAACGGGCAGCACCTGAAATGCAGAGTCACATTCTGATTGATGACCTTGAACTTCTGCATTTGGTTTACAAGTGTCTGGTGTCTGACTGGTGTCATCTTGCAAAGGAGCAGTGTTGTTATCAGCTACATTAGCAGCAGTAGCTGGGTCAGACAAGGAACATGAACTTGGGGCCGAAGTAATTTGAAGGCTACCATCATCTGTGCCATCCTCAAGACTGGTCCTCTCATCAGCATCTTCTAGCTGCCGTACTGAAGTTAAATACTGTTCAAGAAGACTATTATCCTGTTCATTGTTAGAGCTATCTTTATTCCATTCATCCTGCTCTTCACTGGCATCCCCTGTATCTGTATCTTTGAAATATCTAACTGTTTCTAAGGAATTCCCCATTAAAGAACTATCGCTCCCTCCCATGGAACTCTTTTCAGAATCAAATGAATACTGCAAATGAACTTGTTCTGCGAGGGAGGAGTGAAAGCCAGAGTCTGGGAATTCAGGTAAGATTTTCTCCTGGGGAGCTTCAGCATCTGAAATAAACCAGTCAGAAGCACTGGCTGAAGAAGGCTCCTGACTCGAGATAAATAATGGAGAAGACTGGGTGGACAACAGGGTACTGGAGACGGGAGCACTAGATTGCCAGGCAGAACTGAGGTGCTGGTTCACTGTCTGCTGCCAATCTTGTAGCGATCTCACCTGCAAACCACAGAATGAAGTCTCATTACGGAATAAGAGGCTCATAATTATGCAGTGGACTTTAAAACACAAACAGAAACTACCATCAGTGGGGCATGCACTTAAGTTATTTTTCTAGTAATTATAAAGGAACAGTGTCAATGTCCAGTTGGCCCAGTTACTAATGAAATCCAAGTGGTGAACTCAGTGCAGCTGAGGGCCTCATCTGCCACGTAATGACTGCAGAACATACCCCAGCTTTCAGCCACAGTATGAGTACCTTGGTCCCAAAGGGAATTGAGTGAGAGAACAGCGATGAATCAAGTGGAAAAATAATTCAAAGGAACAGTAGGTCACTAGTATTATCTTTCTGTGTGAAACCTGCTATATACCTTTTCTAAGTGGGAGACAAAGCTATTAAATATGACAGATTAAATCCAGTGAATGTGAAAGCAGAAAATACTGCACAATATACACAACTATAATGATGATTTGGATGTACAGGCAGGCAAAAGAGTCTCCTACATGTTAATCAATGATGAATTCTCTGAAAATATCTCAGTAACTTCCAGTTCATGGCTACTAGACTCAGATCATATGAAGCTTCTAAAAAGCTTAATAGGTCAAATTCCTGCTACAAATAACATCACAAAAAGATTCTAAGCCTTGGATGACCAACCAGAGTTCATCAGGCTGTATCTGACACAGTAAAATTTCCATATAGAAAAGAATTCAGATGGTCTCCTGTAAATAAGAGTCAACCTGTATTCACCTGACAAAGCAGCTTATGCTATATTTCTCAGGACATACAATCATGTAGCCTTACACTTTTAAAAAAACTCAACTCATAGTCAAATATAAATTAAACAGTGTCCCACAAAGTAACTAGAGACTCCATACAAAAAGCCCTTAAATCTGGTTGTTGCTATTTCTTGGAAGAAAGGATATAAATTTTCCTTATAAGTATATTCTACCTACCAGTCCCTCAGCCAACAAATATTTATCAAGTACCTATTATACTCTAAGCAAGTACTATCCTAACCAATGTTACTTTAACATTCATTCATCCAACAGGGAAAAATATCTGCTCTATACATAACACCATGCTGGGCACCAGAGAGGTACAAAATTCGAATAAGGGACTTCATAAAACTTACAGTCTAGTAGAGAGAGAAGACACAAACACTACACACGACTACATGGTAAGTGAAAAGGAAAGACAGAAAACAAAGCACCACGTGAGTGCTATAGGGGAGGGTCATCATAGACCAGGGGCAGGACAAGGCAGAGGCTTCTGTGGAGAGGCCAGTATTAACTTAATCGAACTTAAGAGGCAGAACTTAAAAGGATGGATGTGAATTAGTGCAAGCAAAAGCCAAAAACAGAAAAGTGTTCAGGGGATAGAAAGTAAAGTTTTTTTGCCCGGAGCCCAGAAGAAGGATAAGAGCAGGTCCGATGGCATCCAACTCCGAGTATCCTGAGTACAAGGTAGGACAGTCTGAGGATGTGGGCCTGAAGTTTTAAATAAAAGTCATTACTAAATTGTAATCAAACCTTACCCCTGTAATGCTGTTCTGCCTAACAGCATGTTTTCATAGAAACCCTATTAGCCATTTTCTTTCTCCTTTGAATTTTGTCTTCATTTTCTCAAATTACTCAGAAAATGAAACTTTTTTCATTTAAAATAAAACTAAAATGTCACCCAATCAATCTGCTACTGCCACATAGGAAAATAAATGGCAATTCACACACTTGCTTATACTTAATCTTTGCAAAGGGTAGCTACAAGTGCCAGGGTGTGCAGACTTACTCCTTCTTCTCTCAGAAATGTATCTTTTGGGGCAGCTAGGTGGTGCTGTGAATAGAGCCCCGGCCCTGGAATCAGTCCAAATCCAATCTCAGACACTTGACACACCTTACTAGCTGCTAAGTGACCTAGTCATTTAACACCAATTGCCTTGCCTTCCCCCTCAAAAAAAAAAAAAGAAATGTATCTTTTGTTTACACAAAGAGTTAAATCAGTCGAAGGGCGTTTACCTGGTTCCAAAGGAATCTGACAGCCTCTTCTTGCACAAGCTTTTGAATATGTTCTTCATCTCTTTCTTTTTTCAATCTGTAATTAAAAATGTTCAGATTAGTGACAGAAGGTAGAATTATGAACTTCTGGTTAGCACAGCCAATGCACACAACTTCAAGAGGTTAATTTTCTAATAGCCTGGTCATAATCTTTCTACTTCTGTAGCTCATCTTAAATGAAAACCTTAAATGGAAGTAAAATAGTTCTGTGAAATCCTAGCAAATATGAATTAACATCACAACTAATAAATAAAGATCTTACTCACTTTTACATAGCACTCAGTGTGAAGAACGGTAACACAATCACAGTAACAGTAACAATCAGAATGTCACACATAAAACAAAGTACTAAATAATTTTAACTATGTGAGAAACTGATTATAAAATAGTAATTAAGTATTATTGTGCCAATTAATGGATGCTGAAGAATGACAGATAGATAGATAGATAGATAAAGAGAGAGACAGAGAGCTAGATAAAGACAGAGATAGACAGAGTTTTAAATTTAACCTCTTTAAAGTCAAAGAAAAGTAGACTGTCATTCACAATGGGAAAGAATCTGGGGGTTATTTTGTGGAAATTGACTGATGTGTCAAAACTAAATAAATCTCTAACAGATTTTTTTTTAAGAGAATAAAGTTAATGAAAGACCACTAACAGGTTTCCCAGTTCAGCATTAATAAAAATAAATCGGGATATGTTAGAAACTTTAACATGCCCCATAATTTTAATCTGCCTTTTTATGTTTATTTTGGTGTATTTCATTCATGACCCCAGGTGAGTGTAATGTACTCAATGAATTCTTTAACTACAAAGAAGCTGATGCATTTACATTTTAAGTTAGGTCATCTTAATAAGTATCATTATTATGTAACACAAACCGATGAACTTTTAACTGTTTTGTCTGATAAAGTAAATGGATCCTGTGAGTTGTGAAACTTAAGAAGGAGCCCTGCAACTTTAAGAGTCTATTAAAATGTGACATTATTATTCTTAGAATTACCACAGAAGCCAATTCAACCAATAATCACATTTATTTTCTGAAAAATTATAGCATCTTCTGGCTTCCTGCTGTTTCTTTCTGTAAGCCTTATGCTATGTACTGATTTTAGTTCCATCTCTTCATCCAGAATCTAAGCAAACACAAGTTCCTTAAGTAAGAGAACAATTTCATTGCAGTCACTCTGTTTTCAGCACTTGTCAAGGGTCTGGCCCATAGGAGGTGCTTAATAAATGTCTGGCAGACAACTGACTCTGGTCCCTCTGAAATAGTCTTTTCTTGCTCTTACAATTCTTTTGCATGTCCAGAAACAAACACACTTTAATTTTCAAGGATATGTAATTTCATTTGTCTGAAATTTCCCTCTCTCTTACCCCAGATCACAAGTCCTACTGCTATGCCTTGGTTACAGGCGGTCATGAGCTGCTCTAGCTGAGAAATTCATGCCTCTGTAGCCAAACCGGTAATGAGCATGTTCAGACTCACACAGGCTAGCTTTGGTTACACACACACTTCCAGCACGGCAGAGCCTGATGAAACACACATTCCAGTAGCACAGCCCTCAAGGGCCCAAGTTATCTCCACACCACAAAGAGGCATCGGAGTAAGACCTAAGTGTAGATTTCCAAAAAGAAAACTTGTTGTGCATAGCATGCCAGATACTTATCTGTATCCCAGATACAAAGTGATAACTCAATCTTCCAAGACAAAATAAGAACTCTCTTCACGAAACAGGTGCCACCAGAAACAGAACTTCTAACCCACCTCCTCATTTCATCCATTAAGCAAACAATGTGCTCTTGCATCCTCCTCAGCCGGATTTCATAGCGCACTTCTTTGGCTCGAGGATGATGGTTCCTAATGTAAAATCCTCTCCAACATGCCTGGAGCTTGGTGGCTGCATCATTCATTCTTTGAAATACGGTGGAATCTTTGTCCAAAGCAACAGATCTGTCAGGGAAAAGCCTGCAAGGAACTTTTTCAGGAACGATTTGAGACAATGTGCCTTCATTAACAAGGTGTACACTAGAAAGCCTGAATCCACCTGTCCCAGGAAAGGCTGTGGAGGAGTGACTAACACCATCTCTTGAGACATCGCCTGCTGTGGCCAGCTCAGAGTGGAGCAACATTCCATCTCTGTCACTGGTCTCTGAGTTTCCCTCACCATCTGCTGGTTTAACAGAACTCTCATTTGAAACCCACAAACCCTTTTCTACTTCCTTGTCCACATCCTGTTTTTTCATTTCTTTCAGTGATTCAATTATAGTGCCATCATCTTCCAGGTCCAAGTTTATACCATGCAATCTCAGCTCAATAGTAGGAGATACTGGAGATAATCCTGAGGCAACAGGCATAAAAGTAGACTCTGAAGAGAGAAGACTACAGTTCAGCTTGTCTTCATCTGTCTGTATGTCTTCTAGGTGTAGGTCATTTCGAGAAAACCTTGCTGTCTGTACTGAAGTTGTCAGGTTACTCTTAACAGCATATAAGTGATCCTCGTGAGCACTTGCTCCAACCCAAGAATTTACTTGAATGACAGGTTCTAGAAGAAATAAAGATAGTTTCATATGAATTACTAAGAATTTGAAAGGTCCATTTTTGCCTACAAATTCTGCATTAACATTATAGTATCTTAAAAAAATAAGCAAGCGATCAAATAACAGTGATTCCCCACAATTTTCCTCAAATCCCAAACCGTAATGTTTTCTAAAAATCCAGTGACTTCACAGTTCTTAATAAGAGCCATCAGACTATATAAACAGGGTGTTATTTTCTTATTCCAAAACAATGATGCTATAAAAAATTTTAAATAATTTAAACCAAGAGAACAAACAGTTCTCAAAAGAATTGTAAAAAATAATCAACCATAAGTATAATCATTCCAAATCACCAATAAGCGAAATAAAAATCAAAAGAACTCTGAGATTTTATTTTATACCCAAAAAATTAACAAAAATAACAAAAAACAAGACTAGCCAGCATAGGAAGGACTGTGGAAAGCTGGCCATATTCACGGACTCTTGGAGCCGTGAGAAATATGTAACAAATGTGTCTATCAAGAAAAACGGATTCCAACGTTGGCCACGTCCAAAAAAATTTTAGAAGAATTTAAAAACAGAAAAGCTTGATCTATGTTTTAAAACCAAAGCTCTAATAAAAACCAAACATATGCATGTGTATTATGGATATGTGTGCACACATAACACATGCATGTTACCACAGGCACCCTTCACAGAAGCACATGGGAATCTCACCACTTTCCAAGACTATCTGGGCCCCTGGAGCTGGATCAGAGTGCTCAGGGGCAAGGGCCACCTCTGTTTCACTAGCAGCTAAAGATGAAGATTCTTCATTTTGGTTCTGGCACATCAGCTGCCTCTGGTGAAGCCTAAAAACCAATAACATATCAATTTTAAATTACAGTTTACATCATGTGGCAGTTCATTGTTTCAGATCAGGTAGCTTCCCAGCCCTACCACCTCCCAAATTCCAAAGCCTTGTCTTGGAGAACCAAAAAATAAAGGTTAGAAATAATTCTCCACATGGCACTTAGATACACAAAACTCTTTAAAGTTTTACCCAGCAACAACCTAATCTCTACATATGATACGAGTAAATTTTTTCTATTGTCTTCATAAGCAAGTATTTAAATTCACATCTGGGAATATTAATTAGGTAAGCAATACTATATATATATATATATATATATATATATATATATATATTTATACACACACTATATATGGTAAACAATACTATATAGTATTGTTTACATACACACACATGCATACACATTGTATCTGTGTCTCCATATGTGTGTACATAGCTCCCTTTCACTCTCTGCCTACCAGTACCTCTTCCCCATCAGCAATGAAAGGCAATGGAGTCCTAAGTTTTATGGATGGACTCATACTATGGTGGCTCCGCAGTATCAAGGAGTTCTGAGTGATCAGGAATGGAAGGTGGGACACTTGTAGGCATCAGTCAACAAGCATTTATTAAATATCTATTATGTGTTAGACACTGCTGGCAACACTTTCACCACATGTGGAATTAGAACTACTAACGCCATTTGGCTGAGCTGAGAAGGCTTTTTCCTTTGGCATCCATCAGCTGCTACATACTTGACATGCTCACCTCTGCTTGCTCAGTATCTTCTCTAGCTTGGCATCCTCTGCAGTTTGAAGGCCCAGAGTAGAAGTAAGAGGGCAAACAGTTGCCAGATACTGGACTAGCTGAATGTGTTGACCAGGTCGATATGATCTCCCCTTGCCTTGACTGTAAAGCCACTCAGCCTTCAAACTGAAAAGAAAATGAGTGAAGACTGGTCTAGGATGGCATGGCCCAGAATAAAGCATTTTGTGATTTCTGGCCTTCTCTTCAAGCCTCATCTTCATCTTATGATCTCAAGACATGCTTACACCAATGCAGCAGTTCTACAGAATGATCAAATGTCCAGAACATGGATAAAGCCTGAGGACAACCTTGCCTCTTAGAGTCTTTTGCTCATATACTTAATGCTAACTTCTGATAAAAGTCTTAGTGATCTTTTCTTTGTTCATTCACAGAGTCTTAAAAACTGACTTATCTGGGTCACTCTCCTTGCTAAATAACATTTGAAACCATATTTCTTTTTTTTTAATTAATTTATTCTTAGTTTTCAACATTCATTTCCACCAGATTTTGAGTTCCAAATTTTCTCCCCATCTCTCCTCTCCCCCCCACCCTGAGATGGCATGTATTCTGATTATCCCTTCCCCCAGTCTGCCCTCCCTTCTATCATTGAACCCCCTCCTCTTATCCCCATTCCCCTTAATTTTTGTAGGTCAAGACAGATTTCTATACCTCATTGCCTGTATATCTTATTTCCCAGCTGCATGTAAAAACAATTTTTAACATTTGTTTTTAAAGCTCCGAGTTCTAAATTCTCTCCCTCTTCTCTCCCCACCCACCCTCACTTAGAAAGTAAGCAATTCAATACAGGTTATGCATGTGTAGTTATGCAAAACACTTCCATAATAATCATGCTGTGAATTATTATATAACTATTATATAACTATTATATAACTATTATATAACTAACTATTATATAACTAACTATATTTCCTTCCATCTTATCTCCCCTCCCATTTGTTCTATTTTCTCCTTTGACCCTCTCCCTTTTCAAAGGTCTGAAACTTTATTTCTAACTGCTAAACAGCATTAACATTGATTGCAAATTTAGGAGTATTTTTGTGGCAACTCTGCACCAAAACAAAGATGGAGTGTTATCATTTTGATGCAAAAATCTATTCTCATTCTAAAAATTATTACAAAGATGCAAAAGGCCTCAAGTCTTTTAAAATGCACAATTTATGCCCATATCACCACCAATACATATACCACCTGCCCATTAGAGGCTCTGTCACAGATATGGGACAATAAGGTAATTTTCCTAACTTCTTAAAACTCCTAATATATACAACTGTAAAGATATTGGTCTCTGGGATACAAAATGCAGTCAACTAAGTTCACTGTAACTTGTCTTCATGACAGAATGGAAAAATCGGTTCTTGGTTATGTGGTTGAACTATATTGAATTGAAGTGACTAAAGTTCTGGTCTAGGTAACTGTCAAGACAAACATGAAAAGTTTTCTCTGTGTTCATAAAATAGTGCAATTATAGGATCTAAGTGAATCATTTATGGACCTACAGGATCAGCATCATAATGAGGAAAACCTCATCTCACCTTACATTGTGTTTTATGATTCTAGGGAAGATTGGCTTACATTCAGGAAACTGTAAAGTTCCTTTAATAAACCTAAATTTTTCTCAGAAACCAAGGTCTATCTTTTTAAGACAGAAAGGAAACACAACACTATACATTAGAAGGAGTACTGACTCTAGGGTCCAAGGACTTGGATTCAAGTCCCATTTTTTTATGATCTTATGTGACTTCAACGAAGTCATTTAACCTCCTTGAGTCCCAGTTTCCTCATCCGTAAAATAAGCAGATTAGACTAGATACCTTCTCATGTCCCCTCAAACTCCAAATCTAGGACCCTATGATATGGTAATGGGGCTATAAATCATAGAATATTTTCATCCACAAAGAATCAAAAATACTGTGCTGGAAACACCTTCACCACACACTGGAATTAGAACTATTAATACCATATGGGTGGTGAGCATTTTTACAAGAACCTGTACATTCTTGGCAATACCAATTAAACTGAGTGCATACAAAATCAAAAACTCATTCCCAGGCTCCTGAGATCTAAGGCTGAAGTGTAGACCAGCAAACTAGCTTGAAGATTTTATTCACCTGATTACTTCTTTTACTCCCAGATGCAAGATTATAAACAGATGGCTTGCTTAAAAAAAAGAAAAAAAAGAAAAAAAAAGAAAAAACCCATTGATGGCCTGCTTAGCTACATAAAAGATTCAAAACAATGCTGTAATCATTGCAAAATTTTATACAAAATGTTTAAAGAGAGTTCCAAACCCAAAAGAAAATCATTTGAAAGTGCAGGAACTTAGACTTTGTGTAATTATGTTCTATCTTCCTTAAAGATCCCTTTAATTTCAACTGGTTTAAATGCTCTCCAAAATCTCTATCCATAAACTCTCAGGTAACATGGTCATAAGAATGTTATTGACATCCTGAGTAGAGGTAAAAAGGGGCATTCCCAAAATGAACTCTATCACCCACACACATTGAAGATAACAAGACTGAACTGGTCATCAAATTCCCTCAAACACAAACTAAACAATTCTTAGAGCACCATCCACTGTTAGAAAGGGAGAAATCACCCTTCCAATTTAGGTAGTCCAAGACTTAAATGATTCACTTACCTACTGACACCTATAATTCTAGCTAAGCAATGCTAAATCCATTCCATTCCCTGCCTTCTACCAGTGTTGTCAGGAATATTTCAGAGAGAGGAAAGAACAGGGAGAAGAGGAATGAATGCTTATGGGAAGAGGAAGAGAAAGGGAGAGGAAGGGGAGAGAAAACCCCTTCCAGCCACAGCTGTTCATCCTGCTAACCAGCATTGGTCAAAGTAGCCAGTAATAAGGGAAAGGGGAGGGAAAGGGGAAAAAACAAAGAAAGAAAAGAGAGTCACTGAGGCATCTTTTTTTTCAAATTGAGAGAGAACAAAAGAAAGGGTCACACCTACACAAGGTAGCTTTGATAGCTGTAAGTTGATCTTATGATGTACTTACAAAGAAAAGCAAGCAATACCTCAGAGACATCTGCAGTTTCATGTATAATTATCTTTTTCTGTTCTACCACACAGATGTCAATGCCTGTTCAACTTGGTGTTCATTAAGTTCAAAATAAAAATATAAATGAATTTTTAAATTGTTTTAAAGTAGAGGAAAAGACAAACCAGTGCTTCTTTTCCTTGACCTTTTTTGGAGGGGGGAGTGGAAGGAAACTTAAAAAAGAGAAGAAAAGAGGGAAAAAACAAAAAAAAGGAGCAAGAAGGTAACCCCACTCCACCTCCTCTCCCCACTCACCCCCGTTCACCTTCTCATTCCAGAACACTATTCCCCTCCCCTCACTCCTCACCCCCTAATCCTTTGGGACCACTCTCCCTAACCTACTCCTGGTTTTGTTGGAGTCCATGACCTAGGCTTGGCATTAGGGACATCCCTATTGAGGAAAAAGTCCTCAATTTTCACTGTCAAGGTTACAAGTTGGAACATTAAACGCATTTTCCCACAGAAACACATTTATACAAGATGGCTAGGCTCAATCATACTGTACTTCAATTGCAATGTAGGCTACAAAGGCTTCTGTGGAGTGTCCTGGGGAATCACCAGGTGGGGTTTTGTGAAAGGGTGGATGGGAGGAAGGGATAGAGCACTGGTTCGCAACCTGTGGGTTGCGACCCCTTTGGGGGTCGAACAACCCTTTCACAGGGGTCACAGGGGTCATCTAAAACCATTGGAAAACACATATTTCTGATGGTCTTAGGAACCAAGACACCACACTCCTCCATCCGTCTCCAGGCGGGTCCTCCCACATGCAGCTATACCCACATACGAGTATTAAAGGGTCGAGGCATTAGGAAGGTTGAGAACTACTGGGACAGAGGAAACATGCATGTTTTGAGCACCTATTGTTTGCCAAGCACTGTGCTAAGTGCCTCACAAACTTTACACCATTTGATGCTCCAACAACCCAGTGAGGCAGATGTTATTACCACCTTTTCGCAGTTAAGGAAACTGAGATGTTGAGATTAAATAAGAAAAAGCTACATTCATGTCGTGCTCACTGTGTGCCAGGTACTTTGCTAAAACCTCTGCAATTATTACCTCATTAACCCTGGGAGGTAAATGCTGTTATTATCCCCATTTTACAACTGAGGAAATGAAGGAACGCAGAGGTGAAGTGAGCTGCCCAGGGTCACACAGATAATGAGCGTTTGAGGGAGGATCTGAACTCTTCTCTTTGCTGCAGTTAGCAATAACTACAGATTAAAAGTCACAAAGGCTGTCCTCTACTTGAATGAGAAACAATGTTACACTAAATGTTACTGGGTTTTATACTGTTTCTCTTGACAACTATACCACAATGCTAATATCTTTCTTTAATATCAAACACTCCAACACCGCCCTCATGCTCCCCCTCCCACCTCTAAGGATGTTAAGCCAAACTCAGCTCAGCCCCCATTTCAATTCCTCCTTCCCTCCAGCTCAGTCCAGTCTCTCATTCTCATTCCCAGGGCAATCTCTGCCTGAGACCCCCTGGGCAATTCTGGCATCCCAAGGGAATTCCAAGTGAGGCCTTTGTCCTGGGCTGCTCAGTGTCCAGCACTAAGCATGATGGGAAATGTGAATAAGAAATGACCAGATGATGAGAGTGGTAGTTCAAGGAAGAACCATGAACTCCATTTAATAATTCTTTGAACAAGGTTTTTAAAGATCCCAAAGACGAAGATTCGAGTACTCTTATACTAATCATATCCTGGAATTTTATTATCAATACAATAGTCGGTCATACCCGGGAAGTAGCTCAGACAAGATAAGGCTTTCTTCTCAAGGCTCCAGGAAGTCATGGGGAAAGTCAGTAGACTCTTATCAAAATGTATTTACAGGACAAAGGATGCTCCCTGAGAGCAGGCTCCAAAGCCAGAGGCCAAAGCTGAAATCTCAAAGACATCTGCATAGAAACGGACTGCCAAGAATATTTTGGCCAGCAGGCCTTGTTTTTGTGGAATTAGTTGAAGAAATTATGCAAAGTACATCTGTGGAGTAAGAAATCTGTACATCCAGAGAGAAACTGTCTTCTATATCTAGTACTTTTTATATACTATGAGGATTGTTTACATGCTTCTGCCACATAAAATGGGAAAATATTGTTGAAATGAGCAGAACAAAAAAAAAATCCTGAAATGAGATTTGATGTACAACTTAACAAAATGGTTTTTTTTAAAAAGATGCAAATTCTAGAACAGTGAAGGAAAAAACAAGGTGTTTTGGAGTCCTATTTCTTTTTCTTTTTTTCTTTTCTTTTCTTTTCTCTCTCTTTCTCTCTTTTTTTAAAGATTTCATTCCCCCATCTCACTCAGGCCAGAACTTGCTGGGGATACTCACGGACCTGACTCTGTTTCCAACCTGAAAGGGTTTGCCCCTCCATAGGCAACTAGGTAGGACCCTGCTCCTAGAGGCTCACCATGCGGATACCAAACTGCGAATCTCTCATTTGCACAGCCTAACATTGCTCAAAACTCCTGAGCTCCAAAGATCCACAAGCTTCAGCCTCCCTGGTAGCTAAAATTACAGACATGTGCCTAATTTTCTTTAAACAGATTCGACACCTGAATGTGAAAATAAAGTTCCATATTCTATCACTAAAGAACCCTGCTCCCTAAAAATAGCTGAGGTCAAAAAAGGATTAAAAGCATTCCAGTTTTCAAGGTCTCTGTCCAATTTAACTTTCATCATAGGCTCTAGTCATCATGATTCTGCAGACATCACTATGCTGCCAAAGACAAAGCCCCAGGGATATTTTTTCTGTGATTCCATAAACTATTGATTCAGTAGAGAGCTTTCACTATTCTCTATTTTTTTTTGCTTGACCATAAAAGTCTACCCTTAATGCCTCACTCAAAAAAAAAGCTATATTTAACCAAGAATAGATTAAAATTAAATTATCTATACATTCTCACAAAATACTCTGCTCATTTATATTCTGAGGACATTGTGCTAAGAAACAAAAAAGGGACAGCAGAACTCTGATTTCTTCAAGAACTAGAAAATATAAGAAAAATCACAGCTATATTCCATGCCTAGAATTTAAACCTGTACCCAAGACTGGATATGTTAAATATACTGAACCTTTTATAATAATAAGACACTCTCCTGCACAGAATTTGCTATAACATGTTTAGGACACAGAACAGTGTGACTTGGTTATCAAAAGGACAAAAAAATACCATGAGAGAGAATCACAAACAGTACCTAAGTGACTTTTCAGTGGCTTTCTTTTCACACTGTATTTGAAGAACTGTTTAATTTATTCATTTCCTGTTAGCTAGGAATAAAGTCTTTTTATTGATTCCTATGATGTGTGATGCTAAAGAGGTTATATTCACCTTTCCTTTTGAGAAATCACATATCCATCTAGGACTTTGAGGTTTAAGCACCAGCTGACAATGTATGGCCGATAGTCAAAGCCTGGAATGGAAGGTGTGGCCATCACACAGGGATTGTTCATGATTGACAACTGTTCCAACTCAGAAAGGGATGCCAAGAAAGAAATCTGGAACAAAGGAGATCTTTGTTGAAACCAAAGAACTACTTAGTGTCAAGCACTGGATTTCTGATGATTCACATCTTAACAAAACTGGAGAAGGAGACAATTTCTCTATTGTTCTGAAAATGGGCCACCCTCTGCTCTGTTAACTTTAAAAAAATCAGCAACACTATGGCCATCTCTCCCTGCTGTATTTGGATTATCCCTTAGAAAAGTATCATCTATCAGCTTGCCTGACACAAAGAAACCAGAGTATTTGTAAAACCATCTATGGTAACTGAGGGAAAGGTATACACAAGGTGTCAAACTTCTTTAACCCAGAGGGTCACAGATGGATTATGACGGGCTTAACATATTAAAGTAAATGAAGTCCAATCCTATGCTGATATATTGGGATAAAGGGGGGATGAAAGAAGAATGAAATCACATATAAGAAGTAAAAATGATTTTTTAATTTCTCCAAAATACTAAAAATATGAAACTAACTTATGATCCCACCCCACCCTCTCTACTGGATCTTTTTTAGCTCTCTTCTTCATATAAATGGTTAACAAATGTATACCTCATTTAGGTCTCGTATTTCGTTCTCTGCCAGTGAAAGGATAGCAAGGCTTCGAGGTAGACAAGCTGGAGCCATTCTAAGAGAGGTGATGATATTTCCATGTAGCAGGAGAGTCTTTAAAGCGAGACCAAACAATAGAAACCAATTAAAGCAGTACAAAAGAAAATCTACTTTGGCAGCGTTGCAATATTGTCTAAATTTGATACAGAGATAGAATTAGTTATGCTGTACAAAGCATAGAGTTATAAAATGTTAGATCTACAAAGAACCTTCGGTAGTCCGTTCAACCCCATCATTTTACATAGGAGAAAACTAAGGCCAAGGCCTTGTCCAGGAGCAGTGACTTGCCAAGGGTCACTCAACCAGTCAGTGACATGCTATGAGATTTATAATGACATCTTAGTGATGCTTGTTTATTTCAAGTCAAAACTGAAAAACAAATGCATTAGAGAAATCATAGTTAAATAAAATTTCTCTTTAAATATGTTACTTGGCAATTTTAGTCATTTTTTTAAATCCAAGTACCTGATCAATAGAATACATGAAGGAAGCAGAAAGTAATTTCTAAAGATGAGATAATGGGAATCGTCTGATCTCAAGTCAACAGAAATTAGAAAAAAGTAGACTGAATTTCTGGAGTTCTGACAATACGTCAACCAAATCTCCTTTTTTAAAAAAAGCTACTTTAATTATGCTTAGTATATTTATTAGACTCTCTTTTCCTCTATTACCTTAAAATTCTGACTGCCTCAAATCTTTTATGATAATTACTAAGAAAAACAGTTTCTCCTAAGAAAGGTGGAATAACTGAGCTGATGTTACTGACTTCGAGGTTGACATTCAAGGCTGGATGACTCCACTAAACGAGGCATAAAGATGAAAAAGCTGCCTTAGTGATGGTCCCTAAAAAGCAGTGATTTCCAATTGCTATTTGATGTCCAATTACCTGCCACTCCATAAAAGTCCCACAGGGCATGTGTCTATCTTTAAAAAGTAAAGAAAGTTAAAATTAATCCTATCTTTAAAATTCTGGGTTTTTTTAATGAATTCTACAACATGAAGATAATTGTAGGGATTTGGGAGTGTCACAAAACTAGATTTGGGAGTCGCTGCTCTAGAAATTCAGTCAAATCAAGGGTTTCATCTTGTATTCTAAAGGCCAATAACCTTTATTGGCCCAAGAAAAATAAATGCCATCGTGCAGACAAGAGATGAAGATTACCTTTCGTTAAGAACTGTCAACTTTGGATACTGTAAGACAAGGTCTACAGACCAGGAGCACATTCTATACAGTAACAGCAACACCGTACAATGATCAACTGTCAATGACTTAGGTATTCTCAGCAATGCAACGATCCAAGACAATTCTGAAGGACTCGGGAAGACAAGTGAGAGAAAGAACTCCAAAGAAAGAACTGACAGAGTCTGAATATGGATCTAAGCATACTATTTTTACTTTCTTTAATGGTTTTTTTCTTTTGGTTTGTTTCTTCTTTCACAACATTACTAATATGAAAATATATTTTCACATGATTGCGCATATATAATGTATATCAAATTGCTTAACGTCTTAGGGAGGAGGGAGGTGAGAGGAAGGGAGAAAACTGAGAACTCAAAATTTTTTTAAATGAATGTTAAAATCTGTCTTTACATATAATTGGGGGAAAAAAAGATACTCTTTTTAAAAAATGTTCCATTTAGAAAAAAAAAAAGATCAGACCTAGACATTAGTTTCAGATACAATTCCAATCCTCAGGGGATGGTGAAGAGAGCTAAAAGGGAATACAGAAAGAGAAGGAAAGAAGCAATTTTTCAAAGAACTATGGAAATGCTAATTTAAACAAAGTCTACTCTTCTCACATAGAAGCATGATTTTATACTGATCAGATCATTAACTATTAACATAGTATCTTCAAATCTCAAAGAAGCCACGACGTCAGAGGGCACACTTACCTTCAGAGCTATCAGTTTAGAAATATCACCTATTTGGGATATGTTATTGTCTGATAAATCAAGGTGCTGTAGAGCCGTGCAGTTACTGATCTGGTCTATAGCCTAAGACGAGAAGAATATTAATTATATTAATTTATGCATGAGCCCCATAAAACAAAACACTTTTTTAATTCATAACTACTAGAAGTCTCTCCTGACTCCTTCCACAATTACTGGAAGCAGGGTAGACAGAACCTGGAAAAAGAACAGACTCTGGGAAAGAATCAAAGGGGTCTGAAAGACCAACATGCCAATGCAGTGGCTATGAGAGTTGTCCTAGAAAGGAGGAAGCCCTGGGTTCGAGTACCATCCCTGACACATTCTGCTGCAGTGACCCTGGGCAAATCTCTTAACTTCTTGGCCCTCTAGACAACTTTTTAATACTATGACACACAATATACAGAAATGCTAACTTCATTTGGTATTTGTCAAGCTTGGAGTAAATTTTTTTCAAAATATTTTTTAAAAATATTTTAAGTCTATAATTTACAGAGAAGGCACTGATGCACTTGGATAGAGGAAGTTTCTCACCACAAGCTGAAACCACAAGTCCAGTTAAAAGAGAGAGAAAGAGACAGACAGAGAGAGAGAGTAAGCACTGGACTCCCATATAATGATATATCCCATATAGATAGAGGCATGTTTAATAGGGTTTTTAGAAAATCTTAGAGCTAGAAATCTTATCACATGGAAATATGGTTTATAACCTATATCAAACTGCCTGCCTTCTCAATGAAGGGGCAAAGGGGATGAGAGAGAGATAATCTGGAAGTCAAAAATTTTAAGTAACAAATGTTAAAAATTGTTTTTATATGTAATCAGGAGAAAAAAATATCAAATTTTAAAAAGAGAAAAAAAAGCTAGGAGTTTTAGGTGAACCCCCTCACTTTGCAGATAAGAAAACTAAGTCCTAGAGGAATGACATGACTCAACCTCATTGGCTGGCAGGAGAAGCAGCACTAGACCTTGGGTCCCCGGCCTCCTCCAGGGCTTGCCCCACACTATACTGTGTAAGCCTCCAGTCATGTCTATCTGAAACTAATTTATCTGAAAAATCCTGGGGAAGTTTGATTTTAATGGTGACAAATCATTTTGTTTAGTTTTACTACAGACAAATCCTTCCTCTGAGAGGTTTGATTTTAATGTCTCATTTTATGTTATTTTCATTATTTTTTTAAGTACCTAAGTATCTGAGTACCTGGGATATGGCATGCACGGTAAAGAAATGAAAAGGTAGCTCATTTACTTCCATTCGAATAACATCTAAAATAATTTTTTTCAAAGGTTCCTACTTTTCTAGTCTCTACTTTTTAAAAACTGTTTACCTTCAAATTATTTCCTGCCAAATTCAGCCATTCCAATTGTACTAGCTCTTTCAGCCCCTCCACATAGCCAATACTATTATGAGGCAGATTCAGCACTCGGAGCTGGGTCAGTTTGGCCACACCCATCATCCGAACTAGTCGATTATTGGCAACTGACAACTGTGTAATGACCAAGAAAAACAAATTATTCTCAGGAAAGATATATACAAACTTCAGGCTGACTCTAAAACAAAAAGAAAAAAAATTCCCTTCAAATTATGCACAATTCAAATCTTACATTTGTTTCGTTCTATTTATATGTTTTAAAAACCTTTTCACCATTTTGTAAACATTATATAGTACACATTGTGCTTTTTCATTTCCAAACAAAACAAAACTAAAAAACTGAGAATCTGTAAACAAGATGCAGAACAAAATAGAACAATTTATTACACAGGCCAAGAAAATTTTCATCATAAAAGAACAAGCTTTTAACCATCTACTGAGAACAGAGGTGGGGAGGGAGTATAACCTTGGGAATACAGTATAATATCAATATACTGTCATTATAATCATTGCACTATTAATATTTAATTTATTTAATATTTTCATGACAATGTAATATATTATCAAAATAATTATTTTCACTTTAATAGAAACTTTAATCACTTTAATAATTTCTTCTAGACTGGTGTAAAGTTGGCATGGATGTTTTCATCATAAAAAACAAGCTGGTCTTGTTTTTTGAATGTCTGTGGTTTTCCAGGGCAATAAGTTCCTAAATCAACCATTTTCCCAAGCATCACATAATACTGACCTGTATTAGTCTTCGGCACTTCTCAAGATTTTCCAATTTAATAATCTGATTTTTATCAAGAATCAAAGTATGTGTATCGGCATCACAGGTCAAATTTGGACCCAATTTCTGTAATCCTTGGCCTGACCAATCAACCACTGCACCTTGAAAAATGAGGGAAAACTGTTAGAAAATAAAGACAGTAGGATAATTTTGCACAGAGAGATTAGTTTTTTAACTAGACTGAGAGCATACTGAATATTTAAATGAAATCGCATTGAGATAAATGTGAAGTTTTACATTCAGGCTCATGTGAAAAGACAGAAGTTTTAGAAGACGAGGAATGCAACATGGGCCAAAAGTGTGATGAGTCACAGCCCATTACAAGCTTCAGCTGTATTATTAGAGGTACAACATCCAGAACAAGGGAAGAAATCCCTCCAACATAAACTGGATTAGTCAAACCACATTCAAAATATTGTGTGCAGTTTGGCAAACTATGTTTTAAAATAAACACAGATAAACTAAGGGAGTCAAATACATATCATATAGGAGCAGCTGAAGAAACTGGGGATATTTAGCCTGGAAAGGTGCAAGCTAAGGAGGAAAATAATCTTCAAACATCTAAAGGGCTGTCAAGTAGAAGACTTATTCAGCTTGGATCAAGAATTAGGACCAAGGGAGCAGCTAGGTGGCACAGTGAATAGAGCACTGGCCCTGGAGTCAGGAAGACCTGAGTTCAAATCTGACCTCAGACACGTAACACTTACTAGCCATGTGACCTTGGGCAAGTCACTTAACGCCAATTGCCCCACCTTCTCCTCTCCAAAAAAGCAAAAAAAAAAAAATTAGGACCAAGATGCAATTAATGGTAGGCAAGTTTCCACTTAACAAATTAAAGAATCATAGGGAAACCAGCTGCTCTCTCTAGATATGGCCCTAAATTCCAGATATGAAAAGGATCACCCTTCCTAACAATTAATAGCACTTTCAAACCACATAATGAATTGTCTTTAGAGACATTCATCAGTAGATAAATGATAAAAGGATATGAAAAGGCAGTTCTCAAATGGAAGAAATCCAATATATCAATAACCATATGAAAAAATGCTCCAAAGCACTAATAGACAGGTGCATATTAAAACAACTCTGAAGTTGTTTTAATTGATCAGATTGGCAAAGACGACAAAAAAGGAAGATGTCAAATGTTGGAGGGGCTAAGGAAAAATAGGACCTCTGATACACTGCAGAATTATGAATCAGCTCAACCCTCCTGGAAAGCAATTTGGAACTATACCTAAGAAGTCACTAAACTATGTATATTCTTTGACCTTATGATACTACTCTAGACAAAGAGACCATCCAAAGAGATTGAAAAAAGAGGAAAAGGACCCATATGTACAAAAAGGACCCAACTGTACAGCAATTATTTTTGCTAAAAATAAAAAGGGGGAGGGGGCAAAGAATAGAACCTATAAGGAGAATGGCTGAAAAAAAAATTATGGTATATAAATATAACGAGATATTATATGATCTGAATGATCTGATACTGAATCAAGTGAGCACAATTTATATAATGATGACAACAATGGAAAGAAGCACCACTTTGAAAGACTTAAGAACTTTGATTAAAAATGCATGATTACAGAGGAACAAAGATTAAGCCCAATTTCTACCTCTTGGCAGAGAGATGGATGAACTCAAGGGACAGAATGAAATGTGCATTTTCAGTCACAGTCAACGTGGGGATGTTCTGTTCAACTGTATTTATTTGATATAAGGATGGCTTTCCCTCTGCTTTTCAATGGGGAGGGACAGAATAGAAGAAAGCTATAGATAAGGTTGTCAAAAAAAAAGAAAGAAAAGGAAAGTAGAATACTGAATTTTTTTAGTGAGCAGAAGGCCAAAAGGAACACAAATAGGATAAATTTGAAAGCTACATGTTGAATTCACCATATACTTAAAAGGAAAAACAAGTTATATATAACGAGGGATTTTCAGTTTAATATATATTCTCTCTTCTGTGATACTTTATATGTGGAAATGTTCATTTTGCATGCTTAAGTTCAGAATTTTTAAAAGAAATAAAAGAAATAAATGGCCTTTTAAAATGGTCAGTACATCCTTACTTGCAGCGGCTAAGTGGCACTGTGGATAGAGCACATCCTTCAGAGTTCAAATCTAGCCTCAGATGTTACTAAATGAGTGACTCTAGGCAAGTCACTTAATTCTGTTTGCTCCAGTTTCCTCATCTGTAAAAAGGAGCTGGAGAAGGAAATGGCAACCCACCCCAGTATCTTGGCCAAGAAAACCCCAATTGCATTTCCCCCTCCAAAAAGTCAAAAAAAAAAAATTGCACTCCCTTACTGGAGAATCCACTCCTCAAGTAGAGGCTACATGTTACAGAGGGGATTGATGCTTCAGGAGAGGATTGCGCTAATTATCTCTAAGGTGCCTAGCAACTCTGATTCTAAGAATTCAGATAATCTTACAAAGAACAATGTTTTATTTCAATTACTCAGTATTCCTTAGGAATTAGCACACACACTACTATCAGACACAGATATTTTGGGTGGAAGGGGGGGCCAAGCTTCTAAAATGCAGCATTTTAGCAACTAACCCCACATAACTGAAATGTGATCTTCATATTTTGTGGTTTTGAAATAACTTTTAAAAAATCACCAGGGTTAAATGGAGGCAAAAGTGAAATATTATTTAAAATAAATATGTATCAGGTACTTATTATGCCGAGTTCACTGCACTACAAATCTGTACTTAATACAACTTAAAAACTATTCCCAATATCTACCTATCTAATTTACACAGAGAAATCCGAGGATTGATGTTTTTTTGGGACATTTTTTCTTTTCTTTCTTTCTTTTTTTTTTTTATTTTTTGGAGGGCAACTGGGGTTAAGGGACTCTCCCAAAGTCACACAGCTAAGTAAGTGTGTCCAGTGTCTGAGGCTGCATTTGAACTCAGGTGCTCCTGACTCCAGGGCCAGTGCTCTATTCACTGCACCACTTAGCTGCCCCTGGGAAAATTTTGAACTGCTACTAAAGTACTAATATAACCCCTTAAGTCTTCTCCTAACTCATTCCCTCAACAGCTATACAATTCCCCAGCCATGTCTGAAGACTAGTCCTTGGGTACTTGCGCCCTTTTGGTCCCTAAAATGGCTGTATTAGTTGCCATTAAATCTATTTGATAAGAGAAGACTTGTGAGCTAAGCCACCTTTAAAATGCCATAGTAAATTTATTAGGAAATTATGAAATTGAGAGGTAAGAGAATAATCAGTGCTAGGCACACTAGAAAGACTTAACGATTTATTACGGAGTCAAAGATAATTAGGAGTCAAAGGAAGCCTAGAGATCATTTAGCCCAGCAATCTCATCTTTTTAAGTTTTTGTTGTTACCTTTCATTGTTTGACCAGTCATTGGTCCATTGCACCATCTCCCCACCAACTGAAATCTCCCATGTGACAAAGGATGAGAGTTAAACAAGTGACTACATATGACCAGATGTGGAGAGTTCTGAAGACAAGACCTTTCAGCCTCTATTGAAAGAACGGGGTTCCAGCCCCCTCGCTTTATAGATAAGAACAATGAGGCCCAAGGTAAGTAAGGACATTTGCTCAAAACTGCAGAGTGAAGATAAACTGCCTCTAAGATTCTGCACACAGTCTCATGACTTTTTAAAGCTTCAGTTTCCCTATTCACGACATGAACCAAATTTGCCTCCCTACAGTATGACTTCTATTTCCTCTTGCTCACTGCCTGATCTTTGGCTATCTATAGAAGTGTGCTGGGGAGGGGGCGGAGCCAAGATGGCGGCGTAGGAGCAGCAACATATCGCAGCTCTCACATAGCCACCCCAAAATACCCATAAAATAGGACTCTAAACCAATCCTAGAACTCCAAAACACACACAAAGATACTTCCCACTAAAGTGAGCTCGGCTACGAGGAACCATATCAGCACTGTGAACCGAAACCAGCCTGGCCTGAAGCCCCGGCTGTGCCCCGGGGGCGGCTGGATGGGAGGAGTGGAGGAGCTGAGGAGCTTCAGGTGAGTGGATTAGCGGCAGCTGTGAATGGGAATTGTGAAAGGGGGAGATAAGCAGTCCAGCCAGAAGGCCTCCAGAGCGGAAAAGCGCAAAGGCAGAGGTTTTGCACCCGCCTCAGCGTTGCAGCTTCCCGCCCGCAGCATGCAGACAGCAGGGGGACTGAGCGATTGTTCTCGGCCAGAGCTCTTGCATTGAGTGGCCTGGACGGATCGCTGTCTTGGGCCTCAGTCTTGGAGTCTTTATTATCCAGTCTGCTGGAAGTATATAGGAAGAGTTCCCAGCCTCTCCCTAAGAGCTACAGCAGCTGGGAGGACCCCAGCGATTTGGGACAGAGCTTTCCCTTCTGGAAGCAGAGCCC
>CM053582.1:330917075-330944381 GCA_028627135.1 Pseudochirops cupreus | reverse complement strand
ACCAAAAAGTGACATAGGAGAGAATAGACTGGGGGAGGGGGGAAACACTGGGGTGGCTGTTTTGGGGTGGTGGGCGGGGGAAAGACGGGGAGAAAATATGTAACTCAAAAAAAATTTTAATAAAAAAAAAGTGTGCTGGTAAATGTTTAACAACTGGCTCTCTGGAAAAGAAAATGTACCCCAACAAGCTTTTCAGTTTAACCTGAATAATTAACATTTTTTTGTGTCCTTAAGTCTAGATAATCGATGAAACTATAAGCCAAGACCTGATTTATACCTAAATGCTCTCCCTGAAAAATTTAACAACTGGCTTGAAAGCCAATTCCAGCTAGCTCTAGCACATTCCTGTCATTTGCAGCTGTGGATTTTACTGCTGGCTTTTTTCTTGGATTTTTGTCTACTGTGAACTTCTGGGCATTTCAACTGCTTTTGATTTTCCTTCCTTGTAGCTTCTCTCCAATATACACAAATTCCCCAATCATTTCTAACTTAAAGCCTTTTGGATTAGATTTGCAAAATATCTGATAAATTGTTACCAGCATTTGTCAGGAATATTCTATCCCTGGCCAGTAGTCAGTCATCCCTTTATTTTAAGCCATGATCCAAAAATCCAAATCCCATTCTCAGATACCACCTTCTTACTTAGCTGTTAACTTTTCAAACTGATTTTTCTTTTCTGTATACAATGTTTCTGATGGGGAATAATGAGGAAAACATGCCCATATTCAGCACATGGTTTTGTAACCTTTAATAATATTTTCTAGGTTGCTTCTCAGCACAACCACCATTTTGACAAGATTTGGAAGGTCCTCTGCTATGTTTCGGATACCTGTGTCAGAAAGACAACAGACCTTTCCACTGTTACTAACAAGTCGACAAATAGCTGAGAACTCCTGATCACTTACCACCACTGTATTTTTCTCTCCTTCCTCTGACTTTTCACTAGACGATTTCTCACCTGATCACTTCTGTGTCTCTACTTTAGCCTGTCCTGGAGGACAAAGAGCCATTTTTCCCTGAGAGCATACCTTCCTCTCCTTCAAAAAGAGCCTTAAATCGGTTGCTGATTTTAACTCCAAGTACAAAGTTCTCCCTTTTCCTTCCCTTCCTTCTCCATGTGACATTCTTCTGCTCTCCATTCTCCTGACAATATTCAAGTTTAAAGGAAGGAGTTTCTATTGCTCCTCTTGAAATGTTTAAAGTAAGGGCAATGGGAGTTGAAAGTATGTGAACATATTTTCTGCAAACTCTGGGGATGTGGATGAAATGATGGGCTGAAATGTCCTCAGCTAGGTTTTCTTGTTTATTTTACACAGCTGTTTTTCTAGGCATAAGAAATTGACATAAGTTGGAAAAGGCTAAAACCATAGCTTCAAATTCTCACAAACTGTAGCATTCTAGAGTTCTATCTTTAAGTCTGTCACAACACATATTCCAAAGTCTGCTATAAACATATTCTAAAGAAGGCAACAAGTCCCCTATAGGGTGTATTTATGTTGGGGAGTAGGAGGAGAGAAAATGAAGATTCCCCCTCTCCACAAGGGTGTTGATAAACAAACACAGTATGCTTATCAAAATCACAAATGAATGACACAATTATGAGAAGACTCATTATACCACAAAGAGGACACGTGAGGTTCAGAGCCTACTCTAACACTGGGATCTATGAGGAAATGGAAAAAAGCTGGGAAGGGGGAGCACCTTGGGGGGAGGCCAAGCTGTTGGAACTCAAAGGAGGTTTTTGTTGTTTTTAGGGATAGTAGGAGGAGGGGAAGAAAAAGCTCTTCAAGAGAACTTCTGCCTGTCTCACCTACTGGCCACGAGGTGATGAATTCTTTGGTCATGGCCACCTCTTAGGTTATGATTAATTGAGAGGGATGGAGATATTGGGTATGGGCGCGGGCGGGCAGAGTAGAACCGTATGGCATTCTCTCATCACAAGAGCCTCCATGATGCTGTGGAATAAGCGCTGGATCTGGAGTCCATTGGCTCAAAAACTCTCTATAGAAAACCTCTGATGCTGGTGCCCTGATCCAAGCAGGAGGAGCTGGGTATATATTCTCGACCACTGCAGTTCCAGCCAGGACAAAGGTGACTGGCCCCGCGACCTGCCTGGGCAAAAGTGGGGGTGCTCTGATTAAGAAGGGCCTCATTCCGCCAGCGTGCATCCAAGGCCAAGCCCCAGCCCCCTGCACCTGAGGACCAGGTGGATCCATGACTGATGCTCCCACCCCAGCCCGCCCGGCCCCCACTTCATCAAAGTCATCAGCCCCCTCCTACAGGAAGATGATGTACAAGAGACTCGGAGCAGAATGAAGGGGAGTGAGGGGGCGGGGAGGATGCTCCTGCAAATTTGGCTCTTCCTCTACCCAGGCCAGCCCAAATCCCAGGCAGAGAAGACTCTTCCCCAAGCTCGGACAAACCAAACAAGCAGCGGGACCAGAGCGCGGGGGCTGGACGAAGCCCCCTGGGAGCTGTAGTCCAGCCCCTCTGGCCCTCGCCTTGTCACCGAGGAAGCTACAAAGCGCGGGAAGACTACAACTCCCAGAGGGCAGCACGCCCCGCCGCCCCAGCCGCCAAGCCTAACTGCAGCTAGAGAAGAAACGAACGGAAACGCAGCGACAGAATGGGGAGTGGGGAGCCGCCTGGCACCCTTCTGTGGAGAGGCGATTACTGGAAGCGGGACTGGCGAAAGGCTCTCTAAACTAAAGGAACAAGGTACTTTTACCTTCTCCTGGTGGTAAAGCCGCGTCGCTCCGCGCCGCCGTCGCCATACTTCCCGCTTGCTAAATCCAGGCAACCGACTTCTCGAAGCTCTTTGGGGTATGTAGTCTAGTTGGGTTAGCGCAAAACTACTATTCCCAAGATGCACAGCGCCCATCCCTCAACACCCCGCTCCCAACCCCCTCCCCAGGGCTAGTGGGAAGGAAGAACCCATTGCGTTCTGATTGGTAGAGAAGGTTTAATAAAGTAATATTGAACTCCAATTTTACAGCTGGAAATGACTTAGAAACAGAGAAAACGTGTGTAGTTGGGACAATTTTCAAATTGTTTCCTATTCCTGCTACTTCCTCCCTTCCTCCCCTACTACATATCCCATATGGAAAGCCCGTTCAGTCATTATAACGTGTAAGACCTTTGGTTAACAACTGAACATCACCCAACATGAAGGTCGAATCACTTTTAATAGTGATTTAATAGTAATTCTCTAGATATACATAGAAGACATCTTCTTGAAGGTGGTAACTGAATGTAGTAGAGACCAAATCCTAGGTGTGTGAAGTTAGTGCAATGATTAGTAATTCGAATGAAAGGAAGAGAGAATATGAATTCGTTGGTCCTAAGGAAGGGTATGTAAGAGTGAAAGTGAGGCAGTGAACAGGAGCTTTAGAGACCCCACCAGTTTGAAGTATGGGAAAGGAAAAGACTTCACGGAAAATAAGGAGAGTGAGTATGACTTGGTCGAGGGCAGAAGCTGATGTACCTAACCTCCATACTGAGCCTTTAAAGACTTTTTGCATGTTCTAGGTCCTTGTTTCCTCCGCTGATATCATACTCATCTGGGAGAACAATTAAAAAAAAAAAGCTAAATGAGGTTCTGTATATCTAGATGGCACGTTTCTGAGCCCCTCTTAATCACCACACAAGAGTAAGAGAACCCAGGGGACACAAAAATGAACCTGATGCTTGCCTTATCAGTCACCACAGCTCAACTGCTAGTGAAGTATCCGTGACTCAAAGCCAACCATCTACATCCAGCTGGGAAACTTCACCACCCACAGGAAATTGTTCTATTTGGACTCTGAGCAGAGCAACATCCACTACAGCACCTTGTTTGAAATGTGGCTTCAGGGTCTATTTTTCTCCACCAAATAAAGCTCATTTTTCCATAATCGATAAACAAATTCAGAAATAGTTCAGATTTTTGTCTTTGTATCCCCAGCACTTAGGACAGTGCCTGGCAAATAGAAGGCACTTAAAAAATGCCTGTTGACTAGTAAATGGATTCTCTCCCTTCTCAATCAAGTGACTGTAAAGATGTGATCCGCTATAAACAGTCATTCATAAAAGCCTGGACGGGGAGGAGAGCAGTTGGCTCCTAACCTTGAAGTACTCTGTACAGCCTGTGAGACTACAACTTGTTCAGAGCAGTTTCTCATGTACATTGACTGATGTAGTCCCCTTATTGAGAGTTCCCTATACCAAAGAAATTAGCCAGGTGGCACCACAGAGTCTTGAGAACTCATCTTCCTGAGTTCAAATTTGGTCTCCGACATTTGCTAACAGCGTGACCCTGGGCAAGTCCATCTTTGCAAAGAAAGCCTCAAATGAGGTCACGAAGAGTCAAATATGACTGAAAAATGACCCAGCAACAAACAAAATCACATATCCAGACCAGAAAGACCCTTGTTATATTCCTAGACCTTTCTCTTAAAGATCTCATAGAGATGGAAAAGTAGGCATATGGGTCAGTAGTTGCTAATGTCAGCTGCCGTTCTTTTGTGTTCTTCCTATCTTTGAAATCTGCTAAAAATCAACCCCTAATTTATATGAATTAATGCAAAGTGGAGTAACCAAGGCCCAAAGAAATATGAGAACACTCGTTTTTGCAAAGGTAGGGAAGGTAAATTTCCACAAATGTAGAACTTTGCACATATCAGATTGTTAATGTATTAATTGGTTTACTGATTTTTTTTTCTATTTTTCTTTTTAAAATCCCTTGTTAAATGAACTCTGTGAGGGGCAAGAGGAGAGATTTGTTGTTCAGTTCTTTCAGTTGTGTCGGACTCTTAGTGACCCCGTTTGGAGTTTTCTTGGCAAAGATACTGGAGTGGTTGGCCATTTTCTTCTCCAGTTCACTTTGCAGGTGAGGAATTGAAGCAAACAAGGTGACTTGCCCAGGGTCACACAGCTTGGAAGTGTCTGAAGCCAGATTTGAACTCAGGAAGATGGGTCTTACCAATTCCTAGCCCTGTGTTCTATCCGCTGTGCCACCTAGCTGCCCCAGAGGAGGGATATAAGGGGAAATTTAAGCAATGTAAGAATAGACTGTATCAAAATAAATTTTAAAAAATCACTTCCTAGGTTAAAATTGTGTCATTTCCACTACAGATTTTCTCTTGCACATATTTTTCCAAACTTCATCTTCTAGGATTTTTACTTTAGTACATAAATTTAACTTTATTTTCATCAAATCCATAAAATTTCACTTTAGTATATTATTGAATCTGAGATATTGAGTCCAAATGTGGGGGTTTGTAATGGCATGCATGAGCAGCTTTCCAGAAGCATGCTACTGTGAACAACTTTTAAGGTTCTGATTACACAGTATAGTGAACACTCCATTTATTCCATAACAAATCAAAGCAAAACATTCACAGAAAATCAAGGTACAGTATTCACAACATTACAACTTATCACAGAAAATCACAATATAGTATTCACAACAGCTTATCATTAAAATGGCCACATTTTTCACCAAAGGGGTCACAATAGTTTTCAACAGTACAGTCATTTAATACATTCAGTCATCTCTAAGGAGGTTTGCCTCCTTACTCAGTCATTCATACATCTCAGAGTACAATAGTCAAAGTCTTCCACTCACAGGCACACTAAGTTAACTCAATCAGTCACTTATTCAGCAATCAGGTACTAAGTATCATTAATCACTAAGTACAATCATTAGAAAATACACAGATCCTTCACCCCTAGGTCACTAGTAAACTATAATTTCATCACTACCCAGTACCCACAGAGAGGTCTTTTCATCCTGACTCGAGGCAGGCAACTCCTACCTGAATCCACCAGTCACCTGGATTCAAAGGCAGATAGCTCCCAGTTCCTTGTCCAGCTCTCCATGTAAGTCCTACTCCACACTGAAGTTCACAGGGTCTAGTCCATCTCAAATCCTTCATAATTTCTGTTTCTAGGAATTCAAGGCTCAACCAAGCCACAAACAGACAAAGTCTTAGCATCCCAGTCATGCTTCCTCATTCTTCTGCAGCTTGTTCAAAAAAATCAGAATCACCTTATCCAGCCTGGGGGTGGGGGATGGGGGGCTCCTGGGCTCCTGGACTCCTGGGCTCCTGGGCTCCTCTTCAGAAAAAGCTCAGGCATCACAGCTTCTCAGGAAATTCTGACTCATTTGTTATTTCTCTTCTGTAGCTGCTCTGCCTCCAGATGCTGGTCCTGAGAAATTCTGACCATGCCTTTGTGGGGCTTTTCTTATATACACACAGCATTAGCTTCCTATTTCAGCCAACCCCTTCCTATTATGTCAGCATCAGAAGACAAGAGTTCATACCTTCTGTTTCCCCAACAGAGGCTTAATCAGTTACTAAGTGCTAAGTACCTGCTACCTGTGCCAACACAAATTCAAATTAATTACCGTTATAGGGTTGCGCTGTTGGCAAATCTTTGCCTTTTTTTTTTGCTTTTTTTTGGGGGGGGGAGGGAAGGCAGGGCAATTGGGGTTAAATGACTTACCGAAAGTCACACAGATAGTAAGTGTTAAGTGTCTGAGCCCAGATTTGAACTCAGGTCCTCCTGATTCCAGAGCTGGTGCTCTATTCACCGCACCACCTAGACACCCCATTTCCATTTTTTTTTTTGGTCTTTTTGTTGTCTGCCTTAGAATTGTGTCTGCAATAGAAGTGTCTTCTGCTGGAGTTCCTACCCAACAGGCATTGAACCCTCAAATTCAGTGGGAGAGTGAGGATTGTACTAAGCTTAAGCCCCCATTCAGTGGAGACTTTATTCATATACCAGACAAATCATCAGAAATTAAATAATGCATTTAATTAAACTCCACTGACAAAATAATTAACAGAAAAACCTGTGTCATAAAGTCTTTCTTAACCTCTCCTTAAGTCAGTGGAAAACAATTTCCTGTTATAGTAAGGAGAAAAGAATAAATCACAAAGGAGAAACTCAAACTCTGAAAACAATGAGGGAGGGTAGCTAAGTGATGCAGTGAATAGAGTACCAGGCCTGAAGTCAGGAAGACTCATCTTAGACACTTATTAGCTGTGTGACTTGGGCCAGTCACTTAACTCTGTTTGCCTCAATTTCCTCATCTGTAAAATGAGCTGGAGAAAGAAATGGCAAACCACTCTTTTTGTCAAGAAAAACCCAAATGTCAGGATGGAAGGAGACGTCTACATTCAGAGAAAGATCTAGAAAGACCAGAGTTTAAATGGAGACTGAAGCAAAACATGCTATCACTCTTTTCCATGTTTGGTTTTGTTTCTTTTTTTCCCATTGTTCATTCATTGGTTACAACCCTTCTATACAACCAGACTATTGTACAACGTGAAAGTATTTGCAGATTCTGTACATGATTGCACACCACCGTGGGGGGGGGGGAAGGTAGGGGAGAAAATTTGAAACCCAAGGGGTTGTGGAACTGAATCTTGTAAACTAAAAGTAAATAAACAAGTCAATGAAAAAAAAAAGAAAAAAAAAAAGAAAATCCCAGATGGGGTCACAAAGGGTTAGATACAACTCAAACTACTGGACAAAAAGTCTTGTGTTGTCCCTGGAACAAACTCTCCATTAGTTCTTTAGCCTTTCAGTTGCAAATTGCTTCAGTTCCTTCTCTCCAGTTATTATTCTCGGGAAGCTCTGACTCCCCAGCAGTCTCTCTACCATAAAGCCACTAATGCTGTCTCTGGGTACCTTTTGGCCTTCTGGAGAATCTGTATTTAGCTTATTCAGCTTTTTAGTGCTTTTAAAAATCTTTAGCCTCCTAGAATTAGCGCCTAGAGGCAATACTTTTTAAGGATCTTTTTAGATTCTGAAGCGGTGCCTCTATCATTTTGGGGGGGGCTTTTGTACCCAGTTTGTAAAAATCTCACTTGTGGTTGGGTAACTATGTATGTAACATCAGTTTGTGACAAGCCTGTGCCATTAAGCTGTAAAAGTCACACTTTCCTTGAGCCATAAAGGCATTGACTCTGCCTCTCCCCTGCCCCCAGCCTAAAAATCTTTTCCCAAGCTAGCAGTCAGTTTCCCATGAATCAATCACTCAACTATTCTTGGAGAAATACATAACCCCTTTGTTCTTAGTGGCCAGCTGTGCTTTAAAAACCTTGAACAACATTATCAAGGAGACAACTCCCTCCTAAGATGGTCCCTAATCAGTCTAGCTTCCAAACTTGGCACATCAAGCCTATCCTCCCAACCGCCATATTGGACTTCTGTCATTCATCCTTGACCAAAAAGTTACCTAGTGACATGTCAAGGCAAAAACCACACCTCTCCCTTCCCCTCCCATCAGATTTCTCCCAGTGAATTATGGGTAATACGCCGGCGCAGTTGATATTAAATATGCATGGCCCTTTAAGCACTTAACCACTCCCAGACTCCTCCCTACTCTTTGCCCACCTCGTTAGCATAATGAACCTATGACTGACAGTTTTTGGTCCTTAAAAAGTACATCTCCACCCCCTGCACTTTGCAGGCTTTTTCTATCACAAGCCCTGCCCGCTGAAGAGAGTCACACTAAACCCTCCCCTTTTGCAGGTCTTCTTTCTATCTCGCCCTGCCCGATGAAAAGCTTAACTTTATAACTCTGCCTTAAATCCCTTTCAGCTTGCAGCCCTTTGCCTCAATGTAACAATAAACTGTTATGACTCTGCCAAAGGACAGCTGAGTCCAGTAATTCTTTCGGATGACAACCAACCTAGAAAGGATTTCATTAGAAATCCCCCATCCCTTATCCCTCATCAGATTAAATGGCCTAAGGGCCTTAGGCCTCAAATGTTATTACCCTCTTGGAATCTGAGGCCAGCTTGTTTAGGAACTGTTCTGTGACTTTATATGGTTTGTCTTTTGTTGTTTTTTTTAACCTACCTTACAAGTCCACTCAAGCAGCATTTGAAAATAGTCTAACTATTGCTGTGAGATATTTCCTCACTCACTTCCAGAAGGGTTTCCAAGACTTACAACAACCTGAGTGAATGACTTTATTTTACCTTTTCCCTGTCTCAGGGTCATGCTTCTGCTGCACTGTCTGTATGTCTCACACTATGGTTTTGAATGGAATAAAAGTGAAAACTTCTCAGGTAACATTCCAGAAATATGAACAGAAACATAATAAAGTACCAAACACTTAGTAACCTAGGCTGGAAGCCTGGGACCCTTGCCTTACTTCCCTGGTCAGAAGTTGAAGTTTTTGCAAGTCACTTTACCCTAATTGCCCTCCAAAAAAAAAGCAAAAAAAAAAAACGTCGATGGCTCCCCATTGCTAATAGACTAAAATATAAATTTCTTAACCCCTCTACAATATGGCTTGCACCTACCTTTCCAGCCTTATTGCACACCAGTTTCCTCCAATCTGTTTTCCAGTTAAATTGACCTGTTAGCTATTCCTTGAACTCTGTGCTCCCATCTCTGGCTTCCATGCATTGACACAAGCTGTTCCCTATGCCTGGAATGCTTCCACTTGCCCCCAGATCTATATCCTGGAAACTTTGTCTTTCTTCAAGGTTAAACTCAGATGCCACCTCCTGCATGAATCTTTCACTGATGCCCCAGCTGTTCTGTCCCTCTTCATGTTACATTGTATTTACTTACAGTCTTTTGCATATATTACATTCCCCCCAATAGGATGTAAGCTCATTGAGTGCAGAAACTATTTCATATGTGTCTTTGTATCTCAGTCCAGTCTCTAAGATTATAAATTGCAAAGGTGGTACTGACTATTTCCTCATATTTCTATCCCCTCTTGTCTCTAGCATGCTTGTCTTTTCTAATATGCTATGCAAGTTTGCCACCTGCCTTTGCTAACATTGTTCCCCTGACAAAATGCCCTTCCTCCTTCTCTACACTTTTGTAACTCCTACTTTTCTTTCAAACTCTAACTGAAATCCCATCTTCTCTACTTCTACATGACTAGTGGATAGAGCAAGAATCTGAGAGTTTAACCTTTGATTACTAGCAGTGCTACTCTGGGCAAATCAATTAACTCTTCTCAGCCTTAACCACTCACCTGTAAAATGGGATAGTAATAGTGCCTTCCTTTCAGAGTTTTTATAAGAATCAAATGAGATAACATTTGTAAAGTGCTTTGTAAACCTTAAAATACTATATTAATTCTACCTTGTATTAGTTAATTTTTATTCCATGAGGCCTTTCAAAAGCACCTCAACTCATAGTAATCGTTCCCTCTTAATCACGTTTTATTCTAGTGTCTTCCTTCTGTTGACATTTACAATTTTTCCTGTAAATTTTTTGTATGTGATTGTTTCCATGCTGTTTCTTCCAAAAGACGGTGAGCTCCTTGAGAATAGGAACTCTCTTTTGTCTTTCCTTTTATTCTCAGTGCGTAGCACAGTGTCTGCAGCATTGTCTTCCCAGGCACCTATGAATGTTTATTGCTTGCCTAACTAACTGTCTTGTCCTTTAGACTTTCCCTTTTCTCCCAGGCCATCAGTCTGGGTTCAGATTTACCTCCTTCCCTTCCCAGTTGTTAGTGAGAATCTTTTCAAGTACATGTATTTCTTTTACATGTATAACATGAGTCTTGTGCACTTGTAATCTTAGTTTTGGCAGTAGAATGTGTCTTGGCAAATGACATCCAACCACACACACTCACGTTTATCATACATACAGAACTAAAATAATCATTGATTGATCCTTCCTATTGTGGAAATTTTAACTTGATACCAGTGCAAATCACTGCTCACCAAAATGAAAATTAGCTCAATCAGACCCCTGCTTGCATAATTTAGCTTTCCTAAAGGTAAATTATAACATACCCCAAAGTCCACAACCCAGTTCCATTCATAGGACAGAGAAATGGTTCATGCATGAAAGGGAGACGACCCACACAGAGGAAGAATGTTAGGGGTAGAAGTACATGTTACGTTACATCTTGCATCTTGCATTGGTCACCCCTTAGAGAAGGAAAAACAAAGCATGAAAGATACCTTTCCCAGAGTCCTGAGAGACTGTTGTTATTGGGGTATGTTGCAGCTTCTGGTGCGAAAGAAAAAGTCTAAGAACGTCTGAGCCTCTTGGTCTCAGAGAAAAAAGACTGAGCTCCAAGGGAGAGGAAAGAAGGACAAATATCTTCCAAGCTCTTCTATAAGTCTGAGAGATAAAGAAGCAAAAGACCAACAGTCACTGTTCTCAAAACAACAAGCCTCAGGAAGAAAGAAAGAACAAGTGAAAAGAGAGAAAAACAACTGCTCCTGCTCTCCAGCACGTGTGGCTTTATCTAATGACAGGACATTTGGAATTTATAGGCACTGCCTGCTCTCCCATGGTGGGCTGTCTTATAATTGTGCTTTGTTTGGGCTTATCTCTGTGTTTCAGTCTGACCATGAAAGTATTTGTTTCTTTTTTACATAACACAGTCAATCCATAAGCATTTATTAAGCAACCACTTCATTCCAGGTCCTGTACTAAATGCCGGGAATAAGGAGGCACAAGACAGTTCCTGCCCTCTAGGAGCTTACAGGCTCATGGGGGAGACAACATACACACAAATATATACAAAGCAAAGTATTTGCAGGATCATTAGGAAATAATGAACAGAGGGAAAGCTCTAGAATTAAGAGGGGCTGAGGAAGGCTTCCTGTAAGAGAGAGGCTTTTAGTGGGGACTTAAAGGAAACCAGAGAAGTCAGTAGGCAGAATTGAGGGCAGAGAGTGTTCTGGGCATAGGAGACAACCAGAGAAAATGCCAGGAACCTCAAGATGGGAGCATCCTGTTGGTGGAACATCCAGGAAGCCAAGAGAACAGAGAATGAGTTAGGGAGTAAATCCTTATAGTGGAATCCTTGTAGAACACTTAGTTATCTTCTTCAACGACCAGTGTGTTTTACTGTGGGAGGGAAAAGGACATCTGTGGGAAATTAATGTAGATTGCATTTGGTTAAGTTTTGATCTGGAAATAACAGACTCACCTTGACCAGTTTTGGGGGCCTAATTTCTTTTAATATGGTTTTAATCCTGGGTAGTGTTTAGTTAAAGAATTACCAGTTCACGTAATTGATCTTTCAGCTATTTGAAGGGCATTCTAGTCAGATCTGTGGTCAAAACGGGGTCAGAGGGACAATGGGGGTAAATAATGATATCTTCAGAAAAACCTGGCAACTGCCTTTCTGAGGTCAATTCTCCAAATCTTCCCACTGCTCCTATAAACCTATTTGGAGCCGTTTACCTAGTTAGAGGTAGCATTCTAAAGCATTACAGTGGCTTCAGGATTCCCCTCTCCCACCATCATCTCTCCTCTCTCTCGGCCCATTTCTATCAAACACCTAGAAAGATGAGTCTGCCAGAGCTGCAACTGCTTCCTCACTGCAAGAACATTGATCAGTTCCTTGTGATCTGGTTTTTGACCCCAACTTAAATCTGTTAAAACTGCTCTCAAAGGTCACTAAGGATTTCTCCATTACTAAATTGTTTTATTCTAAAATGATTTTATTAGTTTTATTCTAAATTTATTCTCACTTGTTTCATTCTTTAGCTTCCTTGAGTTGGACTAGATAGGTCCTTTCTAGCTCTAAATATATGATCCTATGAAATAAATAAGGGGGGAAAATGTGCTTGTTTAGTGTTTCCTTCACAATATGTCCTAAGTGTCAATTACCTTTGGTTGGTTTTCTTTCTATTTTCTTTGCTACCACAAAGGGTGATGCTGTGAGCATTTTGACATATACAAAAATCTTTGTATGCATATATAAAATTTCTTTGATTTTCTTGGGGTATATAAGCAATAATGGGTTTGTTAGATGAAAGGATATGAGCTTTTACGTCACTTTTCTTATTGAAACCAAAAATCTGGATTATTTCATAGATCCACTAACCATGCGTGAATGTGCCTATCTTCCCACCACCAACATTGACTATAACCCTCATTTTTTTATTTTTACTGGTACATGATATGAGGTGAAACCTTTGAGTTGTTTTAATTAGTTTTTCTCTTACATTAAATAATTTGGAGCATTTTTTATGTAGGTATTTATAGTTTGCAATTCTTTTGAAAACTTTGTGGGGAATGTTCTTGGTATTATATATCTGTGAGAATTCCTTGTGAATTTTGGACATGGGATTTTTGTTTCTGACATTTGGTGAAAATATTTTTACCACTTGATAATTTCTCTTCTAACTCTCCTCTTCATTGATTTTAGGTATGCAAAAATGTTTTAATTTTGTGGAGTCAAATGGTCTATTTTATCTTTCCTTTTCTCCTCTATTCCTAATCTTATTAAGCATTTTCCCTCAGCCATACTGATGAAAGATAACTCAGTTTGTTTTCTTTTTTTTTCCTTTTTATGGTATGACTTTTTATATTAAGGTCACATAACTGAGTTTGTTGTGGGAGATAATGTAAGATATTGGCCTAAACCTGTTACTTCCAAGGTGCTTTACGGTATTCTTAGCGGTTCGTGTCAAAAAGGGAACGTTCAACCATGTGATTTATTGGGCTTATGATACCCTGGCCTGTTGTTTTCAATTGCTGCTGTTTTTTTGCTTGTCTACACGGTCATTTCTGCTCACATATTTTTAATTTTTTTAACTAGTAGGAAAAAAAAAGTTTTAATGTTTACACTTTTCTAACATAGTTTGAGATGTGGGAATGCTATACTCCTTTCACTTGTACTTTTTAATCATTATTTTCCTTGGGATTCTAAAAACTTTGTCCTTCAAAAGGAATTTTATTATTTTGTCTTGTTCTAAAAAGTATCATTTGAAGATCGTGCCACATTGTGGATGCAATCTTTCTACAAAGTCCCTCTCTGTCTTGAATGCTTGATATGATATCTCAAAGCAATCCAGTCCCCTGGGTTTTTAACTGCTCCACTTAACATAACAATTTCACAACAATTACTTTCACAATTCAGGTTACTTCCACCCCATCCCAGTTTCAGACCCTGGAGTGTGCTGTCCAGGTTTTTTGAAAAGCAGGAGCATGTCAAGAAGATGAGTCTACAAAAGCAGATGCTTCGGAAGAATAAGACAATAAATGGAAAAGTGTTAATTCTGTGGTCCAGATTGTGTATGCAAAGAGAATTCGAGATGACAGAAATTACACTGTCATGATGGGATCCTGAGGGAAGCTTCATAGACGAGGTCTGATTTGATCTAGGCAAAGGGGTTTCCAACAAAGTAATTTTTGCTGGCTGAGTTACAGAAGACAGTAAGTAACCCAGGAAATGGTTCCATGGACTAAGGCAATGGCCAGCAACCTAAAGCGTGGGTGCCAAAATATGACTTGCAAAGTCATATTTAGTTCCTCCATAAAACGAGGCCAATGTTTAGTTTGGGTTCCACTATGTTAGTGTTTCTTTGCTTGCTACTCCGTTGCTAGGCACCTTGGGGTCACATTGTTGCTTACAGTGTCCATTAAACGTTACTAAAGGGTTCAAAGATGTTTAGTTAGAAGAGTAAACCCTTAAGGTGTTCCTTCCCAGGAGCATTTTACATTTTTTAAGTGGACTGCTGAAGACAGAAAAGCTTTGGGTAAAATGTCAGGAGCAGGGTTGAACTTGGATTACTGTTTCAGTCTACTATAGACCCATAAGATGCCTGAATACTCTATTTCAAAGGGCTCTGCTCACTCCAGCCCCTGACAGAGCCAAAATTAGGAATTCTGTCATTTGAGTCCAATTTGGTTGAGATAGGGGAGTGTTTAAGGGACAATGACAATGTCTTTAGACAGAGGCCACAAGATAAGGAGATTTCAAGAGAAGGTCAGAATATTTAAAGGGAAAAAAAATGATTGATAGAGAAGACTGTGAACTACTGACCAAACTTTTGGGGGAGAAGTAAAATTACCTGGATGTCTATAAATGAGTGAACCCTAGGGTCTTGAAAGGATGGAATGAAGTTTAAAGGAGGAGAAGTAGTAGCTGAGTGATGGGGGAAAGGGGAATCAAAGGAGCAATGGGGAGAAAGATGTCTAACAACTCCTCTTCTTGCCCTATTTTTCAGGGGTTGTGAGAGAGTCATATGATCACAGATCTAAAGCTGGAAGGGACCCTACTAGAGGCCATCTATTCCAATCCCTTCATTTGACTGGAAAGGAAACCAAGGCTCATAGAAATTAAATGACTTGTCCCAGTTACACAGGTTCCCCATCCCTGCTCTAGTTCTTCTTACATGTAGTACAGTCACAGTGGGGAAGACTGCCTCAGGATAAAGTAGAGCTCCAATACCTGATCCATTTCACCCAACATCTGATGCTTGTATAGAGACACCTAGTCCTTGGCTCTTTCTTGAGTCAGGCATTAAACAGTGGTCTCACAGGTAATCCATTTGCTGAGTATGCAGACCAGTGAACCAAGTTGGAGCCCATGAATACTCAAGAAGGCTGTGTAACAATTCTTAAAGGCAGTGTCGTGTAACTCAAAGGGACCCGTAGTGGAGAAGGTGATGTTAACAGCCAACATGGCAGGCTGACTCTGTATTGTAGGCACACTGGTCACCCACAACATCACAGCCCCTTTGATGTGATGGGCCATGTGCATCCAACCTTTAGCATTGACAGTCTCCAATTACTTAGTTTGGGGAAGATTTTATCGATAAGCTGTACCTAAACTTTGTTAAAGAGATTTCCCTCTTCTGAGGAGCACCAGGTGAGGATGTTTACCAAAATGATGAGAGCCCAACCATACTACATTGGTCTCTTTAATGTGAATGGCCAGCCTGCTCTCCAACCCATATGGGATCCCAAAAGGTTGTTTGGTCTTCAAGCTCGGTTCATGGCTGACACCCTTATTTTAATTCCTGCTGGGGACTGAGTCCATCCTCAAACAAAAGAGACCTAGTGTCCCTTGTCTTCTCCCAGAATGTCTTTCTTCTGGTTGAAGTTTCTGGGTTTTTTTTTTTGGTATTAATATATAGTTTGTACATAAGCTCTCGGTGGAACCTCTTCTGTATCCTGGCTATATCTTAAAGTCTGAGATACCAGCTTTCCCTACTTTCCTGCCTCAGTTTCACCAGAAAAAATTGCCGAAATTATTTATTGAGAATCAATGTGTACATAGTGTTGACATGGTCTATTCCTTCTAACTGCTTTCACATGGGTAGATGTAATACATCCACATCACTGGAGACTTTATTTATAGTCCTGCCTGTGTGTTCCCTAAATAGTAACATGTAACTTCCTACTGTCTAATCCTGTGCTTATTTGAACTGGGATCAGTCCTCTCTGCAATGTAACTGTTGCCCACATCCTGGCAAATTAGAAATGCAGAAGAAAGCAAATAGAATTTGGAGATGCAGGGATTCCAGGTTCAGCCTTGATAGAAATATGTCTCAGTATCCAGTAGGGAAAATAGACAGAGATAGACAGGGCTGGGATGCAGCTTTGAGAAGTGGGAGCAGAGAAGAATATGGATTCCAAAGAGAGCTAGGTCTGAGAACTGAATGCTAAGCTGTGAAGACAATGTACCTGAGTTACCCACCTAGCAGAGACACTTTATCTAGGGGAAATAGTATGAGAAATGAAATGATATCAGGGATCAGTTTTGTGATGCTGTTCCTTATGAGCCTCCACTGATGTGCTTGCTGCCTCCCTGATTATCAGTTTACAGCAATTATCAATCAGGGACATTCATGTGTTCCCTATTTCTATTCCTCACTACCAGTGTACGCTCACTTTGGGGACCCTCTTCCATTAGAAAGTGTATGTATTTGTGAGAAAGTAAGCCTTAGAATAATGGGGGAAATGGTTCTGTAACTGCCATTCTTATTATGCTATCTTAACAAATGTCTTTATTTTAAATAAATTATGTCTTTTGGATGACTACTTAGAAAACAAAAAAAGAAGCCTGTTTCCTTTGGACATGGATTTCTGCTGACATTGGTTCTGTTAGTGTGAAGGGAAAAAGAAGGGAAATCCTTTCTCCATCTTCCCACCCACCTCCTTCCACCTCTACTGGAAGTCTAAGGGAGGGAAATGATTTTTTAAAAAGGGCCAAAAGAGAGGCAGAGCTCTTTTATAGCTTACTCTCATAAACCATAGAAGGGAAGATTCCTCAGAGAAGAGTCCATCTTCATTGACTTTAATTTTTTTTAAATCGTATTTTTAAAAATTTTTCTGTAGTGGCTAGGTGGCACAGTGAATAGAGCACCAGCCCTGAAGTCAGGAGGACCTGAGTTCAAATTTAGCCTCAGACACGTAACACAAAAAAACTAGCTGTGTGACCTTGGGCAAGTCACTTAACCCTAATTGCCCTAAAAAAAGGCAAAAAAAAATGTTTTTTCCAATTACATGTAAAGATCATTTTCAACATTCATTTTTTGTAGGATTTTGAGTCCAAATTTTTCTCCCTTGCCTCTCCCCAAGATGGCAAGCAATCTGTTATCATCTTCTTTGACTTTAAATTGACAGTCATCAAAGGCAGCCCTCAGTCACTAGGGACCAGTTGGGAACTCCCTGTGTCATGCCACCCACATGCTATAAGAGGAGCATCGGGAGATGCCCTCCTTCTGACAAAGGTCTATGCCCCATTATTTTCTCGTGCAGATTGAAGGGACTCATTAAATTAAGCAGGGGTACTCCTGGGAAGCAGAAAAAAATCTTGGAACAAATAAACACTGTCAAGCAAAATGAATCCACACAGGGGCTGTGTCCAAAAAAGTACATCTCTTTTTCTCTTGTGTCTATCACCTCTTAGGAGGTAAGTAACAAGTTTCATCACGAGAGGTCCTCTGGAAACCATTAGAACACATTTTAAAATATACAGAAGAGAACAGAAGAAATTTCAGAAGGAAGCACTAACGGTACCATTTTGAAAGTAATGTGTAAAATGTCTATACTTTTTTTTTAAAAAAAGCAAGCTTTATGAATGGAGATTCAGGGTTTCATAGAGTATACATTTTTCTGTTCTATGAATATGAAAATTATCTTTCAGAATTAAAAAAATAAAAAATGTAAAAAGTCAGAGAAAGAAAATTTTAAGTGTGGCAATAATGTAGTTTTTATGGTACATAAAAATTAGTATAGTATATTCTGAAAGTGCTGGTTTTAAGAATGAAAGTCTTTGAGTAATAAAAGTTTTTGAATACGTGGTAAAAATGTGCTGTGCACTGTCTCCCCTCACTTTCTTCCAGCTGGGTATGTGGAAAAAGTGAACTCTAAGGTCCTCCCAGCTTTTGAATTTCTGAACAGCAGGGCTCTTTATTCAGCCTACTGGTAAGGTATCACTGAGCGGGGCAACTGGATTGTGGAAAGACAAGATTCAAAAGAAATGGGCAGGAGATGCCTTTTATTCTGCTACAGGAATTTGAGAGTTTAGAGAATTCAGACAAACAGCAACAGGTAGGAAGGAGAGTCAAGTATGATTGTGCTACCTTCCCCCCCAGGAGAGCTACTGGCTCCTTTGCCATTCCCCTCTCATTTCTATTCAAGAGGCAGTGATTAAATGAAGACCTAGTATGTCATTTCTTCAAGATTTCAATTTTTAAAGTTAAAATTTCAGCCTATTTGTTTTATTTCTCAAATATTTAATTTAAAATTTTTGTGTTGTGGGAAATTAAGATTGAGGAAACATAACAAGCCAGGCAAAAGCTATTATCTGGGCCACAATTTAAGATGATTATGGAAACAATTATCCGCTAGCCATCTGTGAATAAAAGTTATAATCAAGGCGTTAAATGCCCGGTGAGTAGGTCCAATGAGGTTTTTATAGATCTCCTCTAAAGCGCCATTTCTTAACAAAATCTTGTCCCAGGGCCAGATGGCAGTCCATAAGCTACACCTGAGCTAGGCAGTACTTTGGAATGGGAAGAGACAGTTAGTAGATTTTTTTTTTGCTTGATTTGCACATTTTTAAAAGGCCAGGAAAAGGTGAAAGTATAGATGAATATCCTAAGAATAAAAGTACTCCAGGATTATTTTGCAGTTGCCTTTGAATGGTCAATATTGGGAAAAATTTCTTTATATATTAAAAGCTATTCAGAAGAAAAGGGACTACTAGGTGGTGCAGTGCCAAGCCTGGAGTCAAGAAGATTCATCTTTCCTGAGTTCAAATCTGGCCTCAGAAACTTACTAACAGTGTAACTCCGGACAAGTCACTTAAACCTGTTTGCCTTAGTTTCCTCATTTATAAAATGAGCCAGACAAGGAAATGGCAAATAATTCCAGTGTCTTTGCTAAGAAATCCCCAAATGGGGGTCACAAAGAGTCAGATGCAACTGAACCAGATGCAAAAAGTCAGATGCAAAAAACAAAATGCGGAGGAATACTTAAATAATTTCACATATTGGTGTTTCGTCTTTTTTTTGAGGGGGGAAGGCAGGACAACTAGGGTTAAGTGACTTGCCCAAAGTCACATGGCTCATTTTGTGTTAAGTGTCTGTGGCCACATTTGAACTCAGGTCCTCCTGACTCCAGGGCAAGTGTTCTATTCACTGTGCCACCTAACCGCCCCTCACATATTAATGTATGTCATCTTTTTACAAGCTTCCACAAAGATGCCACCTAAAGAAATCTGTGAAGGAAGCCTGGGAAAATATCTGCTTCTTGAGTTAGTGGGAGATGCTTAATGGCTGACCAAATGAGTGTTTTATAAAGTTTTGATTAACTTTATGTGTAACCCAGGTATTTGCATAAGACTCCTTATTTTTGGAGAGTCTAAAACACCATACTGCTCACAAGGTAGAGCTAGGGAGACCTGGGGAGAAGAGTTGTTCTTTTGGTTTCAGAAGAGAGACACATGACTCCTAGAGAGAGAAAGAGACTATGAGAAGAACAAGACAAATAGAAAAGCTGGTATTTCAAGCATATCCCTATTTTCAGCCTATCCCACCAGAAACTTTGGGAAATTTTCCCACGGGTGAGACTGGGAACTCTATGCTCTCTTTGTCTCATTCTCTATCTCTTTTTGTCTCTCTCTTTTTGTTAAGCTGAAGATAGCTCACCCTGCTACCCCTTCAGTGGGAGAGTTCATTCTCCCTATGTTTTGTCTGGTATATTTTCATCTGCACAACCTCTTTGATTTCTGTTTGATATCTGCTTGGGTAAAAGGATTTAATCACTATCCATTATATGTGATCTTTTGTAACTAGCATTTGGTAGGAAGGTTGTCAAGCCTTTGGATACAGCTTGGGATACACCTTCCGCATCAAGGGATAGTGACCAGGATAAGCAGCAGTTTGAGAGTAAAAATTGTTTCCCCTGTGCTAACAATACTTGGGCAGAGGGGGGAGGCAGTTAGATTGAATGTTAGCCCAGTCTCCCCTCTTGAAGGGAAGGCATAGTAGACCAACCTTGTGGCCCCAATCTTGTTCTCACTGTCTTCCTTGAAAAGGGTTGGGTAATATATCAGATTGCTTGCTGTCTTGGGGAGGGGACAGGGGAAAGAGGGAGAGAGAAAAAATTGGAACTCAAAATACTATAAAAAATGAATGTTGAAACTATCTTTACATGTAAATGGAAAAAATAAAATACTATTTACAAAAAGAAAAAAGGGGGGGAGAGTAACACTAATGCATTGTTGGTAGACTTGTGAGTTTATCCAGCCATTCTGGAGAGCAATTTGGAACTATACCCAAAGGGCAATCAAACTCTGCATACCCTTTGATCCGGCAATACCACTGCTGATTACTAAAAAGGGGAAAGGATCTACATGTACAAAAGTATAGCATCTCTTTTTGTAGTGGCAAAGAAATAGAAATTGAGAGGTTGCTCTTTAACTGGGGAATGGCTGAAGTTGTGGTATATGAATGTAATGGAATACTTTTGTGCTATAAGAAATGACAAGCAAGCAGATTTCAGAAAAATCTGGTCGTACATGAACTGATGCCAAGTGAAGTGAGTAGAACCAGTAGAACATTGTACATAGTAACAGCAACATTGTTCAATGATCATCTATGATTTACAACTATGATATTACATCAGCAATACAATGATCCAGGACAATTCCAAAAAAAACTTATGATGGAAAATGCTATCCACATCTAAAGAGAGAACTGGAGTTTGAATGCAAATCAAAGCATACTATTTTCATTTCCTTTATTCTTTTGTGGTTTTGTTTCCTTCTGCAAACTGTAAATTTTTTTTTTACAGTTTCTTCTTTTACAACATGACTAATATGGAAATGTGTTTCACATGATTACATATATCAAATTGCTTGCTGTCTTAGGGAGGGGGGAAGAAAATTTGGAACTCAAAATTTTATAAAAAAATGAATGTTAAAATTGTCTTCACATGTAATTGGAAAAAATAAAATGCTATTTAAGAAAAAGAAAAAAGGAAAGCAATGGGTAAGATTCCAAAGATATCTATTCACATTTCTCTGAAGTCCACATTTAGACAGACACATGTGGACATACACACACACAGATAGGGATAGATCAATAGGTGCCAAATACAGTAGCTGAACCAGGTGAGCAGCCAGCCATGATCAGCAACTTGCCTGATTTACAACCCAGAAGTAAATTAACTCATCAGCTGAAATACTATAACCCAGAAACAAGGGAGTGACTAGTCTACTAGCTATGCCATATCCAGATGTGAACTCGATGGGCTAAATTTCTGGGCTAAATATTACCACTTTAAGTTTGAGCCCACTCTTCCTAAAGATGGGATGACAGAGGGGGTAGGAAATGGACTTTACTGCAGAGAAACTTGAGTTAAGAAGACCAATTAAAAGGCTATTGCAGTAATGCAGAAGGAATATGATGAGAGTCTGAAATAGGATTTCCTCAAAGGGAATGAGAAGAATTTCAAATTTACATATATTCCTCATCTGAAAATTATATCTGAAAAAAAATGTTTTATTACCATGGTGATGGTACAGTGCATGTACATATATTTGCATGTGCACATACACATAAGAAGCTTTAGTGAAAATATATTCATTTAGAGTTCTAAATAACCTAGAGTATATTTTATAATAATTAGCCTTGAGAACAACAACAAAACAACATTTTGTTAGTTATAATCATCTGATTACATATTGAAAATTTAGAAACATGCACACCTATGTTTCTTTCCGCAGTTCAAATAATAGTGAACAATAGGCCAATGAGTATTCTTACTGCCTGACCTGAAGGAGGTAATTGATAACAGCAAAAGACCTAATTCTATGAAAATATTCATGACAGCATTATTTATAATAGTAAAAAAAATCAGAAACAAACCATAAGCCCCATGAAACTGTAATACATAAACATAACAGTATATTCTTGTTCCAAAAGGAATGAGAAATATGAAGAATTTTTTTTAATGGGAAAATTTCTATGAAGTGATGGAGAACCCAGAACCAAGAGACCAATATCTATAATTGCTAAAGTCAACTTTAAACAGTGACAAAAATCCGATAAAAAATATTCAACAACATTGGTACTCACAAAGTATATACATTCTTTTAACAAAGGAAAACTACTGAAGTGTAAGATTGCCTTGAAAACAAACAAAATTGGAAAAGGAATCCTAAAATGATGCAGCATCTATGCCCCCTTCTGGGAGCTGCAAAAAACTACAGGAGGAGGAGTCAACAATGAGGAATTGTGAGAGGCAATGCTTTCTGGGAGCACTTCCTACACACAGAGTGCCAAAATTAAAAAGGAACTTAGAGATCATATGACCCAATCATACCTATCACTCCACTACCTCAGTCAAAGTGATAACTCAGAAAGATCTTAGCTTATAAAGGCCAATATCTTCCACTATGTCTGGGGTCATCTCCAGCGGTCTTGATCTGTAACTGGCCAGTAGACCCAGATGAATCTGGGGAAGAAAGTGAGGCTGATGACTTTGCACAGCCCTGCCTCACTTAAATCCAATTCACTTGCAAGTCATGGCATCATGATCCTCTTTAAGAACAAAGGCCAAACAACAAGAAGAATCTTCAGGGACCTATTGCCTACAGGGTGAAATATAAACTCCTCACTCAGCCTAGCATTTTAAAGCCTTCACATTATGGTCCAACCTATCAAAGTGATTTTCCTAGACTAAAAGTCTGAACATGTCACTTCCTCTCTCTCTCTCCTTTTCAATAAACTTCAGTGACTCCCTATTAAGTATAAGCTTAAATATAAATTGTTTTCTGTATGTTGAAGCTTTTCACATTCTGGCCCCTTCCTGCCTTTCCAGCCTTATTACACTTAGCTACTCCACACACATTCTGGTTTTTTGTTTTTTTTGCTTTTTGGAGGGCAGTTTGGGGTTAAGTGACTTGCCCAAGGTCACATAGCTAGTTTTTTTTGTGTGTGTTAAGTGTCTGAGTCCAGATTTGAACTCAGATCCTCCTGACTCCAGGGCAGGTGCTCTATTCACTGCACCACCTAGCCACCCCACTCACCACTTGGACATAACTGGCCTCCCTGCCATTCCTCACTCCACCTGTTATTTTGCTTCGACTCTCTCCTATGCCTTCAGTTTTCACCTTCCTCATCTCTGCTTCTGGGAAATAATGGTTTCCCTCAAAACTCAGTGAAGCCTTTCCTGATTCCCTTGCTGCCAGTACCTCAAATCTAACTTGTCTTATTTTGTGTATATTCTTGTACCACATTTTCTGTAGCTACTCTTCCCACTCCTTATTTCTAACAGACCAGGTCCCCAGAGTACAGCTGCTGTGTCTCTTCTCAGAATTCCCGGCTTGGCCCTAAGGGTTTGGGGTAGTTTTTTAATGCTGTTCTTTATGAGCCTCCAATGATGTACTGCTTCCCTGATTATCACTTTATATCTAACCTTTTTTTGGTCTTTTTTTGGAAGGGGGAAGGTGTGTTAAGTGTGTTAAGTGACTTGCCCAAGGTCACTATCAGTTTATATTAATTAGTCGGACTTAATTTAATTTACTAAGAAAGTATAGTAAGAACAATTGGCAGAAAACATTCCTCCCAAAAGTCTGTGACACATTCTCCCTCCAGTACATATGGAGTCCAGGGGAAAATGGACTCGAACTTGGAGCACGCTTCACCTAGGGGGACCTAGGTTTCTGGAAGTCCTTTTCTCTCTTTTGTGGGGCATGTTGTAGCTTTTCTGATGGAGTTTCTATGGAACCTAGAGTCTGACTTTCCTCATCCTGACTAGTCTGTTATTGGCCCCCAAAGCAGACATTTCAGACTGTTCTGAAGAAGCTCCTAGGATGCTCATCCAAGATCCTGCTCATCCTTCAAAGTTTTCAGGGTCCTCCTCAAGCAAAGGGGATGGAAGTAGGCCAAGGCTGAAGCTGAAGCGCTCTCTCTCACCCCATCCCAAAGCAATTCCTTGTCAGGTTCATAGCTGAAAACCTTCTATCCAAAACTTCCAGACTCTCAAATCTCAATTCAAAATTTGAGACTTATTCTTAACCTGGTTAAGCTATCCAGACACAGCATTTTACCACTTACTTTGAGTAGGGTAGAGTAATTGATTGACCTATTCAATGACAGAGACGATTTCCCCTTTGGTTTTGTACTCTAGTGCTAAGCACAGTCCTGGGCCACACAGTAGGTACTTAACAAATGTTTGTTGAGTGATACTTATACAGACTTATTTCAGTTATCCTCCTTCATGTACTACACAATCCGAACTGGTCCATGGGCTATTTCTGAACCTCAGCATTGTTATATCCCCAGTCTCTAAGCCTTTGCATGGACATTCTCCCATGCCTAGAGTGTCCTTCCTACTCACTTCAGTCTCTTGTAATCCCTGGCTACCTTTCAGTCTTAATTCATGTGCCACCTCCTATGGGAAGCTTTCTGATTTCCTCTAGTTATTAATGCTCACCTCTTCCTCAGATCATCTGTGTCACTCGTGATTCAAGGTACCCCAGATTCTGCATTCAAACAGATTGGGTGCAATCTCAGGGGTTGATGCAAAAGGTCAGGGTCTCTTTGACTTCTTATGTACTCACACAGAAATTGCTGTGGAAAATCTCGAAATAGGCTCATCTAGGTTTCCACAAACATGGCCAGCAGGATTCCTCCTCCCATCATACAAATAATTATGATAACAAATGCATATCAGGTAAAAGACCTTTATTTAACCCAACAGAAGGATGCAGGAAGTGCCAAGAATTCATAGGAGATCACACATACAGAAAATAATAAAGTGTTCAGAGAGGGGAACGGGGTGGGGGGATGAAGGGGATAAACATTTATATATCGTGTGTGCTGGGCAGGCTACTAAGCACTTTACAGATATTATCTCCTTTAATCCTCACAACAACCCAGGGAAGCAGGTGCTGTTGTTATCTCCATTTTGTAGCTAAAGAAACAAGCAAATAGAAGCTAAGTGACTTGCCCTGGGTCACACAGCTAATCTGTATGTTAGGCCACATTTGAATTCAGGTCTTCCTGACTCCAGGCCCAGCACTCTAGCCACTGTGCTTCTTCTTGAAATCCACTCTGATTCTGTACCTTCCAGACATCCAGACAGACCATTGGAACTCCAGAGACAAAGTTCTGGAGGACCCAACCCTCTGGTCCTGGGACCAAGCCCTCTTGATTGATGAACTATGAAGGCAAGTTCACATGACACCAGCCATGCTTCCCATTCCATCTTCTGTAATCTGGTCCACTACTGCTCATGTAGCAAACCTTTCACCCCCAACATGCTTCTGCTGTTCATCTTTTGGTCTGAGTACTGTGATCAATCGATAGCACCATTTCTCCTGGAAAGACTATGTCAATCAATTCCCCACCCACCATCCTTGTGACTTCCCAGAGCAAAGCCCCCTTCCCTGGCCACAACTCCCCTCTAAGTATTATACTCCCTCATTAGAATGTAAACTGCTTCGCTTTTTTATTTGCATGCCCAATGATTAACACATAGTAAGCACTAATAAGTGCTTTCATTCATTCAAGTTCCCCTTGGAAAGGAACTAAACTTGGATAGTCAATGAGGCAGCACACTGATATTTCAGTGAAACCTCTCCTCTCCTCCAGGCTTTACAGTCACTCCCAGAATTGTAATGCCGTCCTATAGTTTTTGTACTCCCTCAGAAACAGCTGCTAGATGTGCAGCTCCATTTCCATCAAACCAGTACTATCCCATTAGATTGTGAGCTCCTTGAAGACAGGGACTGTGTTTTGCCTCTTTTTGTATCTCTAGGGCTTAGCATGGTGTCTGGCACTAGTTGGTTTTTAATAAATGTTCATTGACTAACCAGCTAAGTAGCTCATGGCTACGTTGGGACATGGCAAGATGACAATCTTTCCTTTCCCTTCACTTGTGTTATAGCTTTGTTCTCTTGGTGCTCTTTTAACCCCCTTGATGCAGAGACCATATGGGTAATCTTTCTCCAAAAGGCACACCACTCAGGAACTCCCCTGTTCTCAGAGAATCTTCAAATTCTCAAACCCCACAGCTGGCACTGCTTAAGTAACCTACCCTGTTGAGCTAACGGGCTAGCTTCTAGGACTATATTGCTTAGAAAATTTATATTCTCCCTCCTCTACACAGGATATTAGGTTTTGGGAACACTGTGAACTCTCCTCTTGGGTTATAGGGCAAGCATATATCTGCTTCAACCATGTACTTCTGCAGAAAGTCAGAACACTACTACAGCCCATATGCTACTGCAGTCTCTTGGGCTGGAAAAATCCACTCTCCATTTTCCAGTGTCTGATCCAAACTCAAAAAGGGAAACAGGAAAATAGAAAGCAACTATGAACTTGAGGTCCAGTGTTGTTTGTCCTGTGTTTTGCAGAAAGGCAGCCATACTGATTGACTCTTGAAAGGAGAAGGGATAAATCCCACTGCCCTCAACAAAGGTACTGGGGAAGAAAGGCAAAGGAAGATGGAAGGAAAATAAGCAGGCCTGTTTACAGGGCATCTCAAAGAGATGGCTCCTCTCAGAATGAATGAATAGGTAAGTGTCTAGCATGTGCCAAACACATTCTAAGTGCTGAGGTCACAAGTAGAAAATCAAGATGGTCTCTATTCCCAAGTGGCTAACATTCTAATAGGGAGTGACGACACATGTAAGAAGGTTTAGATACAGGAATTCCCTTAGGGTCCTGTAGCTATGGTGCATGTTAAGACCTGGTCAACTGGAAGGTGCAATGGCAAAACAGATGGAGCTCCAGGGAAGTAAAGGAGGGCTACAATCTGTGGGGCTGAGAGAAGCAAGGCAGTTGACAGAGCTACAAGCTTATTCCTTTGCCCAACAGGATGTGTGGATCACTTAGCACTTTTTTGCTTTAGGTGAAGCACTTATTCACCATTCATTTTGAAACCTGTTAAGTCAGAGACAGGTAGATAGGTATAGATATAATTCCTTCAGAATTAGACTGGAGCAAATGGAAGCAAATGACTTCATGAGAAATCAAGATACTATTAAACAGATCCAAACAAATGAAAAAATAGAAGGCAATGTGAAATATCTCCTTGAAAAAACCACCGACCTGGAAAACAGAT
>CM053582.1:330894653-330916575 GCA_028627135.1 Pseudochirops cupreus | reverse complement strand
GGGGATGAGAGGTGGGATGATGGAGGGGAGGGCACGATGGAGGGGAAGATTGCTGGAAGTACACACTTCTGTAAAGGGACAGGGACAGGGTAGAGAATAGAACAAGGGGGGTGCGGGATAGGAAGGAGGGACATATAATCAATCTCTCACAATATGTCCACTGTGGAGATGTTCTGCATAATTACACATGTACAGCCTGTATTGAATTGCTTGTCCTTCCAGTAGGGGTAGGTGACAAGGGAGGAAGGGAAAGAATCTAGAATTTAAAGTTCTATAATCAAATGTTAAAAATATATATGTATATATATTATTAGTATTATTAACCACATGCAACTGGGAATTAAGATATACAGGCACTGGGGTAAGGAGACCCATCCTGCCCTACTGGAAAGTCAGAGGGGTGATGGGAGAGGACATAGGAGAGAGCAGATTGGGGGAGGGGCTATATAGTGGGATAGCTGTTTTGGGGTGGTGGGTAGGGGAAAGTTGGGGAGAAAATTTGTAGAAATGAATGATGTAAACAAGAAAATAAATTAATTAATTTTTTAAAAATTTGATAAATTTTGTTTAAACATAACCACCCCTTTCCTACCCACACCCAATTAAGCCCACTTACAAAATACATTTTCTGAGAAGTTTATTATAGGTTGTTAATAGAAAGGATGTGTCCTTTAATTTGGATATGATGGTATTTATGTCGATGGCTGCATTTCATCAGTTTTGTTGCACCTCCAGAGAATACTCATGGCCTGAGCAGAGCGCACTTCGGCAGAACTCTGTAATATGTTATATGTGAGAGTGACTCACAGTTATTCTAGCATTAGAATATAATAAACCCATTCTGCCATCATAGTTCTGATCTTTTTCTTTTAACATATTACATCTATTCACATACACATACACATTTACCTGGCATGCATGTGGCTTGACCCCTGTGTGTTTCAACATGTGTATTCTGAGAGAATATAGTTTGGGCAATGTCCTTCCACATATTGAACATATAAACTCCCGCTTGGTTCGACCCTTTTCAGTTGATGCTCCTGAGTCTTCTTCAGCAGTAGAGGAAGTGGGTACATCACTTTTCCGGGTATGTCGAATGAGGTGTGCTCGTAAAGAAGCACTATATTGAAATTCTTTTTTACACAACTAAAAAACAAAAAATTAAATTCAGTAATTTATAAATACATTTAATTTTAATCCAAATAAATGGAAATTCCATCAAATTCTCCCTCACTAAACATTTATTGAGGCTCTGCTTGCCATAGAGCTCTGGAAGACACATAAACATAAGACAAAGATTTGGTTCTGCTCCTCGGGTTACAGTATAAGTATATATAAATAAGCATATATACACAATATAAAGTAGGAATGATTTCTAAGCAGTACATCAATTATAATTATTTTTTATAATGAGATACTTTCATTAAAAAAAAGCCCACAATACACTCTATTACTTAGATCAAAAAAGTACTTAACACAAAGATTAAGAACTATCATTTTCCCCAAAAAAGTTACATGTTGAATTTATCATATGCTTAAAAAGAAAAAGCAAACTATGAAATAAGAGGTTCTCTGCTCCATGTATAATCCTCATTTTCTATTCTACTTTGTATATTGAAATGCTCATTTTATTTGGTGTTAAGTTCAGAATAAAAAAAAATTCAAAAAACAATGAAATGGTCAACAATTTTTTCTATTTGACATGGGGATATTTTTTTTTCTTGGTACTACACTCTTTTCCCCTCTTCCTCATATCTTATCACTCAGACGCTCTCTGTCACTCTCTCCTCCTTCACCCCAGTCTCACATTTAGAGGTAGCCTTACTGTTTCCCAAGACTAACCCCTCTACCTGCATAGGCGATCCCATTCCATCTTGTCTCCTCTGACAGACTGCCCTTTTTTCCCCACTTCATTACTTATTTTCAATATCTGTATGTCTACTGGTTCCTTTCCTACTGCCCACAAACATGCCCATGTCTCCCAGTAATGAGAATGGGAATCTGAAGATCTTCCCTGCCCCTTAATAGACCTAGTTTGGAAGACCTTTCCTGCTTTGAAAGTAAATTCTGCCCCCTAATAGGCTGAATGTAGTCACATGGAGCCTCTAGTGGGAGGAGTTTGCTGAAGGGAAGCAGAGCCCACAGGAAGCCAGTAGTCAGAGCCAGAGAGACAATGGGGGGGAGAGAGAGAAGTCTGTGAGTAAATACTGATCTTGTATTTGTTTGTGGGAAGGCTGAAGGATGCTGTGGCTCTCAGCATTATCATGGCTTCTGCATATCTTTGGTACTGTGATAAAATCAGCTTACTGGTTTGGGGATTCAATTTTCTGGTGTCTAAATAAATGCTTCAGTTCTGTCCTATACCTGGAGAATCTGTTATATTTTTTGCGATCGACCATCACGCAATATTTATAGTCACAGTCTTTATCATGATTGTGAGAGCTGGAAATATTGCATTGGTGCTGTACTCCCCCATCTTCAAAAAAAAAAACTTTGCTTGATCCTTTTATCTTTGCTAACTATCATCCTATACTTCTTCTGCCTTCTGGGATTAAAATCCTTGAAAAGGACTTTTATAGTCAATGCCTCCACATTCTTCTCACTCTCTTCTTTTTAAAAAATTTTTTAAAATATATTTTTTAAAAATGTATTTATTTACTACAATCCCTTGAGTTCCAAATTTTCTCCCCCTCCCTCTCCTCAACCTTTCCCTCCATGGCGGCATGCAATCTGATATAGGTTCTATTCTCACTCTCTTCTTAACCCCTTCCAATCTAGCTTCCAACTTTATCATTTCACCAAAACTGCTCTCCAAAGTCACTAATGATCTCTTAGTTGCCAAATACTCTTCTCAATCCACATTTTCCTTGATCTGCCTGTAGCCTCAGATACTGAGGAATTATCTTTCTGATAAACAAAACCAAGAAAAATCCACAAGAAAACAAAAATATAATTTTTTTTAAAACTGCACAAAATAGTTACTGGAGAAAAATTAACCTAAAACAGGATACCAGCATATCAGAATAATAAAAAATACCAAGCCATCACAGATTCAGAGGTGTCTTCTAAATAGCAGAAACTTACCGGGCACTTGTAATCTTTGGTTCTTTCATGCTTTAATGTGTGCATGATAAGTGCATAGCGTCTCTGAAAATCCACTCCACACTCGTTACATCTGTGTACTGTTTCTTCTTCTGTGTTCTCAGTAGCCTCTCTTTTGGGCTGCTTCATTTTTTTCCCCCTTTGAACTAATTTCAGAGCAACCTAATCACAGAGCAGAAAACACATTTTACAGGAATGTTGATTTTGATACCCTCGTTTCTTTACCATTTTGCTGATATGATTTGAAACTCCTAGAATGGCAATTAGGATCTCATGCTTCCCCCGACAGTCAGTTACATCTTTTCTATAGGCATACTTTTTATGAACAAGTCAACTTCAACATTAGGTTAAGATGAGAAGTGCACACACACGGACCACCGTACCTGCTGAACTGCTGACTTAGGGCTGGCTTTCCTATTCTGAAGCTTTTTCTCTATTCCTTTGTGTAGCCGTATATATCCACCTTCACTAACAGAGCGCTGACGGAGCCTGCTTTTGTAAGTGTCATCAGGGCTGAGGGCTGCCTTCTCTTGCTGTGCAACAGGGCTTCCTTGGACCTGTGCTGGTCGATTATGTTTTTGCTTGTGATCTTCTGCAATGTCCTCAGCACAGCTATCTTCAAATGATTTGCTATCCTCATCATTTTCCATTTCTTTGTCCACTGGAGTACTGGCGTCCCTTTCCTCTGCCACAGAGGGAGTGGGAAGAGCACTGGAAACTTTGTCATCTTTTCTGGTATCTGAAGTTTCTATTTCAAGAATTATCATGTTGCTGTCTGTCACTGTTTCAGACTTAATTCCAGAATGTGAATGGGTTATATTTTCTGTCTGTACTAAAACAGACTGAGACTCTGAACAAACCTGGGGCTCAACCTGCTGTGTACTCTCACCTTCCTGCCCATCACCTGGGAATTCTCCATTTATCGATGACACATATGCACTGGTTTCAAGATCTGGAGGTACAACTTCTTCAATGTTGCCCACAGTTTGCCCTGTACCTCCATTCTGCTCTGGTAGACTTTGAGTAGATTCAACTGTTTGTACTTCACCTTTTTTGTATACAGTAATCTGCTTTTCTTCCATTAGCTTATGTACACTTTCACAGATTTCCAAGACTTCAGGCATGAAAAGGTGGCGGGCCAAGATGGCAACATCCGCCATGCTACAAAAGTCAAAACTTAACACCGAAGTATAAGCAAACTCCAGCAAGGGAAGAAAACTTGACTTACAAAAGCCTGTACAGAACAAAGGAGGAAAGTGACAGATTGTAAAAGGAAAAATTACAAAAAACCATATTGAGCTGGTGTAAATACTGATATTAACACTCTCCCATCACTAAAAAATAAAAGTCAAACATAACCCTTTATTCTATCCCCATACAATCCTGTCTCTGCTCTGACCATGAACACTGGGGAATAGAACACAAAATAAATACCCATTTTCTTCTGTTATGTTCTCTTAAAACAATTTATTGATATATTTTGTTTTTAAATCACCTTCATTTCCAAATATATTCCTCCCTGTCTCCCTATGAAGACAGACATTCCTTATAACAAAGAATTGAAAAAGAATTTTAAAAAATCAGCGGAATCTGAGAATATTGCTGAACTCTCTTCCAATTACTCCTGCGGGGATAAATTTTTTTGTTGTTGCTTTTTTTGGAGGGGGAAGGCAGGGCAATTGGGGTTAAGTGACTTGCCTAAGGACATGTGGCTAGTAAGTGTTAAGTGTCTGAGGCCAGATTTGAACTCAGGTCCTCCTGACTCCAGGACTGGTGCTCTATTCACTGTGCCACCTAGCCGCCCCAAGGATAAATTATATGGATAAGAATAGTTCTTAATTCAGAACTGTTCATTTTATTAACTATCTGCTTTCATCATGAAAGGCTGCACTTGGATTGTTAAATGAGTGTGCTTCAGTGGTTCACTAGGGTACTGTGTAATAATATTATATGGGTTTTTATAGCAAACATTTCCCCTGCACATTGATCTTTCACTTGCTTTCAACTTTCTAAGAAAGGTAGAAAAGGGAAATACCCTTATATGTTTCTCTTTCTGCCTGAAGATATATAAAAGGTAGGAAAATGATCCCAAAGTGTTGCACACTACATTCTGAAGGTGAATTGTTTAGTCTACCTAGTCTAAGATTCCTCCCCTCTATTCAGTCACAAAAGTCAAAGGGAAAAGAACGCCACAGGACTGAATATTAAAACAGTAAAAAATAGGCACCAACACTTTTGCTGCCCTGTATCTCTTTTTGGTCTTTTGAAAGAATGGGAACATCTATACTAGTAATTACCAAGAGGGAAATTTCATCAGAAATGAATGCACAATTATAAACATACAATTTTATAAAATACCACTTACTATCACAAGTGCTTTCCTGGTCAATTAAAAAGTATTACAATTGTATATATAGCTTATATTACCCTATCTAAAATGCTACATTTTTCCAATATTCACTTGGAAAGTTAAAGGCACTAAATCTCAGTCGAAGCACAGCAAATTTTCAAACGATTCATTTAAGCAAGGCAACAGACATAGGACCAGTTTTATATTTGATTGAAAATTTACTGAATTTGATTGTTAAGACATATTTTCTAAATTAAGGTTTCAAACACCAGATACAGAGATACTTTTCCAGTCAGATGTGTTAGCTACAAGATAACTGCAGACACATACAAACACATCAAGGACACTGATACTTTACTCCATGGTGTCTAAAAGTAAAAGCCCTGTGACAAATATCAGGGATTTTTCTGCTATCATCACCATGGGTACTTACACCTTAAGTGGTGGGAATAAAAAAATAAGATATTTTTTCCAAGCCTTGTCCTGTGTATCATTCTTAAAATGAGAAAAAGTCCAAGCTAGTACAGCTCTGTTTGCTCCCTGACCCCTCTTAACTACAGCAAATATTCTCACTCTGGCTCCATATACTTCATATATATGAAGAAAAAATAAAAATAACTTAGACGTTTTACCTGACAAATCCACCACAGCTTCATGACTGGAAACAGCTCCCTTTTCTATAAAAAGGTCTCGGAAGTACTCGCTGTTAGCCGACAAAACAGACTTATGAGCTCGGTACTCTTCTCCCTCAATTAACAAAGTAACATCACAGAACTGATTGTTAAGTCTCTGCTGATTCAGCTGTTTTAAGACTGCTCGACAATGTTTTGGTGAAGACTGTTTCACAACACCTTTAGTGTCAACCTATCAAAAAGAATTTCAAGATCAAAAGCTGTATGTTAACACTGTCTATCATTCATGAATGAACTGTCATCAATTAATGTAAGTTGGTGTTCTACTTCAACACCCTTTAAAATGTTTTTCAGTTTTCAGTTTTCATTTATTTTTTTCTTGCTCCCACCTCTTCCTGCCTGGATCGCTCCCCACACTCCACCCCCATCCCCGGAAATGAAAAAAAGAAAAAGAGCAAAATGCTAATGACAAGTAGAGTCAAATGCTGTAGACTGGCAATGGCCAAAACCGTGTCTCGTTTTTTTCATTAGTTTATCACAACACACCAACAGACTCAAGCTGTCCCCACTTTTTCTGCCTCTCTTTCCTCTCTCACCCATCACGCTATACAAAAGTCACAAAAGGCTGTTAATTTACTACCTAAATTCTGAAGGGAAAAAATGATGGGGATATTTAGAAAGGCTGAAAAGACATTACCAGAACACCTTTAACTTACCAACCTAACATGCAACTACTTGGTAATATTAAATTGACAAATGTACTTTTTGGATCCCTAATGCTAGTTTCTGGTTTAATATTAATGCCATTAGCCGAAGGTTCTTAGTGGTTTTAGAAAAATAAAATCCACTAGGACCAAATACTCTTATTATATTACTACAGTTACAATTTTAAAGCAGTGGTAAAACGCCACTTACAAATACAAGTTCATGTTTGGATATTGGCTTCTTTTTCACAGTCTTGGACACTGCACTGGGAACAGACGCAGGATTGCTTTGGTCATCATCTGTTTCATTGCTCTCTTCAGTAGATTCTAGTTCTAATCCCAATTCTTCCAACATTTCAGAAGTATCTGATATTGGGCGGGATCGATCCAACTTCTCCTGGCATTTGCTACACTCTTTAATATAATCTTTTACTTGCTTTAAAATACCTAAAGAGAAATGAGAATGAAAATATTATATGCAGATCTGCTCCCAATTTAAATTTAGAAGTGAGAAAAAACAACCTGTGGCTCACACTATTCAAGTCAAATCAACAAGGATTTCAAATTAAGCACCTGCTATCTGCCAAGTAGTGTACTAAAAGATGGGACACAAAGAAAGACAAGAGAGTCCCCGCTCTCAAGGAGCTCAGTCTACTGGGGAGACTTCATGAAAACAACTGAGTACAAACAAAATACACACAGAATAAATTAGAGATAATTAACAGAGAGAAGGCCTTGAGAGGGATTGGGAAGCAGTTGTAGAAGGGGGGATTCTAGCTGGAATTCTAGTATAAACCAGTGATGCCAAGAGGTAGAGATCAAGGAGAGAATCCAAGACATCGATAACTGCCAGAGAAAAGGCTTAGAATTGAGAGACGGCCCAGCCAGAAGGCCAGTGTTCCTAGATCACAGGGTACAAGGAGGAAGTATAATGTCTAAAAAGACTAGAGAGGTAAGGGATGGGGAGGCAGTTATGAAGGGCTTTGAACATAAAACACAAGATTTTATATTTGATACTGCAAGTGAAAAGGAGCCACTGGAGTTTATTAAGGGGAGGTAGGGTTGGATGGTGACATGGCCAGATCTATACTAAGTGGAAGATAGACTGGAGTGGGAGAAAATTTGAGGCAGGGAGATCAACCAGAAGGCTACTGCAATGGTCTAGGTGTAAAGTAAATGAAGAGTTGTGACACATCAAGGTAGTGGCAGTGTAAGAAGAGAGAAAGGAACACATGTGAGAGATGTTACAAAGGCAAAATGAACAAGCTGTGGCAGCAGATTGGATATAGGGAAAGTGGGGAATGAAAGTGAGTCATGAACGACACCCAAGTTGTGACTCAGAGGATATTGTCACCCCTGACAAAAACCGGAAGTTTGGAAGGGAAAAGAGTCTGAAGCACAATAACTGGGAAGTTTGGAAGGAGAAAGTTTGAAGGAAAAGATAAAGTTTAGTTTAGAAAGCAAGTTCAGTTTATCGTGGCCATTAAGTTGATACAATGATACATCATTGTACATAAATCAATTGTCTAGAGGTCAGCATGCATTTTTCCACAGAAAGTTCTATTTATGAACTTAAATGCCACTGAATGATTAACCTATTATAAAATTGTTTCAATGGGAAAATACATTCCCAAATTTTAAGTGAGGGTATCAAGAATACACGCCCTCTTTCCCTAGGCAGGATTTCTTTCCCCCTGCACATTCCTGGCAGTAGGCCCAGAGGGTGCCCAGCAATATTTCTCATAGTAGCTATGGATTCCATTTCATGATTATTCTAGTACTGGGAGTCTGAGATTCCATCAGTCAGGTCACTGGTCTAGTGCTATGTGTATGGAATAACAGCTCTAGAGGATGGGGAGCAGTGGTTCCACTGGAGATAGAGGTCCATAGCCCACTGCCTCAGGGGCTACAACTAGAACAAGAGATCTAAAGAAAATCTCAACAAAAATGCCTAGAAAGGTAGATTTTTAAAAAACATACAGATCATTTCTATGCTGGGGACCTGCAAGTCAGAAACTGCCTACATAGTCAATATTGGGCACATTTTAAATGCAAAAAAGTAGTTTAAAAAGTAGTAAAAACAAATCACCTTTGAAAATAAGGACAAACAAAAGCATTAAATGATCGTTTTCCCAAATACAAATCCCCTAACCACAGTGTTTCAGTTCTTCAACTGCTACATAGGAAGCGTGTAGTTAGACTGAGCTGTTACCAGCTTGAATATGACCAATTAGTTGGCTTTCTTACTAGATTACCCATGCAATGACTGTGAAAATCTGGTTTGGTGATTGGGTCTCCGTAGCTTATCCAGGCCGCAAGTGCTGTGGTCACTCATGGCTTGATCACGCTTCTGATAGGCACTGACGCTTTGACCCACACCATTTCTGACCTAGGCTGGTTTGTCCTTCTTTAGGCAACCTGATGCTCTCCCTCAGGTACCCCCATGTTGGAATCGGATTTAGTGTGGACATTTGATTGTCTTAGCCTGCTACATTCCAGAACTCCCTATTTCCAGTGATTCCCCCAGGAGGTAGGGATTATAGGCATGCAGCATTGCTGTGGAAATGTAGAGGCAAACCTGTCAGGTGTCTTTGCTGCTGAGCAAGGAGAAAGAAAGGAATGCTTCAAATTTAATTAATACAGGGTACCCTAAGAATCAAAAGATGGACTTCTTTCTGGTTGGGTATTGTTTCAACAATTCTGGCTACCTCCTTTTACTGAAGATTTAAGTTTTGAGATCAATCAGTAAACAAGCATTTTTTAAGTTCTAAGTTTCAGGCACTGTGTTAAATTCTAGGAATAAAAAGATGAAAGCAAAACAGTCCCTGTTTTCAGGAAATTACTTAATTCCCATGACATCACAGTATGCATAAACCCATTTAAATGACTTAAGTAATACAACAAAAAACAAAAAAAAATCTATTTGTCAAAATGAAAAAGTCATTGAAAAGACTTCATTTCAGGTGACAAAGTTATTGTTTTCTCATCAATCTGACCTGGGCTTTTAAATTAATTTCTATAAGCAATTCTTGTTCATTTATCTAAGAATCTTGTATTTTATATTGCTAAGAAAATTGAGGATTATTCACAGGGCCTGAATCTCCTCTTCATCTCAAAACTTGAAATCACAACCCAAGCATGATCTCTTCCTTTCCCTTAGTCTCTAACAACGAGGTGGCCCCCTTTGCCAAGGTCAAACCCTTCTCATTGGCCTTTGATCCCAATCCCGCCATACTTCGGTAGATTCCCCTCCCAATTATCCCCTCCCTCCATTATCAATCTCTCCTGGTCTATTGGTTATTTCCCCTATTGCCTTAAAACATGTCTAAATTTCCCCCAACCTTAAAAACCTTTACTAGATTGTACCATCCCCCCTCGAGGCAGGATATTTTGCCTCCCTTTCTTAGCTAAACCTTAGTAAAAAACTATACTAGATACCTTCATTTCTCCTTTCCCTCACTCTTTAACCCTTTGCAATCTGGCTTCCCCTACCTCACTGAACTAAAACTATTCTTTTCAAAGTTACTCATGATATCTTAAATTGTGAAATGTAAAGTTCTTTTCTTAGTCCTTACCTTTCTCAACCTATCTGTTATATTTGACACTGCTGACCACTACACCGGGTCCTCTTGAATACATTCTCATCTCTGTATTTTTGAGACACTACTATCTCCATGTTCTCCTACATCTCTGACCACTCCTCAAGTCTCTACTACTGACTCATCACATAAATCACGTCCCCTAACTGTGGGAGTTCCCCAAGTCTCTATTCTGGACCCATCTCTTTTCTATTACACACTCTTTGGTAAGTTCATCAACTTTCATCAACCCCTTCTATGTAGATCATTCCCAGTTCTATATATTCATCCAACTTTTTCCCAGAACTTGAATCTGCTGTCACCGACTGCTGTTGGATATTTTGAACTGGATGTCTCAGAGGTATCTCAAACTCAACATGCCCAAGATGGTACTCATTATCTTCCCCCCACCCCCAGCCAAACTTGCCTATTTCTTTCAAAGATACCACCATTCTTCCAATTTCACAATCTCAGGGTTATCCTGTACTCCTCATTCTCTTCCACCCCACATATCCAATCTACCCATTTCTTTCTTCATCTGACACCTTTCTCTCCATTCAGATGGCCACCACTTCAGTTCATATCCTCAGCTCTCCCCACCTATGTCTCCAAATTGGTTTCACAGCCTCAGGTCTCTTCCTACTTTAGGTTGTATTGAGGAGGAGTGCTTGAAGCACATGGAGCAAGCAGGATGCAGGACGTGATATATGAGATAAGATGCAGGGTATGACCAGTCAGAAAAGTGATCAAAGAAGACTAAGCACTGAAGCACTGAAGGCCCCCACAGTGGACCTAGGTCTTTCACAAAGCACTGCCAATTGCCGAACAGCTCCCCGCCCCTCTCCTATTCTCCTTTCTTAGCTGTATGATAACGGTACCTCCCCACTACCAGACATCCCAGGCATTTTGGAGCCCTACTTGCTCCTCCCATTCTCTTGTCCTCTTTCCCCCATTCCATAAAATTGTATTTAAATCATATCTTTAACCCAGATAACTGCCTTTGCCTCCTATGGGAAACCTGAGGGGAGGGGCGCCACTCTCCTCCCTTAGGGGAGCAGGGTCTGCAACCTATGCTTTGCCTCCCATGTGGAGCAGAGCCTGTTGGGGTTCTGCCTCATGGGCCACTTGGCCGCATCACCCCAATAAATGCCCTCAACATGGAGACTGAGTGAATTCTTTCAGGACGATAGGACTCGCACACCTATTCTTCATCATTTCAGTTGGCACCCCAACATTCTTGGGGTACACCCCAAACTCATTAAGATCATCTTCTACAGTGCTGCCAAAGTGATTTCCCTTAAGCACAAATCTTCCTTGCACAATTTTCAGTGGCTCCCTATTGCCTCCAGGTTAAAATATAAACTCCTCTGTTGGGTTTTTTTAACCTTTAATAACTTGGCTCCACTGTTTCTTTCCATTATACATTATTTCCCCTTTCCCCACACTCTATGGCTCAGACTTTCTCTTTGTTCTTCACATACAGTGCTCCATCTCTAGGCTTTATTTGTTGTATCTGCATCCCCTATTAACTGCCTGGTATTTATCCTGTATTCACCCCACCTACATTACTCCACATATCGTTGTATTTGCTCACTAACCATGTCTGTCCCAAGGCTTAGCCTCAATTAGCTTTTCTTTTCTCTATAAACTATCTTGCCTGGTGATCTCATCAGCTCCCTTGATTCCACTGTTATCTCTATGCATTTGATTCCCAGACCTGTATATCCAGTTCAAGTCTCTCTCCTGGGCTCCCATCCAGTCTCACCAACTGTGTTTTGTTCATCTTGAACTGGATATCCTATGGACGCCTCAAACCTCAACATGTCCAAAACAGAACTCATTATCTTTACCACAAAACCCTACCTGATTCCCAATTTTCCTATTACTGTTCAGAGTATGGACATCCTCCTACTCATCCAGGCTCACAACCTAAGTGACCTTGGCCTCCTCATTTGCACTGACTCCAGATCATCTTTCAACATCTTTCTCTCCACTCACACTGCAATCACTGAAGTCAAGGTCCTCGATGGCTAGACTACCATAATAGCCAGGAGTTGGTCAGTAGGACTGGGCTCATCTTGTTGCAGGCCTCTCTTCCCTGTTCCCTCTTCCCTCTTCCCTCACCTCCAAGGAAATGTCCATAAACTTTAACTTCATTGTCGATACTGTGAGACTGAACAATCATTAAGGAAGTGATTCACATCAATCCAATGTCATAAATATATGTAATGCCAGGAGAAAAAAAAATGAATCTGTAGCTAAATGGAAGGATGGATCACAAATTAAAGTGGAAGACTGTAGAGAACAAGGTATGACCTTGGGTGTGCCATTTAAGCTCCTTATACTTCAAAGTCCTCATTGAGATGACCTCTGTGGTCCTATGATTATTGGGGTAACTGGTGGTAGTTAAAAGTAGTTGAAGTGCCCTGCCTGAAGCAGGAAGACCTGGGTTCAAATCTGTCTTCAGACACTTACTAGCAGTGTTACCCTGGGCACAACCCAGCCTCTGTTTGCCTCAGGTTCCTCATCTGTAAAATGAGGATAACCACAGCATTCATCCCCCAGGGCTGTTGTAGGGGTCAAATGATATAAGGGTAAAGCACTTAGCAAAGGGCCCCACACATAGTAAGTGCCATGTCAGCTCTTATTATTGCTGTTGTTTATTGAATCTTTTTTACAATTATTAAAAAGTACAAAATACTGCCTCAAAGGTGCCCTTCCAATTTGAGGGGTCTGCTATCCATACATTAAAGTCATTCAAGATTGCCTGAAGGATGGAACAACAGAGATGGCCATGATCAATGACCCTCTGATCACAAACAAGAACTGCACATAGAGGGTTATGGCCAGGTGGACGGAAGGTGTGAAACGGATGCCACATACAATGAGGAACTCTGAAGAACAAGAGTAAAGATGTAATATGGAAAATATGATAGAAAAAAAGATAGTCTGCTCATACGGAAAGGGATGAAAGGTGGAGAGCCCAAGTATCCCAATGGTGTTCTAAGAAGGAGCCCAGTACCTTGGATGTCAGACCCCTATGGTGAACTCAAGGGACAAGGACAAGCAGGGCAGGCATGAATAAGTCACAATCGACATTGCTAGAAGGACTCTACAAGTAAACAATGAAAACATGGATCCATCTGAGGACCTGAGCTGTACTGTTAGGTTATAAACACTTACAATCTTTGGACAAGGCTTAGAGTAGGTATGATTGACTTTATGCTCATTAAAAATTGTCTTATGGACACACAAAACCAGAATTTTAGAGCTGGACAGGATCTTAGAGATCATCTGTGCTATCTCTCTTACAAAAGTGGTGTCAACTTAAGAGAACGTCTCTAGTTTCTAAAAATCTACAGTACAAAACAAAATACACCAACAACCATACATGTATGGAATAGTGAGAAACAAGACATGAAATTAATCTGTGAAAAGACAGTATTGGATTTAAAAATCAAGCAAATATCAAGGGTTAACTGCATTTTCATGGGTTGATTATATAATCTGTGAGAACTGTCAAGGGAATTCCAAATTCAAAAATCAGTTGAGTATGAAAAATAGTCAAATTTTTCTTCTATCAATCTGGGAGAGGTTTTGTACATAATGGACACTAAATAAATGCCAATTGAGTACACAACACTACACATCTGACCAAGGATTAAAATAATAAAGTATGGGAAAAGAAACACAATGAAGACATCTATGGAATAAGCAAGGAAGGGAGGGAGAGAAGAAGGAAGGGAGGAAAGAAGCATTGATTAAATGTCTACTGTGTGCTAGGAACTGTGCTAAGCACTTTACAAATATGATGTCACTGAATCCCCACAGTGATCCTGGGAGGCAGGTGTTATTAATCTCCCCATTTTACAGTAGAGGAAACTGAGGCAAGTAGAGGTTTAGTGAGCTGGAAAGGGTCTTAGGCTTGATTTGAATTCAGGTCTTCCTGACTCCATGATGGACCCTCTCCGCTGTGCTGCTGCCTCCAAGAAACCACAATCACCCCCAAACTGCCCCTAACTTCAACTACAGGAACTTGACAAAGTACTACAATGACTGGTAATACCACCATTAGCAATGATTTTTCCTCCAGACTCCCGCAGCATTTCTCCCCCATCCTCACTCAGGTGCTCCCGTTAACACTCTAAGTTAAGCCTCATCTTCCTAAGAGGCAACGAGCACTCAGACGGCGAGTGCCGGCTTTCAACCCAACTTTCTAAATGTTTATTGAGCAAGTAGCCATTCCGTCTTCATGCACAGTGTGTAGGGTCCCAGGTTTGGACTTAGACTCAATCTTCCTGAGTTCAAATCTGGCCTCAGATATTTACTTACTGATTGTGTAACCATTGGCAAGTCACTTAAGCCTGTTTGCCTTAGTTTCCTCATCTATACAATGAGCTGGAGAAGGAAATTTGAAACTACTTCAGTATCTCTGCCAAGAAAACCTCAAATGAAGTCATGAAAGATGGACACAACTGGTGCAGCTAGGTGGCACAGGGATTAGAGCATCAGTCCTGGAGTCACAAGGGTCTGAGTTCAAATCTGACCTCAGACACTTAACACTTACTAGCTGTGTGACCTTGGGCAAGTCACTTAACCCCCAATTGCCCTACCTTTCCCCCTCCAAAAAGACCAAAAAAAAGGACATAACTGAAAAACTACTGAAGAGCACTTCCTTAGTGGAGAATCCAGTCCCCCAGAGGCTAGATGCTACAGAAGGGAGTCCTGCTTCAGGAAGGACTGTGTAAAGGGGCCAGAGAGTCAGACAGGATAGAAAAAAAATGACACAACAAAGGATACTAAACATTTAAGGTATTCGGTAAGTTAACTGCTCAACAAGTACCTATTAAGCACCTTCTAAGTGCTGGGCTCAGGGACAAGCTCTGGGGACACAAAGAAAGATAGAAGATAGTTTAGGTCATTAAGGAGCTCTCTATCAATGGGGGAGACAATTATGTACAATCAATATATATACAGGATCAGCTGGAAATAATCAACTGAGGGAAGACCCTAGGATTCAAGGCCATCAGGAAGGGTTTCTTGTAGAAGGTGAGATTTTAGCTGGGACTTGAAGGAAGAAAGAGAGGCCAGGAGGGAGAGATGAGAAAGAAATTCTAGGCCTGGGCAACAGCCGGAGAAAATGCCTGGAATTGGGAGATGGGCCAGCCAATGGAAGGGGTCTTATGTCTAAGAAGACTAGGAAGGGGGGTGAGGGGAGAGCAGATTATGAAGGGCTTTGAAAGATTTTATATTGGATCCTAGAGGTGACAGGGAGCCACTGGAGTTTATATGAATGAGGTATGAGTGGGGGCAGTGTGGGTGATATGGTCAGAACTAAACTTTTGGAAAATCACTTTAATAGCTGAGAGAAGGATGACCTGGAGTTCGGAGAGACTTGTATCAGGGAGACCAACCAGCAGGTTATTGCAGTAGTCCAAGCATTAGTTATTTCTACAACACTGAGACCACAAGAACTCAATTTAAACAGCCTCTTAAAAAGGAAAGTGTCAGGGACTGGAAATATAGGTGGCTAGAAAAAGCGATAGATGGAAGTGTGCAACTTTGTTATGTTGGAGTTCAGAAGGGAGCCTTGAAATGCCCAGGAGGGTGGGAGGTAAGGTAGGACGGCAACATGGAAAAAGAAGGGGCTGTATAAGCAGACCTCATGGCAGGCAGCACTGAGAAGACATGAGACAATGAGAAACTTTACAGGCAGAGGGTAGAGGTCTTCAATTAACCTTGATGCCCTTACTAAATCTTGTGATATTTCTGAAGTCAAATGAACAAAGAGCTTCCACCAGCCTGGAAGGCAACAGCCCACAAGGACTCCCCTGTATTTATTCTGGTTCACTGGGGAATATTCTTTTATGCTGCTCTCCTCCTCTTTTCATGTGTCTTGGTAAGACCCTGTAATCACTTTAATAATTTGTTGCTCTTTGTAAGACAAATATGGCTAAAGAGAGATTAGCATTATTCGGAGACATAAATAAATTTGGGTAACATCCACAGTCAAGTTGTATTCATTGCACATAAGCCTCAGAAAAGAATAAGTTTAATTTTAAGTTTAAAACTATTCCCCTGATTTTAATCTAATGACTATGGAACTCTGTGATTCCAGGTTAGGAGTAGCCCAGCAGTAAAAGCTGACTGAATTTTGGAGTCAGGGAATCTGAGGCAGAATCTCAGCTCCTCACTGCTTTGAAGGGACCTCAGATAAGTCACTCACTCAGTCCTTCAGTCCTAACTTTGTATGTAAAATTCAGGATTGGCCAAAGTGATTTCTAAGCAAAGATGACTGGATCTGGAGTCAGAAGGCCCTGGATCTAATCCCAGCTCTGATACTTTTCACTGTACAACCTTGGAAAAGTTATTCAATCTTCCTGAGCCTCAGTTAACTGAATTGGGCTATTTACATTTGACGTCCCTCCTAGCTCTAAGTGCATGGTCTTAGAACAGAAACAAATTCTCTTCTCTTTTCTCTCTCTCCCTCCCTCTCTCTCTTTCTCTCACACTCTCTCTCTCTCTCTCTCTCTCTCTATATATATATAGAGAGAGAGAGAGAGAGAGTATATATAAGTATATATATATAGAGAGAGAGAGTATATATAAGTATATATATATACATACTTATGAATAATTTTTAAAAACAGATTTAATCAGATTTTAACACATTACCATTAGTGAATGAATTATGAAGCATTGTTTAATTTGGTTAGGGCTTTTGTATGAGCTTTAAATCAAATCTAGAAATGATTTATTTACTCAGGATTTCTTCATAGAAATCATTAATATCCAGGTCAGATCTAAATAAGGTCTTTTATTGTACTAGCACTCAAAATTTCTTCACTTTCATATTCTCTTATTTTTAAAATTTTCATTCATGTAATATTATTCAAGGACATTTCTCCAAATATTACATTTACTTTTATAAGATTTCAAATTCTACATTTTTCCCCCTCCCTTTGCTTTCCTGCTCCCCAAGATGGCATGAAATCTGATACAAGCTATATACATATAATGATATTGAACATATTTCCACATTAGTCATGTTGTGAAAAAAAGAATCAGAACAAAAGGGAAAAACCACAAAAAAGAAAAAAAGAGAAAACAGTATACTTTGATTTGCATTCAAATTCCATATTTCTTTCTCTGGAGGTGGATAGCACTATCCAGGAGTCTTTTGGAATTGTCTTAAATCACTGCATTGCTGAGTCTATCTCTATCAAAGCTGCTCAAACAATGTTGTTACTATGTACAATACATATATATTTTTACCTGCCCAGATGCCAACGAGGTGAGTCTGAAAACTTGGCTAAATCAGTGCTACTAGAATTCATGCTAATTTATAAACAGGATGATAAAATACAAACTTCAGTCACTCTGGTGAAGCTTATGATATAGAAACCTAGATGTAAGTTTTTAAAAATTCCACATCATAATTAGTAAATACCTACCCAAAGAACTTAAGAGCAGGTACTTTTTTTATGTTAACTTGTTATTCCCAGGACCTAATACAGTGCTTTGCACATAGAAATAGCTTAATAAATGCTTGTCAAATCAAATTGTTTCACTTTCCCTCTAAAAACAAAATGACATTTACCTGTAACATATTACTATCTTGTATCTGCTATAAAGGAATCAGTTCTTGTTTCAGAACTTTAGTGTGTACTCAAACACTTGTCACTGCAACTTTCTCCCAGGAGCTCCTGGAGGGCAACTGTTTTATTTTTGTCTTTGTATACACTGTGCCAGCCCATGGAAGGTAATTAGTAACTGCTTGCTGACTATTCTATTCCACTATACCAAATTGCCTCTCAGTTAAATTTTTTTTAAGTCCTTAAAATTCAATTGAAATTAGGATTCTGTATTTAGAACCCTATTTTCAACTTGATCTTTGTTTACATTTATGTAAAAATTTGGCATGAGTTCTAGACCAATAACAAGAATAGCTAGAATTTATATAGTGCTCATTCTGCGCCAGTTGTACAAGATACTGTTTTTTTAAAACAAGTATCATGTATGTATATATCATCTCATTCATTACTTCTATTTTACAGTTGAGGAAAACGAGGCAAAGGGTAAGTGACTTGTCCAGGGTCACATGGTTAGTGTCTGTGCCTGAATTAAAACTCAGGCCTTCCTGACTCTAAGCCTAGCAATCCATATAATTCACACCTAGCAATCTCTGTGTGAAAAGTTTTGGTCACAATTCTTCCCCACTATCCCCAGTTTTGTTTCTTTAGAAAATCCAATCTGACATATTTATTTTCTGGAAAAGACAGAATGAGAAAAAAAACTCAAAGAAAAATTATAAATGCAATCTGTAGTTTATGCTGCCATCCCATTAAAAATATAAAGAAATAGCACCTAGAAGTCAGGGCTGGACTTCCTTAGGAGCCAAGAGAAAAATAAGATTTGGTTTGAAGGCCCCAGTTGTCTCTGATTTCAAAACTAAGCTGTTAATGGCACAAGTATTGAAGCAGTGTGTTAACACTTACTGAACAATTACCTGTTCAGCACATTTGTAAGACTTACTGCGAAAGCCCAGTTCTGAAGCAAAGAACCGGTCGGCTATTCTCCTTACGCTCTTACGCTTTTTATATAAAAAATATAAAAATCCAAACCAAAAGCAGCGGAATCAACCACCTCCCTGCGCTGTAAATACTTGAGTACATACCACTGTACTGAAGCAAGTTTTCTGCTATACAAAATTCCCGTAAAAGGGGTAATTTTTAAAAGACAGGCTTGTGGGGCTAACAAGATATATTCTGAGAGTCTGTTTTAAGAACTCTTTCTAGAAGAAAAGGCAGCCAGGCGGCGGAACAGAGAAAGGAGCTTGGGTCGTGGAAGTCAGGAAGACCTCAGTTCCAACAGTCTCTGACGCTAATTCTGTGCGCCTTCGAAAGGCAGTAAATTCTCTGTGCCTCAGTTTCCTCAGCTGTAAAATGGGGATAAAAATGGAACGTACATTCCACATTCCGGGTTTGTTGTGAAGATCAAATGAAATATTTGTAAAAACGCTTAGCGACACGCCTGCCATATAGTAAGCGGTATATGAAAATTTTTATTAGTTATTATTATTAATGTTCTGGGGCAGGATTTGAACCCGGGTCACTCTGACTCCATGTCCATCGGACTAGCCCCTTCCTCGACTCTATCAACCACAGCCACTACCAGAGCGTACGATCAAGCAGTAAGGCTAGAATTCCCATGGTGGTGGAGGGCAAGAGGGGACAAAGCCCGGAACGCGGGCCGGGTTTGCGCCTGCTCCGTCGGCTCCACCTCGGCCTTGACACCCCCTTCCTTCCCTTCCACCTTCAGATACTGGAGGGGCGGGGCGAGGGAAGAGTCTCGGCGGCTACTGGCCCCGCCCTCCGCGCTGGCCCGGCCTCCCGGGGAAGCCCCTTGGCCCCACCCCGGGCCAGAGCCCGCCCTCCTCCTTCCTTCCTGTGGGATGTGCCCGCTCGCTTCAAGTCCCCCACCCGCCGGCCGGCTCTGTCAGGCCGCAGCGGCCTGGGGACCCCGGGACGCCGGCGCGGAGGAGAAACCTTTCCCTTTCCCCTTCCTCCCCGCCGCGTCCTCACCTCGCCACCAGTAGTTCTTGGACAGGTCGTGCCACGTCTGATGCCGGGTGTGGTGGGTGCCGTCGGGCCCCAGGTGCGCCGCCTCGATGAGCCCCCGACGCCTCTCCGGCTGCAGCACCACCTCGAGCTCAGCGAAGCGCTGCCGATGGCGCTGCCGTCGCTGGTAGTAGAGGGTCCCGCCGCGTACCACGTAGCAGGCGGCCGCCTTGCGGATCTTGCGCTTGGCGTTGCCCTCGGTGCCCGGCGCATACGGCTCCCGCTCGTTCGTCAGGTAGCGCAGGATGGCCCGGTAGCTCTCCTCGCTCGACATCCCGGACGACTCGGTCACCTGGCCACTCTGCCTCGGGCCCTGGCCTGTGACAACTGGAGGGCACACCGGCCCTGGGGAAGGCTGATCTTCCTGTCCTGCCACCCCTCCGACGGCGCCCGCGGGAGGGGGTGGAGGGGGTGGGGGGTGGTAACCAGAGGGTTTGTAACCAGGGGGAACTGCACTTCCCAGCGCGCGGGATCCGCTTGTGGCAGACAAAATGGCTGCTGCACCACCGGAAGTGACGTAACTCAGAGGCCGGCGTTAGCCCTCGGGTGGTGCGTACTCTACCTCAAGAGGCACGAATACATTTCTAGGCTCGTGGCCGTCATCTTGGAAGTGGGCAGGCTAGGACCGGTAGTGATTTTGATTGGCCATCTTAAGTCCTGGCACTTTCCGTTTTGATTTTCCTCTGTTTAGAAGTAGGTGAGGGCAGTTGTACCGGGAGTAACCAGAAACGCTCCGATTTTAAGGAACCGCGAGATAAAACACAGATAAGTAGGTATGCTTTTTACCCCTCATCTTTTTGCCCTCCTAGCACAGAACTGAGGAATCTTATCCCTTGCCCCAACCCGACCTCCACTTTCCCGAGGGGGGAGGGTCCTCGGTAATCTTGTCAAATTTTTTTTCAGTGTACTGATTGGTTTTGCTGATTATTTTGTCTTCATCCCCTTTTTTTCTTTTCTTTTTTTTTAAAGTATTTGTTGAAACAAAAGTTGCGTGAAAAGGTCAGATGTAAGGAGTTTCCATTCTGATGAGGGAAGCCGGCCCACTGGCCAATTTGTGGCCAAGGAGAGGCACTTTAAAAGGGGTGGCTCTCAGAGGGCAGAGGGAAAGCTAAAGATGAGTAAAAAGATATTCTTTCAAAAAAAAAACTGGAGACTTTAGACCCTGGAATCAAACTTATTTTCCTTTCAGTCATATAGAGCTATTAATTAGTGCCTTTTGAGTAGGGTTTCTCAGCACAAGGTCCGTGTCTTTTTATTCATACTGAACAAATAGATATATCTATGTATAACTGGTTTTCTTTTTAATCCTACGTATTTTATTTTATGCATTTAGAAACATTCTGAGAAGGGGTTCACCAGACTGGTAGAGGCATCCATGACACACAAAGAAACTAAGGACCCTCTCACAAATTACCAGGACACACTCACTCCCCCAGTATTTAATGGTTATTCATATTCTTAAAATCACTCCTCCACCCGCTTATTAGTTGTTTGGGGTTCTGACCTGTACTGCCATTGGTGGGAAGAACCAGGGAAGCCTAACCTTGAAGACCTTCGATGTTCATAAAATGACATATTTGTAAAGTGTTTAGCACAGTTTGTAGCACATAGGCATGATATAAACATTACTATGCCCCAAGACACTTGAATTCCAATTCACGTGATTACCAGATTTTGGTCAGCTTTTACCTAATGGAATCACAGAGAAACAAAATCCTTTTTTTTTTTTTGTCCTTGGAAAGAAGGGTAAGCAATTTAATCCTTCCCTCTCTGTTACAATTAAATCTCATTTCTGACTCCCTCTAATATCAGAATGACACTTATGGACTTTCTAGGTACTAAAATCTGAGATACCATTAAAAAGCTTGCTGTGCCAGTTCCGTGATCCAGTGGATAAGAGCACTGGGCTTGGAATCTGGAAGACCTGAGTTCAGCT
>CM053582.1:330831276-330894153 GCA_028627135.1 Pseudochirops cupreus | reverse complement strand
CCATTCTTTTTTTTTCTCTTAAAAAAAAAAAAAAGGAAACTGTTCCTTTTAACATCACACCCACCCCATACCCAAATCTTGAAACACATCATTTAGTCATCATCTTGGTCATGGACATTTCCAAGGTGAGATTTTATATTTCGTTCCCACAGCTTCTGGTTATCAGAAAATCCATGCTTTCCTTTATTGAAGGAATTTGGTCCAGCTGATGTTGGTGTATCCCTATGGAAAAGACAGAGTTGTTAAACAGTTTAAAGATCTTCAGATAGCACTATAATAGAGAAAGCATGAAAATTTCATCCTTCAATTCCCTCTCAATCTCCTCTCTGCAACTGTAAGTTGCATCAAGGTTTCTAAAGCAAGCAACAAAAGTATCAGTCAGAAAGACCTGAGTTCAAATCTGGTCTAAAACACAAACTAGTTATAAACGTGTGTGTGTGTGTGTGTGTGTGTGTGTGTGTGTGTGTGTGTGTGTGTGTGTGTGTGTGTGTGTGTGTGTGTGTGTGTGTATGACAGCTATGAGTCAAAGAGAGGGGAGATAAAAGAATAGTCTAATAAGCTTGTGATAACAGCTCACATAATTACATAGAGATTTCAGGTGTTTTCTTCATAAACAATCTTGTAAGGCAGATAGCATGCATATTATTCCCATTCTATAGATGAGAAAAAACTAAGAGTTTGACTGATTTGTCTATGGTCAAACAGCTAGTGTGAAATCTTGGACTTGAGTCTAGGTTTCTTCAGACTCCAAGCCAATACTCTATCCACTAAATCTCCTCCCTCTCCTAATCCTAACCACCTCATCTTCTCATACTTTAGTGTTTCTACGTATGACACTTTTCCTATACCCCACTGGTCTAAGTAAACCTAAAAAAATGATGTGCTGTCCCTACTTCTGCAAAGAGATCATCTCTGAAAGGAAAAATACCATGATGCCATACAGTGAAACGTTAACATTAATTATTATTTTTTAAACCAAAATGGTACCAAAATTAGTTTGAATTGATATTATCACTTAAAAATTTTACTTATAAATCTGAATTCTTTTAGAAGTCCTACAGTGTTCTTTTTTTGCATGATCCAATTTAAAATTAAATAACCTTCACTTTTTAGACTCCAGCTCCTTTGCTCTTTGTGGAACAGATATCTTCCTCTATTCTGTGGGTATGGTATCTTCAAAATTTGCTTTGCTTTCTGGGATTACTTTAAGGTCATGCAAATCCTTATAAGGTGCTGAGGCATAATTTTGCAAAAACAGAAGAGAAGATAGTGAAAATTCCATGTTAGTAATCTAGTGGCTGACCAAATTTAAAAAATTTAAAATCCATTTTGTATTTAATGTATTTAACTAAAGACCATCTGGCATCATCTGAAAGGAGAAAATGTTTTTAATTATATGCATATAATTTTTTTTCCTCAAAGAAACTTTTTCCATTAGCAAAGAAATAAAGAACTTTTGACTGCTCATAAAGTATGTGATTTCCCTTTATCCTAAAATAAATTATGGTACCCTCTCAATTCCTTGAATGAAGTAAAATGGTAGTAAAACTTTCCTATGTGACTTCGTCCAAGAGATATTAGGATCTAACAATATCCTTCAATGACATCAGCTCTTTTAGAAGTTTATTTACAATGATTAGCTAATAGTTTAATGTATGCAAAAAATTTAAATACCTTCCAATATTCTTCATTCGCATTTTTGCTTCTGGAGGCATTTCCTCTGGTTCACTCTGAGAAAAAATTATAACAGATAAAATGCTGGTGCAAAATTACAAATATTTCCTTTTTAAAAAGCTATGGATGACTGTAAATAAGTGCCAGTTTAAGGACGGAAATTTAAAAAATCTATTTAGTAATCAATAACTTTTTAAAGTCTTGAATTTATACAAAATTGCAAGCACTTTGTAATAACAGAACATATTTTTTTCCTTGTTATTGTGAATCATGGCACAACTATGACATGGAAGGATGGGGAAAAAAAACTATCAAAATAATTTTAGTAGTAACTGACTGTCCTAACCAAAACAAGGTTATCAGGTAATAAATGAAAATTATTTGTTTTCCTATGTATTCATTTTATATGATGCAAATAAAACCTTAATCGCAAGGAGGCAATGTCCTTTACTGCTACAACACCTAGAATGATTAATCTCCACCTATTTTTCAGACATACAACCCCAGCTCACCCCACCCCATGCCACCCCTCAACTGGCCTTTCCTTTAACCTGGCCACCCAGTTGCAACCCTCCAGAGAAAACACTGTAAGGTATAATCCAGTGCTTTGCCCAGCACTGCAAAAATACTCCCTTCTCCCCTCAAATTACTGAAGATCCAACAAAAGGAAAATCTCACCACCAAATTTCTTGGAATTGTCAAACGGTTAAAGACCAGAAATTAGTATGATTTTATCAATCAAAATATGTTTATAGTATGTGTTTATATGTCAGTATTTATTTCCCTTCTACTCACATCAAAAACACTTAAATATGTTTTCATTCATCCTTTCAAGAAGACCCAGAAATTAAAGGGCTTGAAAATCCCTTAGCTGCTTATTAGCTGTGTAACCCTAGACAGACTGTTGGCCTGTTATGTTGGCCTCTGAGTGTCAGTTATCTATAAAATAGGGAAAATAACAGCACCTACAACACAGAGTTGTTGTGAAAATAAAATGAGATAATGTGCACATAAAGTGTTGGGCAAACCTTAAAACATTATATAGACATGAGCTAGCATTACATAATGAAATCAGACCTTAGATACAAATAAGTATTTTTCAAGAGCTACTTTATCTTCATCTGAAATTAACTTCAAGGACAGTAAAAAACAAGGCTCTGAGACCTTATCCCCAAACTCTTAAGACCCTCAAAATTTGGGCCGTGAAGATGGGCTTCACTTCAGTCAACTTAGGAGCGGCCCACGAATTCCCACTGCAATCTTGATAACGAGTTATTCAATCTTTGCTTAAATACCTATCAGTCACCTGTCCTTTCTTTGCTGGATTACCTCTAAGCTTGAGGTAGACAGAATTCCCCTCTGCAAACACCAAAAGACCACCCACCACCCACTCATCTCCTTTCTCCTACAATTCTTACAAATGCCACCAGAAAGGTTCAGAATTCTGGGGATATCTATTCATACTATTAATAAAAAAGACCCCTACACCTGAAATGTTTTTCTTCCCCTCTCAGCTTCTTGAATAGCTTAGGTCCTTTCAAAGCTCAGTTCAAGTGCCACCTCCTTCAAGAGATCTTTCCTGATTCTCCTGGTTGTTAGTATCTCTCTGCTACGCAGTGTGTAGTGATTTTTTTTTAACATCCAAAATGTATTTATCTGTGAACCTGCCATTCTCTTCCCACTCTCCTTCCCCAGAATGTAAGCTCAAGGGCAAGGGACGGTTTTATTTTTCTAAATATACCCCTAGTGCTTGACACATAACAGGCATTAAAGACAGACTGAATACAACCTTGCTATTTTCTACCCTATCACCCAATTTTTTTTTGTGAAGTCAAGAGTTTTAGTCTCCTTGAAGTTCAAAAATTCTTTAATATGAGTAGTGTACTTAGAGATTTTAAGATTAAGAAAAAGAATCAGCCATTGACTTACATCATCATCTTCATTGAAAACTGCTGCTACTGAAAGGGTTTTAGGGGCAAGAGTTGGAACAGTTTCTTTAGGCTTCTAAAAGAGAAATACACATCAAAGCAGATGAACATTAGATAAACAAAGAGGAAAACAGTGACTTTTTTTGGCATTAAAAATAGGAAAAGAAAAAAACAGGAAAAAAAAGGTATTTTATTTTCAAAATATCTTAAGCATAAAGTTACTACTTTGGAAAATCTCATCTTAATTAAAATTAAAAAAAAAAAAAGAAAATCTCATCTTTTAGGTGCCCTGTGCTAAGAATACAGCATTATTATTAGGTGTTATGGACCTAAGTCAACTTGGATATTTATATGCTAACCCCTAAATCACCTTTTACTCATCAAAGTCTCATATATTTGATCTTGTAGAGAATGTTTTCTGAAGGACAACCCAATGCCATGTGGATACCAGGCACTGAATATACATTTGCTGACTGATTTTATGTAGCTATAAGACATGATCTTTTAAAATAGTATCAACCAAAAATGTGAATTCTTTGGAATCTTGATTACACAAATAATCAATCCATACAATAGTGAAATCTGTCACAAAGCCCTTAACTAACCAATCACTTGCTAGAATTAGCCTTAATACATTTAGTAGGCTGCACAAAATTTTAATACACAAAGATGTTAAATTAAGGGAGGAATGGTAACAAATGGTCTACTTTTCATTTTTACACATTTTAAAACATTAAATTTCATATTTAAATTAAATATTTATCTATAATTATATTTACATATAAATATAAATTAGATTAAAATTAAATAAAAATATTTTAAAAGTAAAAAAGAAAACAACAAAAAAACCTACTGAAATCCCACCCTTAAAATTCACCTAACAAAAAGACCACTTTTGGGGGGGTAATGATTATACCTGTTAGAATGGATTTTTGCCCTCCAAAAAATACCACCTATCAAGATTACTGAAAACAGTTGGAAAGAAACCCAGATAACATTTTTGATGAATCATTCTTGAATGGTAATCTAGAATATATGCAGCTGGCAGTAAAGTGGTGTTTTTTTTTAAAATTAACTTCAGAAAATAGCACTGCCAAATATGACAGTTAGAACTAAATAGCATCAACAGAGGAACAATTTTAGATGATTTCTGTCTTACTTAAAAACCTAGTACTAATGCCATGTCATCTAACATTAAGTTAATACTTAATTCCTTACTGGCAAAATATTTTAATTACTTGGTTTTACCAAGTTCTAAGAGCTTAAAATTTGATATCTTAAAGTGTATGTTCACATTGTTTATGTATTACATATGTTTACATTAGCTTTTAGAAGCCAACCTCCCTTTTCTTAAAATTCCAAATAAAGATGAAGAATGTGGTTTTATCATGTGCTATTCAAGCTGAGTAACAAATCTGCAGCCCTTACATAATTTAATAATTTTGGTTATTATTATTTTCTAGTATGCCTCAAATTTTGAAAGTAGATTTCTTAAATTCAAAGAAAAGATATAAAGTATGAGAGTATAAACAAAACAAAACAATTCAAGAAAGATTGGAGATTGTCAAAATGAAATCATAATGACAAAACTGTGACGGCTAAATATTGCAGACTTATAGCTACAAGATTTCAGAGATAATTTAGCCCAAGCTTTTCATTTTATAAATGAGGAAATTCTATAAATGAAGTCTAAATAAAGCAAGTGACTTGCCCAAGGATCAAGTAGTAGAGACAAGATTGGAAACCAGGAAATACTCCAAATCCAAGAACTCTTTCCATTTGTGCCCTCACCACCGATGAGGGAATATACAAAAAAAAAAATAGTAATTTTAAAAATGCAAGAATGGTTTAGTCCTATAACCGTATCAGGAAGCTTAAAGTCTGAAATTAGCTTTAGCTTGTGATAAACGAAAAGGGATTTTGTTTTTAACAGAAATGTTACACTGGGGAAAAGAACAAGGACAGCCCAGGCCTTCTATCTGGTGTGAAAGGAATGGTAACAGATGGCCTAGAGAAAACAGAACATTCAGTTCCTATTTTACTTCTCTTTTCATCAAGAAGAGTCTTCATAACAATGAGAGGGAAAAATAGTTACCAGGGAACCAAATTCCAGTAAGTGAGAGATAGGAACAATTAACTTCCTGAAATGAGTTCAAGGAAAGATCTTGATGTGATTGCTCCATTTTTGCTGAATGGAAGGGTGCCCCAGGACTGTAAATGGGAATATTTTCTCATTTCCAAAGGAAGGAAAATTCAGCAAAATATAAGGCTGGGAAAATTCTACAGGGGAGTATTAAATGTTCATTTGTGAGCAAGTAGAAAGGAAACTGATGGTCAATAAGATTTTGCCTGGACTCGTTAAAAACAAACCATGCCAGACCAACCACATTTCCTTTCTTGCCAGGGTTATCAGACTGAAAAGCTACAGACAGAATATCCAGAATTCACCAAGATATATGATAAACTTTCACAAAATTCCCACAGACAATAAAGATATATGCTAGATGAAAACGCAATTAGATGAATGCAGAACTGACTGAAAATAGTTGACATGCTTATAGAATTTGTAAACAAAAAGAAGCTGGGCAGGATATCTATGATATATGATAAGAGAATTTAGATCCAAAAGGGTGCTGGAAGGCTAGAATGGTCATCTAAATTTAGCTGGACAAAATTATCAAGAAAAATTTTCCCCACAGTTGATGGCCAGGTATATTGATAGGGAAAAACATCCCAGCATTACTGGACTCAAAAATTTGACTAACAGCCCCAGAATTATTGAAGAATGAATTCGGTACTGTCTTTTCCTGGCTTAAACAGAACATTTTTATTACTTGTGCACACAATGGTAGAATCAGACGACAGACACAAAACCAGGTCTTAGAGCAATGTTCTCCTACCAAGTGGAATATGGATGACCAAATTAGAGTCTTGTGGGTTAAGACAAAGGATCAACTGGGGGTGGTAAAGAAGTGACAGATGAACAAGAGGTGGGTCAATGCTAGGAGAGCTAAAAACAAAGTTAAGTGACAGCAGAAGATTTAATTAAATGGGACATAGTGATCAAATAGTGATGGGAACATTCTGGGAACAAATGATACAAGGTGCTTTTCACTGTCCTACCTTGAGCATTCTTTCTCATGGGAAAAATTTCCCCATAGTTTCTTCAGTATCTATTCTATCCATAGGTCTTTGCTGTAACATGTCTCTTGAGAAGTACAACCAAATAAGACAGACCCAGGGTCCTGATTCTACAGGCCCAAAAGAATTAGATGAAGGTAACACTTTTCTCCTCTCTGAAGATATTTTCTAAAGCTCCGTTCCATTTAAAGGGACACTAATTAAATTTTCATTTCTTATGATTCTGCATGATAGGCTCTTCTGGGTTTTTCACTAACCTTTCCTGAATAATATGAATCTAAACTTCCATATTCACATGCAGGTACACATAACCATATATAACCACAGGTTACACCTCAGATAAAATATTATTTTAATATTTGTTTTTAATATAGGATTCTCAAACAATCTTCTGATTCCCTCCCAGCTTCTACTCATCCCCTGTGAATACCCAGTTCAAAACAATGACTCACACTCGCTCCAAGTTTGATGGAAATGACGGGTGCTTTCTTTGCCGTCTGACTGCCTATGGCAAACCCAAACTTGGCCACCTTTGAGGGCACAGGCTTGGATGAGAAGTCTTCGGCTTCCTCTTCAGCTGATCGCTTCTCTGCGCTGCGACTCGAATTTTCCCCTCCATTACTGGAAGAAACAGTCTTAGTTTTCACAGGTTTTTCTGCCTCTTCTTCAGGTCCTGGTGAAGTCGAAACAACTTACCAAGATGAGCTAATTTTACTGAGCAGAGTGATGGGAGCAGCAACCTCATAAAGCACTGTTATAAGGAAGGTACTTCTGCAGCTGCACACCTACTGGCCCAACAGTCTCTTCCACTGTTTTGAGCGTACAGAGGGAACAGAGATTGTGTGGCAGTAGAAGAGGCTCCTTTGAATTAACTAGCATAAAATACAGGGCAATTTAAAATTACAAACAAATTTTTCAAAAAATGAATATGCTCTGACTAAACACTGTTCTATTACACAAAACTGAAAATTCTATATGTATGTGTGGGGAGGAAGAAGGATAAAGGGTAATCTACTTAAAACAAACAAACAAACACTCTCCAAAATATCCAAATGGTAAAAACTCCTCTGCATGATCATCTATTTTGTGGCAATTAACTGCTGATATTTAAAGACTATTTTGAAGATAAGGAGAAAAAATTCGACAATTTCATGTTGTCTAGATTCCACAATTACACAAATATCTACCTAGAAAGGGTTATTCAGCGTTGGTTTGGAACTGAATTTACTGAGAAACATGTATTATATCTAATCTCTTTAGTAAATAAAATTTGGCCTAGAATTTTGATTAGACCAGGTTATTTCACTATTTGAAATTACACAGAAAGCAATTAAGCAGAGGAGAATCATCCATGTGTATGAATACAGATGTTTTCCATTTTTACAGCAATCATACTAGATTCTCGATTATCTATTTTAATGAAGGGAGCATATCATGGATGAGATCACATAGCTGATAATCTACAAATGATTCACATTTAGTTTTTGGAATATACCGAATTTACTTCAGTAATTTTGCCTTCCTAAATATTCAGTATTATTAAATTTAAGACTGAAAAAATCCAAGTATCAAATTTTAAAACTAGTTGATATTCCTTAAGCATACACCAGATGAGCAGCAGAGAGAGGTGTTCAGAAACATACTGGATGTCAGGGAATGAGGAACTAGCTCAAAATTAAAAAACTTATTTTCTTTCAGCCACTATGTATGTTCCAGATAACAAACACACACACTGCTGCTTATGGATGTGTGGGGTAATGTATGGGAGAAAGAAAACAAGCTTTAGGATCAGGCACAGATAACAAGAAAAAAGAAAAAAAAAAGGACACAAATGTACTTGTTAGAAAGCTATGCTTCAGGGTCCAAGTATTGAAACAGGGGTGTTATTTTGTTCTTTGGATTAATAAATACTTGAACAGAATGTTCAAACTTGTTTGGGAAAAAATGGAAAGAATATCTTCAAGTTACTGCTGTAGATTCCTTCTGGTCACAGGAAGCAATGAGAATAATGTTATAATGCTACCCAGAGTGGGATTAACTAGGATTTAGTTTTGGATTGGGAAATTAAGGAATTAGGTGGAAGAGAGTATTATATCATACCTGCAGTGGATGGCAGAAGGTGCCACTCATTAAAATAATAAACTAATGAGGAGTGAAAAGTTGCCCAAAATACAGTGTTTAAAAAATAATGAAGTCTATGCTAGCATCTCAATTTAGAATTTTTCAGAAAAAAGGAAATGCAAAAAGAATTCGTGAAAATGTCATTTTTCCAAGTAAGTACTAAATGTAGAATTTACAAGTATTTTTGATCAATTCTATTATAGATAGTGGCCTACATAAGTTTTATTCTACAACTAAACCATAACTAAACAAACTCTTGGACTTAAGCTCATACCTAAATATAAGGAAAAAAGATTTGGTAATAAATAAAACAGGATAAAGTATTTTATATTATGATATATTTTGTATGATACTATATATGTGAATTATATAGGAACATGGCTATCTAACTCAAGTGATACTTATTTCAGTTTATATAATAAAGTGGAAAACATTAGAACAAAGAGCATAAAAACAGGCAGGCTGTAGTCTAAGGCAACACAAAGGTTCTGTCTTGGGTCCACTAATTTGTCTTTTAAACATTTTGCTAACTCCATTTCAATGTTTGGTTTCTTTTGTGATCCTGTGTATTTTATGCATTTAAAAACATAATTCTGAGGTGTCTTTGACAGACTTCCCCAGAATGCAATGCAGGAGGGGTCCAAGCCACAAAAAAATGTTCAAGAACCCCTGATCTTAGGTCTAAAGACAGTAATATCTATTGATTTTCTCCTCATGTTCCCTTGCTTCTATTTCTGTTCCCAGTTCCCATCTTTCTGGAATTAAATTCAGGGGCATAGGGACTTTGAGCAAATTATATTGGAAATGAGTCAGGAGAAAAAAAATGAAGGCATGACAACACCTCCAGGATATCTGGGATTTGCTTGGTGTGGAAACTTCATCCATCATCCAAGCAGCTTACCATCTATAACAAATCTTAGATAACCTGATGCTCAGAAAGGTTAAATGATGTGTCTGAGGTAATAAGCTAGTGTTACAAAGTACCTCTACAAGGTATCAAAGGCAGGTTTTGATCCAGTTCTTCCTAATTCCAAATCAAAGTCCACTATCCATCAAACCAGGCACTGGGGAGAGCAATGACAAAATTACATATGAAAAAGTGACAACCACCGATGCCTGACATGTAGGTACACTGAGTTCTACCTATAGACCTAGTTACTTATCTTGATAAAACTTTGTTAGACTAGTCCTCTATATGACAGAACCCAAATGGAAGTCAGAAGAGTTCCTCTCAAACAGGAAATTATGTACAATTCAATTTTGTCCTCACTTGCATTTCCAACTAAAAACAGCAAGCTAAAACACCACCTACTTCTCAGGTCTACTCTAAGAATAATGTCTAATATACACAAATTTTGCTTATGAGCAATACTTTGCCCTTCAGTTTCTAAAAGTTAGTCTTATGCTGATAACTTCACAAGTAGGAAGTACTTTTCACTTCCAAGTATGGAAACTTCTAAGCCACTGAATCAGATCCGTAATTATGGAAAGAATAGGAAGAAAACACAAGGGAAGTTAATTGATGACAATCTATGGTGAAACCTTGTCCATAGAGGATGAGGTCCACTATGAAGTCCACTGACTAATGAGTACTAGCTGATTTCATCCTTTCAAATCCCTTGAATGATTTTCCCTGACTGATGACTTTGCTTGGAATAGGTTTCCAAAAATACATTTAATCAGACATGGAAAATAAACAAAAAAAAAAGAAATTGAGGCCAGATAGTTTGGCAGCCAAACCTACTTATTATTGCCTTGGTTGTTACATAAATTTCTACTGTTTTGTATTATATAATTAATATGAGAAAACCGATTTCCCAAATAACTCAAATTTGAAATAGCTTTGATTATCTAATTAATCAAAGTAATTGACAGACTTATTTAAAATAGTCCTCTCCAAATTTATATTACACACCCCAAAGCAAGTGACCTAAATAGATTGAGAGATTCAAATCTGGAAGGGACCTTAACTGTCATTTAGTCCAACCTCTTCATTTTACAGATGAGGAATCCAAGACCTAGAAAGGTTAAGTGACCTGCCAGAAATCAAACTGTAAAGTGACAAGAGTCAGAATGTAAAGCCAGGGTCTCAACTCCAAATCCCATATTTTTTCCCCATTATATTATGCTGCCTCCTCAGTGTTCTGGGTCATCTGCAAAGAACTATTAAGTCTACATGTTTTAATGTGACTTTTATGCTTCTCTACCGGTTTCCAAGAATAACTGCAAACTGTGGTAAACACTGTAAACTCTAAAAATGGACACTGTACATATTTAATTTACTTGTAGCATACATGAAACAAGAAAATAGTTATTCTTTTAATTTTTCTGACATGAATATTTAATTTATAATAGTAAATTTCTTTAGAAGCAAGAAGATGTTAAAATTAGTTTTGGATGGAAGTTTTCCTAAAGGAAAGGAATTCACTTGCATTCCTTAAGAGCACATATGACATGCTCAGATTTTTTTTTAAATGTTCAGATTAATCAATCTGAAAACAAACTAAATGAATCCACATTCACAGAAATGTTTCTTTCCCTAATAACTGGGGAAAAAATACCCAAGACCCTTGAAGCACACATAGGCTTTATTTTGAAAAGGGTGTTAAATAGGGAGGCTCTAAGTGCCTTTCTGCGACCTGTTTTCAATTTGATAACAGAAGGTCTTCAATAATACTTGACAGTTCAGTGCCCAGGCTAGTTTAGCAGAACACACCTGGCTAAAACTGTGATTTAAGATACAAATGCATTTTTCTTGGTAAAATTTCTGTTTCCTTCATTAATATTAAAGTCCTGATATAACAAAATTCTTACCAAAACCATGCCCTCAGTTATTTTTCCATCTGTCTTCTCAATGTCCCCAACAAGAAAAAAAAAATCAAAATGTCTAGCCGTGGACACCCTAATTTAATGTGGGGAGGTCCTGATACAAAATCTATGGGAATCAACTTTGCTTTTATACTTGATTGCTCTCAGAGCAAAACTACTGCTGCAAACATATTTCAACCTGTGTAACAGATAACATTAAAAAGTGTTTTAGTGTACTGTTATTTTTCTATATTGTTTTCTCTCTGCTACAAAAATCTGAAGAATTTATAAATCATTCAGATTAATCAATCTGAAATCAAGTTGGCTGAATTAATTCACTTAAATTTGTTTCCCTAATTAGGGAAAAAAATTTCCATTTTGGGGAAATTGGGGAAAATAAGGTCTACTAGATGCCTGAAGCACATTTGAACAGGCTACTAAATAGGGAAGTAATTAATAAAAGACAAATTGGGGAATTGTTAATAACTGTAAAATAATGTAATTGTAAATAATTGTAAAATACTTTAAAGTTTCACAAAGCTGCTTTCCTCATAACAACCCTATGAGACAGGTAACCCTAATTTTATAGGTGAGGAGACTAAGGCTCTGGGAATTTAAGTGATATGTATGTATGTATGTATGTATGTATGTATACACATATATACAGAGAGAGGTGTGTGTATAAAGATAGTTATATATCTCTATCTGCAATGACATACAAAGAGAGTAAGATCACAAACATAAGTTAAATGTCTGGTTTGGGATATGAAGCCTGCTGTGTTGACTCCAAGTTCAAAATTAAAATATAAGGTTTCACATGGGTAATAAATTAACTACAAGGTTTTTTAAAGTGCTGCACTCGCTTAATATATTTTTCATATATCCTGACCACATATGTTTGATTTATAAACAGTGAGGCACTCCTGCTATGGCCAATATTGCTGCCACAAATGGTACAAATGATTTCACATATTATATACTCTACAACTCTGGTATCAGTAATTTTCTTACTATTTGCTCTGACATTTTGACATAAAATGATGCTAAAATAAATTTCTTATAGATTCAGAACAAACTATTTTTCTGAAATCATAGCGGCTAAACTCCAAACTTTGCCATTTCTAAGATATCTTGGGGCAACACACTAAACAGTTTCCTACTCCTATCCTTAGGAATGTTAGCAACATTTTAAAAGGAAACTCTAGCTATCATGTGCACATGAGCTTCCTTGAACTTCATATCTGCTGTGTGCTTCCCATCAAAAATGAATAAATTATTTTTGTTTGGGGGCACTTGTTTATTATTCATAAGTTTTCAAGGTGGTTTTTAAGTCTTAATGCTGTGGTATTAAGGTGGTACTCCTTAAATACTGCCTTAATGAGGCAGTATTAAATTTTAAAGTTTGTTTACTATAATTTGAACAGAAAATCGTGTGATGTCAAAATATAACACGCAGAATCAAATAAAGTACAATATTTCTTCCTCTCCAACCTGGACCTTCAAAGGGGGGATTTGGGCACAAAAGTAATTGGATATTTCACTTATTTCTCTTTGAAAGAAGGAAATAACTTTGAACAGACAATTCACACTGAAAAATTAAAATGGGCACTTCACTCCTCATGCCACTCATTCTAAAGTTCTCTAAAAGATTTTTCCATAGGTGCTGGTGGGAGACACCTAAAATATTGTCAACTAGAACCTTAATCAGATCAGACCAGTTTTTCAATCTTTTAGGTACTGAGGTTGGGAAGGGGGAAAAGCAATGGCCTGATTATTATGTAATGTATCTTTTTTTCCCCCTACAAAACATAAAATCCATCAGAATGACAGGAAGAAAGGCAACAAAGCTAACATTAATCTGAGTTTTATTTATTCCACAACATAACAGAACACAGGACAGGTCACACCAGACCATTTGTGAGCCTAAAAATCTGGCATTCTGCCTCCTAGCGACAGCCAAAAGGGAGAGGAAAGGAAGATGTTTCGAGGGAAGGCGACAAGACCCTGACCCTGAGAACATGCAGTTACTGAACAATCCATCAAAGGGTGGGGAGATCCCCCGCCCCCATCTTTCCCAGAGACCACAATTGAAAGGGAAAAGAAGGGGAGGGAAGGGTCGCTACGGGGATAGGGACCTGACTCATTTCGGAGGCAAACAAGCACCAACCAACAGTAACGGACCCGCCGGGTTAATTAAGGCAGGCTACCGAGGAGCAGCCGGCTGCACGGGTGTCCCCGGAGGGCTGTTTACTGCCGGGAGGGCTCTCAGAAGTCAGGGACGGCAGGGCGGGGAGGGACGGCTCCCGCACTGCGGCCCCCGGGGGAGGGGAGCCCCGGAGGGCGGGGGGAGGCTGGCCGGCCCGCGGCTTCTCCCTTCCCAGGCCTCGGGGTGACGCGAGGCCTGTCCCCTTCCCCCACCCCGCCCCCAATCTCCCCGTGGCTCTAGTCTCCTCCTCGAGGGAGGGTCCTGGGCCAGGTCCGGGACGGGGGAGGGCTCTCGGCCCTGGGGTGGGCTCTGGCGCCCCCGGGGCTATCCCGTGCGGATGCGGTGCTCGGGGACCTCGGTGAGAGAAGCGCGGGGCACGCCAGAGTCCAGCCCCGCCGCATCCACTCGGGCCGTCCCCGTCTCCCGCCTCTTCCCCCGCCTCGGCCTCGGCCTCGTGCATCCCCCCGCACCCCCCACCCGGGGAGCTCGGAGGAAGGCCCAGAGCGGCCCCCGTGGCCCGCGACGCTGGGTTTGTTTTCACCTCCGGCGCTTCCTGCTCGCTGCGGCTTCTCCGGCTTCTCCTCTCCCGCTTTCCCGTCCGCCATTTTCCCCACGGCTTCCTCCCCCGCCACCGCGCCAAGGACGTCACGGCCACGGCCCCGCCCCGGCCACCATAGAGCGAACCGAATGGCGGCTGGCTGACGGCTCCAGGAGGAGGGAAACGGCTCAGACCCCTCCTTGCCGGAAGCTACGTGTGACGCCATCTCCTCTAACATCTCGGAAGGAAGAAGTCGGACTGGTCTCCACCGAGGATTGGCTAAACATGTAGCCAATCCCAAGGAGGGTTGGGTTTTGTGTTTTTTAATCGCGTTAATCCGATCCGATAGATCTATGTAACCAATAACGAGAACTGAATAGTTTAGATTCGTGCCTCGGGAAGGGAGCTGGAGGACCGTAATGAGACCACCACGCTTGTACCATTGCCAGAGCTTTCCCATCCTCCCGTCTTCCCCTTCTCCAGCCTATTTTCCACACAGCTGCCTAATTTAGAGTCCGATCACAGCACTGGGAAGTTGTAGTGGCTCCCTAATGCTCCTAACAGTAAAATAGAAACCTCCTGTTGGACAGGTAAAGCCGGTCACGAATTGGGTCCACTCTACCTTTTTAGACTGGTGTCACGTTACCTGCACCCATATAAACTGCTGTTCCCGGCACAGAATTGTACTTGTCTAGACTCCAAGCCTTTTGTTGTCTCCCCCATTAGACTGGAGGCTGCTTGAGGGCAGCAGTGCCTGCCACATGCAGGGTTATGAAATGTTTATTGATTATTCCCCCATGTTTGGAATATTATTGCTTCTCACCAAAAGCCCATTTCTCAAGGCTCAGTGCACCTTCATCTCTATCACGGGCCTTTCCAGATTCATTCCCCATCAGCTAATTGATATCCCACCTCGAAATTACTTTCATATGTTCTGCATTTATATGTGTGCCAATTATTTATCCCAAGTAGAATATGTTTAAGGATGGGGACCATTTTAAAAACTTGATATCCGAGTACCTAGACAGCAGGTGACTCACAGTAAGTAGGCACTTATAGCAAATGCTTGTTGAATTGAACTGAACCAGAAAGCGGGAGTGAGAGAACAAGAGGTTCACAGAGGAACCATTTAAGCCTGCCTTCCCTTACCCAGGAGCAACTGGTGGTGATCCTATGATCCAAGGAAGGAAGGAAGAAAAGAAAGAAGGAAGGGAGGGAGGGATGGAAGGAAGGAAAAGGGAAAAAAGGAAGGAAGGAAACTAGCATCTATTAAGTGCCTACTATTGTTCCAGGCACTGTGCTAAGCACTTTCCAATATTTCATCATTTGATCCTCACAATGACCTTGGGAGGTAGATGCTATTATTATCCACATTTTACAGTTGAGAAAATCAAATAATGGCAATCATAGACTGTTACAACGACCTTGGGAAGTAGGTGCTATCATTCACATTTTACAGTTGAGAAAACTGAATAACGGCAACTGTAGACTGTTAAAAGCTTGAAGAGACTTGAGGAATACTTTTAAAGATGAAAAAAAAAGTGGATTCATAAGATTAAATAAACTTGTGTAGGTTGAGTTTTTGAGAAGCAAAGTTAAAGGAACCTTCGCTTCCAATCTCATTCTTTGCATTGTGTCACAATTACTCCTCAATTTCTTCATGATGGTGAAGATCCCTTCCAGCTCTAAAGTCCAAATGTCTTACTCCGATATTGGGGATCTTAAGTTGTCTGGATACAATTGAACTTTCCAGTCATATTTCCCACTACTCTGCACTCCAGCCAAGCTGTTCTATATTAAGTCCTTAGACTATGCCTTGCTCATTCCCACTTGAAAGATGTTTGATGTCTTTCCCACAAGGATAGCACTCAGCACAATTTCAACCTCTTAAGCTTTTCTTGGTCACAGAAACCCCCTTTTTAAAATTTCTATGTATCACTTGTCTACATACTGTTAATCTGGCACTAGATGTTACAATCTATCCTTTTCTCGGCATGTTTTCACTCCCTAGATGTTAATTTCTCAGGCATAAAACTCTTACACTAAGGTTACATTCCATGACACCTAGTATCATGACTTGAACTTCAAGCATTTAAATAAAAATAATTTACTTATTGATTGGTGCTTCTAGGACTGCTGTACAATTATGATGCTATTCATAAAGTTGGGAAAGGAAGCTGCTTTGGGTAAAATGATTAATTTCTTTTTTAGACTAGGTCTTTTCACCCAGGCTAGAAGAGCAGCAGTCACTCAGGTATGATCTCCACTGTGGATCTGGAGATCTTTTTCCAGCTTGGGTTGGTGCCTCTAGTCAGGTATCCCGATGGCTCATTGCACTCTGATTCAGTGCGGACACCCAACCAGCATTAGCCCTACCCAAACCCAGAATTCCTGAGTGGAAGAGCTGGGACTCCAACTTGGATATTATGACACTCAGGCTTAAATTGGTTTTATGAGCCAATTATGGAAACCTATGATGTTGGCATCAACTCTAGGTAACACTTTTCTATTATTCCAGCACTAGGGTAGGTGGAACTCCCTGGTTCCTACAACTATGGGGCTATGCTAAGGCTAAGGGACAGCGGGGGTTGAAATTGTGAGAACAAAACTGAATTGTCCGAGGCAGAAATCTGTGGAAGACTTGGCAGCAGAGAAAGCTGTGGTATTTACAGTCTGGCAGCTGCTTAGGAAGAGGTTTCTATCAACGACTGAACAACAGAGAAACATGTACTCCATCCAAAACTGAAACTAGTAATTCCCTGGCAGAATGGTACAGGTGAGTAGGTCCTTCTATTGTACATTTATATTGCAGTACATTTTCACTGGGTAAGACACCTAGCTGTGAATCGACACTACCTATTTTCCTAGAAACTAAAAATCCATGCGATGTTTAATTAGCATGCATGTTGAGCAAACAGAATCTCTTCCTTTTTACATTCTTCCCTTTGGCTTAGAATAAACCAATTTAATCTATATCCAGTTTATATTATGAAAGTTTAAAACACATCAGTTAAGGAACCAAGTAGATGCTCATCAAATGAGGAATGATTGAGCAAATTATGTCATATGAATGTAACAAAATATTATAGTATTATAAGAAATGAATATGGAATTTAGAGAAGCACGGGAACACTAATTTGTACTTAAGTAGAATATGGCAAGCAGAAAAAAAGAAAACTACATAAATATAATAATATAAAACAAGAACACTAAGAAAAAGTCAAATGCTATGTGATTGCAATGGCTGGTCTTGGCCTTAAAAAGATAAAGTGGGACACTATGGATGCAGACTGTTTTATTACACTGTCAGTTGTCCTGACCTATCAGATAGTTTAAATGGTTTTCCTCATAACAAGGGAAGGTTCCCTGGGTATATTTGTGGGTGTGAGTGGGGTGGTATATCTAGAAGTAACTGTGATGTACATACAAAAGGAAGCCATCAGAATTTTAATTTAAAATGAAAAAGGAAAAAACTAAACCAGTTACTTTTCCGTAGATGAATTTAAGATATATTTTAGCTGGAATTTTTCAAAACATGAAAAAATACTCATTTAAAACTGCAGGCAGCATTTCAGGATAATGTAGACTTTCCTTAATTTCCTAGATATTTCTATGCAAGAAAATCAGTACGAATAGAATCACATCATACTGCATCATAAAGATCTATCCAAATTTTTTTGTTGTACTCAAAAACTTTTCTCATCATTCAAAAAAAAAATCTATTGAGTAAGTACTACTTAGCCAGCACTTAATCACTTTGCTTTAACACATGAAACAAAAAACAACCAACAACAACCTTGAGCTTGGAAATCAATTATAAAGCGATATTTGTTGAAATGACATTTACTGATTGAATCTACAAAATAATTTTTAAAATCTAATGAGTGTGGGAATTAAATCATCTGGAAGACCACAAATAATTGCAAATGTCACAATTTATTGTTGTGCACAATTGATAATGGTTTAGTTTTCCTTGGGGCTCAGGCTCTCAACAAAGCACTCTGCCCAGAGGCAAGAGCTCTATATGGTAAATTAGCAGAATAACTGACACACCTGTAATATGGAAGCGATACCTTAAAGAAATGAACAGGAGTCCCAATCAGCAATCTAATGAAAAATACAACTCAAATGACAATCTCTTAAACATTCTGGTACTGATTTTAAGATTGTATTATTCATCTTTCCACCATATTTCCCTGCTCTGTGCATTTGAAGACAATTTTCGAAAAGATTTCTTAATCTCTGAGTTATTTTTCTGTAAATACTTAACAAAATTCTTGGAATTAATGGAAACATCATGAAACCCACTATGCTTTCTCCTTGGAACAAACTGCAGTGCCTTTTCCCAATCACCAGTATTCTTAAGAGTTAATAATATCCGCATCATTTGGTCTAAGGTGAGATTTTTATTTCCAATTTCCCAATGAAGGTATTGGTCCAACGGAAGACGTTCATTTGCTACCTTCAGTCGTTTTGCATTTGCATAGGATACTCGGGGCTGTGAACACTTATCAACAAAAGATCCGATTATATAAATTTTGTCATGTCTAAAAGTAGTCATAACATTGGGCGAATCAGCAGTTAGATAGATAAGACTTTCTCTTGGGAATATATCTACATGTGACTTTTCTGTTGTTGTCAAAAGCAATTGGTCCCATTTGTCTTTATAACGATAAAGTAATTCTTTGTGATAAACACCATCGATTTTGAGATTGCAAAAATATATATGGAATGGATCTATATTTTTTCGATTGGCTCCTTCACTTTCTAAGAGTTGGGACACAGTGTTCTTCAAATCTCTTTCAGGCATGAAATTTTCATAAGCCATGTCAAAAACCAAAGGCTGGCCAAACATCATTGCCTGCGCATTTCTCCAATCCCACTCAGTTTTCCAAGCTCTATCCTTAAGCGGCAAGAGAAAAGTGTTCTTTAGCTCTGTATTCTCAGATTCTTCAGCATTTTCAAGTTGTTCTTGCTTTGCAATTTCATCCATTTCTGCTCTTTTCTTTTCGCGTTTTTCTCTCTTAGCTTTCTTATGTATTTCCTTGACATATAAATATCTGAGCTTTTTCTTTTTGGACTTTTTGCTGGGACATTCTGCAATCATTTTGAGATCCTGATCACTAATATGTTCTGGCACTTCTTTGTTAAGTAGTCTACACATCTCAATCCACTCTCTAGTTGCTGTTAGAATATCATCTGAAGTTGTAAAACTACTTTTTTCCTCTGGTAAAGTAGATTTCATTGTATTTTTCCACTCATCCAAATCTATCTTCTCAATAGGTGGGACATTCTCCTTATTAGGATAAAACAAAACAGGTGTTCTAGAAGAAAGGCATTTGTGTGGAATGGTAAAATATAAACCTGTTCCTTTCTTATGAAGGACAAATGGCACAACAGATCGCCTGGCAAAATGTCTTAAAAACGTGAAACAGGTAGTCATTTTGTAGGAGAGACCTGGAAAATAATTATATAATGAAAATTTACTTAAATTTTTCTTTATTTGCTTTATTAAGTAAATATATCTTAAATAAAATTTATTTAAAAAAATAAAGAAATGATACGAATAATGCTGTAGCAATCTTCTAACTAACTGCTAATGAGACTGGTCTAAATAATGCAGGTTATTTTTTGAAAAAATTATATTAAAGTAAAAATTTGTGACAAATAATCATAACTTCTAGGTACATCTTTGTTTCAGCTATAGCTTCGGTTGAAGAAACCTATGGCCAACTTCTAATCTGAAAGAATGAAGGGTATGCATGTAGCTGTAATTATAAAAATTCTCCAAGGATTTCACTGCTCTTTAATAGCAGGGAATTGGGAACCACTGCAAGTAAATAGAAAAGCACTAACAAAGGTTCCCAAAGTGGGTAACGCTGCCCCCTGGGGAAGGCACTTAAACAATGGGGTGGGGAGAGGCTGGTGGCTAGCAGTGGTAGTAGTCTTGGGTACATTTGGGGGAGTGTTGAATAAAAATAAAGGGGCTGTGGAAGCATAAGAAAAGAAGATAACAAAATTTTGAAAAACTATCCATACGTATTTCGTCTGTCGTGTAACAGAGTTAAAATTGTAGCAATTACATTCTTTTCCAAATAACACACAAAATGCAAGTTTTAACTGACCACCACTGGTCAAGTCCACCAACTGGTCTTAAGAAGCACATGTTAGCAAGTGAGTGTGTTGAGAAGTCCAGTATGCATTGACAGAAATATGTGCATTTACAATAAGATACTATATGGTTACATGATGCAATATTGCATCATCAACATTTCAATGCAGGAAAAAATCCACAAATTTACAATAAATTATTAAATTTAAGATACATCATTAAAAAAATTACCTTTTTTGGGGGAAATGATGCAAGTTTTGAAAAAAACTGTTAAAGAAAGGAGATTTTCCAGGGGAGTACTGAGTAATTTTTTTTCTTTGAAAAGGGGGTGGTAGACCAAATAAGTTTGGGAGCCTTTGCACTAGAAAGAGACAGCTAAGATGGTGGATTAGAGTCAGTAACAGCTGAACTCTCTCAACATTCCACTCCAAACAACTTTAAAATAATGCCTTGGGGGTGGCTAGGTGGCACTGGGAAATAGAGCACAGAGCCCTGGGGTCAGGAGGACCTGAGTTCAAATCAAGCCTCAGACACTTAACACTTGCCAGCCATGTGACCTTGGGGAAGTCACTTAACCACAACTGCCTTGCCTTCCCCCCTCCAAAAAGCCCAAAACAAACAAATAAATAATGCCTCAAATCAAATTTTTGAGTGGTAGAGCCAACAAAAGGTTATGCTTAGACATATTACATTTTTCTAGCCTAAGAAAATTTAGGAGTTTGGCAAGAGAGATCTGTAACAGTGGATGGAGGCCTGTCCATAGCACATTAGACCAACACCAGCAGCAGACTTTGAAGGCAGTGGCAGCAGTTGCAGGAGCTTCAGATGCTCTTAGCCCAGGTATGGTAAGGGGATCAGACAACTAGTCAGAAAGAGACCTTTGATAGGGGACCCTTTGCTGGCACCAATTGGCAACTCTAATGTCCAAAGCAGTTTTGGGTCACAGTTCCCTGGCAGAAAGGAGAGCTCCTGGTGGATTACCAGGGAGTAGGGGCTCTGGTGGCAGTTCTAGGCAGAAAGAAACACTAGGCATTTGCAGTGGCAGGGAAACAGGGGCCCTTCCCGAGTAAAGACCAGAGCATGGGGGAGAGCAATAACCATACCTTACCTCGGATCATACCACCTTGGAAGCACCGAAAACTTACAGAACCCTGGAACTAATTCTGAAAACAGTAGTATAAAAAAACCCTGAAGTTTGGGACAGGGCCTCTGCAACCCCAGGTGAGTAGAGTCTAACTTTAACATGAAGTTCAGGGGCAGCTAGGTCGCACAGTGAATAGAGCACCAACCCTGGAATCAGGAGAACCTGCATTCAAATCCAGCTGCAGACACATGACACACTCACTAGCTTTGTGAGCTTGGGCAAGTCACTCAACCCTAACTACCTTGCCTTTCCCCCTCCAAAATAAATAAATGAAAAGCCATGAAGTTCAAAGTCAAGAAAAAGGCTAGAAAAATGAGCAAACAACAAAAAAAGAATCTGATCATAAAAAGCTAACATGGTGGCAGGGAAGACCCAGACAAACTCAGAGGATAATAATGTGAAAACAGGCACAAGCAAAGCCTCAAAGAAAAAATGCTAACTGGACACAAGCCCAACAAGAATTGCTTAAGAGTTAAAGAAAAAGATGAGAGGTAGAGGAAAAACTGGGGAAAGAAATGAGTGATGCAAGAAAATTATGAAAGAGATTTGAAAAAAAACTTAAAAAGCTGAATTGGTTTAATGGTAAAAGAAACAACTCATTAAAGAAAAGAACTCTTTAAGAAGCAGAATTGGCCTACAAAAAGGAGATACAAAAGTTTACTGAAGAAAGAAATTCCTTAAAAAATAAGAATTGAAGTGGCAGCTAGATGGCGCAGTGAATAGAGCACCAGCCCTGGAGTCAGGAGGACCTGAGTTCAAATCTCATTTCAGACACTTAACACAAAAACTAGCTGAGTGACCTTGGGCAAGTCGCTTAACCCCAATTGCCCTCCCCCCCCAAGCAAAAACAAACAAACAAAGAAATAAATATTGGAGAGAAAAAATAAGAATTGAGCTACTGGAAGCTAATGATTCTATAAGACACCAAGAAACAATAAAAGAAAATCAAAAGAATGAAAAAAAAGAAGAAAATGTAAATTATCAGAAAAACAGCAGACCTGGAAAATAAATCTAGAAGAGAGAATCTTATTTAAAAAAGAACCCAAACATCATATTTCAATGAACTGTAAAGATAAACTGCCCCAATATCTTAGATCCTGAGATTAAAATAGAAAGCCAAAGAACCCACGAATTATTTCCTAAAAGAGATCCCAAAATGAAAACTCCCAGGGATATTATAACCAAATTATAGCTCCCAGGTCAAGAAGAAAATATTGCCAACAGCTAGAACAATTCAAATATTGTGGAGCCACAGCTGGGTTTGCACAAAATATTGCAGCTTCCACATTAAAGGAGTGGAGGGCTTGGAAAATGATATTCGGGACGGCAAAGGAGGTAGGAAGTATAATGGAAATTTAATGAGAGGACTTTCAATCATTCCTAATGAAAAGACCCGCAATGAAAAGAAAATTTGACATTAAACACAAGACTCTAGAGAAACATAAAAAAGGTAAACATGAAAGAGTAATCATAAGAGACTCAATAAAGTTAAACTATTTACATTTCTATATGGGAAGATGATACATGTAACGCCTAAGAAATTTATCATTTTTTAGGTCAGTTAGGAGTCTGCATGGGTATGAGTCAATGTTTGGATGATCCCCCAAAAAATATGAAAGTGTGAGAAAGAAGGAAACACTAGAAGGGGGAAGGGAGAAGTAAAATGGGGAAAATTTTCTAACATAAAAGAGGTGCACAAGGAAGAGCTTTAACAGTAGAGAATAAAATGGAGGGGTGAAGAATGCTTAAACCACACTTCCATGGAAAATGGTTCAAAGAGGGAAGAATACACACACACTCAGATGGGTATGGGAATCTAACAGGGAGGTGGGAGGAGAAGGGTGTGGAAATCATAAAAGACAAGATGGATCAAGGGAGGTACTGGTCAGAAGCAAAACAGACTTTTGAGAAGGGAGGGGATAAAAAGAAAAAAGAAACAGAAGAAAATGAGACGGACAGAAACAGTAATCATAACTGTGAATGTAGGTGGGATAAACTCACCCGTAAATTGAAAGCAGATAATAGAATGGATTAGAAACCAGAATCTGGCAATATACAGTTTATAAGGGACATACATGAAACACAGACTTAAAAGAACTGGAGCAAAACCTAATATGCTTCAGCTGAAATAAAAAAGACAGGGATAGAAATCATGATCTCAAGACAAAGCAAAAGCAAAAATAGATCTAGTTAAAAGACAATCAGGGAAACTACATTGTACTAAAAGGTACCATAAACAATGAATAGCAAAAATTTTAACAGTTTCTCTAATATAGGCCTAATTTCTCAGATGAACTAGAACTAGAGAACTGAATCAAATGTATAAAAATAAGAGCCATTCCCCAATTGATAGTCAAAGGATATGAACAGGTAGTTTTCAAAGGAAATCAAAGCTATCTATAGTTATCTGGAAAAAAACACTCTAAATCACTATTGATTAGAGAAATGAAAATTAAAATGACTCTTGAGCTACCACCTCACTCCTCTCAGAAATGACAAATGCAACAGATGAGGGAAAAATAGGTTCACTAATCCATTGTTGGTACAGTTGTAATCTGGTCCAATCATTCCGAAGAATAATTTGGAACTATGCCCTAAGGGTGATAAAACTGGGCATGCCCTCTGACACCAATGTACCATACTCAATGCCGCTACTAGATCTGTATCCCAAAGAGATCAAAGAAAAAGGACCTATATGTATGAAAATATTTATAGTAGTTCTTTTTGAGGTGACAAAGAATTAGAATTTGAGGGCATGTTCATCAACTGGGGAATGGCTCAATAAGATGTGACATATGATGTGCTCTAAGAAATGACAAAATAATAGGGTGCGGTTGGTTTCTCAAAAATGTGGCAAGACCTATGTAAACTGAGGCAAAATAAAGTAAGAAAACCAGGCAGAGATCGGTGTGCACTGTAACAGCAATGTTTTAATTATAATCAACTTTGAGGATATCTGCAAATTGAAGTATAACTTTCTCAGTTTATTTTTCTTGCCTTTTTTGGGGGGCAATATGGATAACATGGAAATAACTTTACATGTACAATTGATATATTGCTTGCCTTCTCTGTGGGTGAGAGGGCAGGAGAATTTGGAATCTCCAATTTAAAAATAATAAATGAGGAGGAAAAAAATGTACTAAAGCTATATTTGGGTTCAAACTAAGAGATCTCTTCTTCCATACTGCTTCACTTACTGCTTTTAGAGGCCAGGTCTAGATTGTCAATAAGAAGCCTTAAGGACAAAAATGCCAAAAAACTCAACCAGAAGGAGAAAAGACTAAAGAAGCCATGGTGGCAACCTGTAGGGAGCTACTGGGGAAACTGATATTCCACGCCTACCATTCCCAAGAGGAAACAGTCTAAATATACAGAATTCCATATTAAAATTACATTATTAGTTCTCTAAAATTAAAGTACTATTTTGAAAAACACTAAATAATTCTCAGGACCCTTCCAACTTTTAATTGCTGCTTTAAGCACTGACATTACTGAATAATTAAACGACACAATAGTGCAAAAAAACCCCAAAACTACTTATAAAGCAAAGTTATAACAATGCAATAAAACCCCTGGCTGCTTCAGATCCTAAAAAAGATGTGAATTTTCTAGAAGACTACTAAGCAATTTCTAAAGTTAAATACTGTAATATAATTTTACTCATTTAAATTTCTTCTTAGAGGGTTTCCATGTACAAAGGACAGTGCGAAAGCGAAGATAAGTAATCCCTTACCCAGCATCAGGTTCTGATTTGGGGTGCAGTCCTCTTTATTGACTTTATGCCCTTTCCATTAATGGATGTAGGTCAGAAAAGTACAATACATTTTACTTTCACGGCATCACCACATCATCTCTCATAAGGCCCCTAAACTCCAAATACGTCCGCAGTTTTCTTGGTGGTGATCCACACTAGACAAATAAATAAAAGAAAGTTAACATTGTGCATAACTCAATTTCTAGTGTAAAGAACGTGCACGTGGTACCGGGGAGAGAGGGTAGGTGAGAAATGTTCTTGGCTCCTGTATTAAACGTTCCTAAGGGATGCAGTTTTGATTTGGGAAAAATCCATTTCTAAACCATCTGACACTCAGTCTTCACTGGCACAACACTTGCTTCCACCACTGGATCGTGGCGATGGAAGAGGTAAAAAGTAAACTATCATTCAATCGCTTCTACCTGCGAAATTTTTGTGAAAAGGTCGAACTCCGGTCCTCTCCTTTCGCGCCCCCTCCTCCCTCCGCTGACCCCCAGCTTCAATCAGTGGGCCTGAGATCTTCAAAGTAACGGGATCCCGAGACGGAAGAAAAACCTACCGTCAGATACCGCGTGGTGACCTCCTGGCGGATCCGTCCCGGAAATCGTTCTAAGGTCGCATAAGCGCGGGACCGGAAGTTCCGCCTCGCGTCTCACGCTACGCAGCTTCGAACGCCGCGCCGCGACGAAGCTTACTCGGGACGCCCTTTGATGGCGTAGGGAACTGAGAGTATACGCGTTCGTGGTGTGTTTTGTCCCCAATTTTAAGAGTAGAAGCGTCTGTTTGTCTCTCAGTTTGTTTGCCGGTTGCGGGTGTGGGATAGGAGGCACGCAACCAGTGGCTCCTGTTCCCAGCCCTGTTCGGTTATTCCGGGACTGGAGTTTTCAAGCGCTTCTCCGCCCGGCCCACGTGATCAGGCGCGCTCGGCTTCCGGGCGGAGGCCTGGTGCTGGAGGTTTATAGAGTGCGGCGCTGCGGGGCGCAGTCAGATCAGTTTTTCTCGTGAATAAATACGGTTATGTCACGCAAATACTTTTTCTCCACTGTCTCCATGTATGTAGCCTCCAGAGTAAAATCGCAATGCTGTTCACAATTGGCAGCCTTATTTCACAATTCCCATTCCAAGCACTGGACTTTACAGCCAAATTGGACAAACCGTGCTTCCCAAGTCAACCGGTGTCTTTCTGCCGCTTTGCCCATACTGTTTATCATCCCTGGCATGCTCTCTTTTCTGAAAACTGGCTTTTTAGTAATTATATAAAATTTTAAAAAATCACTGCCAGTACATCTCATTCCAAAAAAAAGGCATAAAATGCAAAATTTACTATTTTTAAGTAAACAAAACCAAAATAGCTGATCTCGGTGGAAATGGAGTCCATAGTCATAGGAAATAAATACAACACTGAGCAGAGAATCCATGAAGTGGAGGTTTCAAAAGGCAGAAAGCCACCTTAGAGAGGGCTTTCTATAGGGTCTCGTGTTGCAGAGCATGTCACCATTGCAAAGGGGCTCTTAGCATCTCCCAACTTCCTGTGGTTTCTAATCTTTACAGAGACGTCTCCGCTGAAATTCTACAAACCAGAAACTTTCCCCTTGAAATCTTAAGTGCTCTCCAGGCTATTGTGTATAGGCCTAGCCATAGCCCACCGGTATTCTTAGTCCTTGGGATCTGTGGGGGTAATGAAACAATCACCTTATCTATCGATGAGCAAAAGGACTCCGTACACCTGGATACTGGCTTTTCTACTCTCTTTTCCCTGATCTTCTCTTTGCAAAGAAGGAAATTAAGAAAGAGAAGGAATCTGATCAACACAAGTAATTTATAATTGTATTTGTCAGGTCCTACTACTCTTTTCCTTTATTCTCACCAAGCCAAATCCCTAATCTCTTGTTCTTATATTTTCTTTCTAATTCCTGCTTTATGATCCAATCTTCAAAATTGTGCTTGTTAACTATTACCTCTCCAGATGTACAGCTATCTTAAACCTTCCTCTCTCCTCCATCTGACTCCCTGTTTATCTTGTTTCCTGTTTCCTTGTTGAGTCTCTCTCTCTCTCTCTCTCTCTTTTTCTCTCTCTCTCTCCCTCCCCCCATCCTCCTTCAGGGTTGGGGGTTCAGATGAGAATGAAGATCTTGAAATTCTCTGCCTTACCTCCTCATCCCTTCTTTTATGTTTGTATATACTTTTAATCACATAATTATGCAAAATAATAGGTTTCTCTCCTTTCCCTCTCATTTTGTTCCTACTGTATTCCTTTTCTCTCTTAAAACCAGCAAAGTGGAAGAAAATCACACCCAGTGCCAGTGTTAATATTTTTTTTCTGTTACTCTTGAAGACAGTGATAGTCTAGAGAGCTTATCTCTTCTGTTAGAATGTATGTACTTCATTCTGTCAACCCTTTCAATTGATCAAATGCATTTACCTTTCTAGGTTTTCTTGATTGCTCTGCTTACATTTTAAAGTTTATACTAGCTCTTATATTTTCATCCAGAATGAATGTCAGTTCTCTATTCTATGGAAGCTTCATTTTCCCCTATAGGATTGTATTCAGTTTTACAGTTTAAGTAATTCTTGGTTGTAAACCTTTGTCTTTTGCCTTCTGGATTAACATGTACCAAGACTTCCTCTTCTTTTTAAGATTTCTATCGAAGTCTTGAGTGAGTCTAACCATACTTTCTTGGCATTTGAACTCATCCTTTATGGCAGACTGTAGTGTTTTTTTTTCTTTGACTTGGAAGCTCTGGGATTTGGCGATGGCATTTCTGTATATTTTTATGTTGGAGTTTCTTTTAGGAGGTGAGTGGAGGATTTTTTGAATATATTTTACTTTCCTTTCTGGTCTAAAATATTTAGGTGATTTTGTTTTGTTTTAAAACTATGGCATTCAGGTTTTTTCTTGGTCACGGTTTTCAGAGAATACAGTGATTCTTAAATAATCTGTGCTTGATTTTTTCCAAAGTGAGTTGGTTTTAGTTATCTAATTTTTCTTACATTTCCCTCTATTTTTCCAATCTTTTAGCTTAGTTTAAAATTTTCAAACAGTTAGCATTCATTAGATAACTACTACATGTCAGATATGATACACACTGAAGATACAAAAACAAAAGTGATACAATGCCTGACTTCAGAGAACTTATATTCTATTTAAAAACTACATTCTACACCCAAAACTTCAGGGTTATATGTGCTCCTTTCCTCTCATTCATCTTTCTTTTTAAAAAATTTAAAAGTAAGTTTTTATTGGTATTTTCTGTTATCATCATCATAGTCATCCCCAGTATCTTTCCCCCTCTTTTTCCATACCATATAAGATAGAGCCATACCATATAAGAAATAATATTTTTTAAAGAGGAAAAAAAATCGGCACAATTGATAGATACATTGAAAAAATCTGAAAACCTGCACAATGTGCAAAACCTATGGATCTCCCACCTCTACAAAAGGGTGGAGTAGGAGGTTCCTCTCATATCTCTTCATCTGAGTCATGCATTATCTTTATAATCTTGTTACATTCATTTTTGATTTTTGTGGATGTGTGGTTATTCTTTCCATTTACTCTATTGATTTGAAGGACAGAGACACACACAGGGTAAAGGTCAAGGACTGGAGCAGGATCTATTATACTTCAGCTGAAATAAAAAAAAAAAGCAGAGGCATCAATCATGATCTCAGACAAAGCAAAAACAAAAATAAGTCTAATTAAAACAGACAAAAGGAAGGAAACTATGTCTTGCCAAAAGGTACCATGGACAATGAAGTAATAGCAATAATAAACATATATACAAACAAATGGTATAGTATCCAAATTTTTAAAGAAGTTAAATGTGTTGCAGGAGGAAATAGGCAATAAAACTATACAACTGGGGACCTCAACTTCCCTCTCTTAGAACTAGATAAATCTAACCAAAAAATAAACAGGAAAGAAGTTGAAGAGGCAAATAGAATTTTAGAAAAGTTAATATGATAGACCTCTGGAGAAAATTGAATGGGAATAGGCAGGAATATACCTTTTCTCAGTGGCATATGGTACCTACACAAAAACCTATCATGTATTAGGGCATAAAAATCTCACGACTAAATGTAGAAAAACAGAAATATTAAAGGCATCCTTTTCATATCATAGTGAAATAAAAGTTAGATTCAATAAAGGATAGTCAAAAGATAAATTAAAAATTAATTGGAAACTAAATAATCTAATCCTAAAGAAAAAAGTAGGTCAAAGAACAAATCACAGAAACAATCAATAATTTCATTAAAGAGAATGACAAGAATGAGACAACATATCAGAATTTTTGGGATGCAGCCAAAGTAGTATTTAGGGTAGAGTGTGTATCTTTAAATGCTTATGTCGATAAAATAGAGAAAGAGCAGACCAGAAAATTGGATATGCAGCCACAATTTGTTCTGCCATTTCCCAATCAATAGGTAACTACTTTCCAATTCTTTGCTATCATAAAAAGTACTACTGTAAGTATTTTGGTATAAACAGGGACATTCTTCTTATTAATGACTTGCTTGGTGTATAAGCCCACTAATGGAGTTTCTAGTTCAAAAGTTATAGACAACTTATTTGAATAATTGCAAATTGCTTTCCAAAGTGGTTATACTATTTCACAGCTCCACCAACAACATTTAATGTGTATATCATACTACAACCCCTCTAACCTTGACTATTTCTATTTTTGGTTTTCTTTCCCAATTTTCAGGATGTAAGGGGAAACTTCAGGGTTCTTTTAAAAAATATTCATTCCTATTATTATTAATCATTTAGAGCAGTGGTTCTCAACCTTCCTAATACTGCGACCCTTTAATACTCATATGTGGGCATATCTGCATGTGGGCAGATTCGCCTGGAGATGGATAGAGGAGTGGTGTCTCGGTTCCTAAGACCATTGGAAATATGTGTTTCCTGATGGTCTTAGGTGACCTGTGCAATGGTCGTTCGACCCCCAAAGGGGTTGCGACCCACAGGTTGAGAACCTGTGATTAGAGCATTTTACTGTGGTTGTGAATACTTTGCAATTCAGTATAGTAGTAGTAGTCTTTCGACTACTTGTATATGGAAGAATGACTATTGGTCATATTATGACTATATGATCATATTATTAATTTTTCATATGTAATATATAGGTATATGTGTGTATGTGAATGTATGTATATATGTATATATATGAAACTCAGATACTAAATCCTTATCAGAGAAATTTCATACATTTTCCCTGCATTTGACCATTATCCTTATCCTAAGTACATCTATTTTGTGTATGTAGAAGCTTTTCAGTTTTGTATAATCAAAGTTATCTATCTTTTGTAATTGCCTCTGTTTATTGTTTGATTCAGAATACCTTTATTCATAACTGTGAAAGGTATCTTGATTCTCTCCTAATTTTTAAATATTAAGATTCTTAATATTAAGATCGTGTATCCATTTAGAATGTATTGTGGAATATGGCATAAGATTGTGGCCTAAGCCTAATTTCTCCCAGATTAATTTCCAGTTTTCCTAATAGTTTTTATTAGGGTATTTTTCCTTGGTAATTTATGTTTTCCATCTTATCAAAAAAATAGGTTGTTGAGTTCCATTATTTCTGATTCTCCCTTGCCTATGTTGTTTCTTTGATTTCTCTGTTCTTTGAAACCAATACCAAATGACAGCTGCTTTATAATATAATTTGAGGTCTTAAAGGTCTTCCTTAAAGGTTTTCTCCCTTTATGTCTACTTTTTCAACATTTCTCTTGATATTTTAGATCTGTTGTTTTTGTGAAAGCATTTTGTTATTGTTCTTATAGTGAGTTCTGTAAAACATTTCCTGGACAACTTGATTGATGTAGCATTACGGGTGTAAATTAACTTTGGTAGTGTCGTTATTTTTATTATATTTGCATAATCTAGCCATGAGCACTGAATATTGTTCCAGCTAATTAAGTTGTTCCGTATTTAAATTCTGCTTTGTAACTGAATCTATACAAGTCGCGTGCTTGAATAAATTGATCCCCAGATATTTCAAGAATTTATAGTTATTTGGAATGAAATTTTCTTTTTATTATTTTGTTAATATATATTTGTAAGGATATGATTATTTCCTTGAGGACTGCTTTAGCTACATCCCAGAAGTTTTGGCTTCTTCCTTCAACACTGTCATTTTCTTTTATATACTTCTTTTCTTTTTTTTTCTTTAACATCATTGAAAATTTTTTCAGTTCCAAATTCTCTCCCTCCTTTCACTCTCCCTGACCTATTGAGAATGAAAGCAATGTGATTGTATAATATAATATGTGCTTTTATGTATTTATTGTTTCTATGATTTGTTCTTTGACCCACTGTTACTGGGGTTCATTGTTAAAGTTTTATTTGGATCTATATCTTTTGTTGATGGTCCCTGAACCAATAACTTTTTATTGCATTATCATCTGCAAAGGGTGTGTTTTCTATTTCTGCTTTTTTACTAAATTTATTTATAATGTCTGTTGTAATACATGGTCAGCTTTTGTAAAAGTTCCATGTGGTGCTGAGAAATATATCTATTCTTTTGTAGTCCTTGTTAGAAGATGCCATAATTCTTTTAGCTCAAGAATCTCCTGCAGTTTGTTCAGCTTCATGTTTTTCCTTTTGTTTGTCTTTCTGTTAGTCTGAAACAGAACTGAGAGGAATATTGAAATCTCTTGTCAGTAGTGTGTTATTGTCTGTATCTTTTGGTATCTCAGTAAGTATATCTTTTATTAATTTGGATGGTAAGGCAATAGGAAGGTATAAAGTTATTACTGATACTTATTTGTTATCTGTGGTTGCTTTTAAAATTTTGAGTATTTGCTTTTAATTTGTCACAAAGCATGTTTACATTTCCTACTTTTTTGGATCTACTTGAGATACAGTAAATTTTTTTTCCAAACCCTCTATTTGATTTCATGTATGTCTTTGCTTTTGAAACTGTTTTGAAATGTTTTGAAATGTGACAGATTATAGAGTTTTGTTTTTCATCCAATCTATCACCCTTTTTTGTTTTATTGAATTGTTTAATCAAATAACATTTGACATTTAAACATCCATAGCATTTCATTTAAAGTTATAAGAGTCAGGTTTATATTTTACTCCATTTTTTCAAGTTATGATTTTTTCCTCTGTGTTCCACTGTAAATACAGTACTATGTTTATGCAGTTACTTGATCTTAATTTTTGAAAATGTGGCTCTAGAGAGTGCATCACTGGTAGCTGTGGAAGTTTCCAGAATTATCAACCCATAAGAGCCAAGGACAAAGTGAAAAGTCAGTGGAACTTGGCTAAATTTGGGAGAAAGAAGCGGGTCCGGCCGTCTGCCAGATCAAGGAGAAAATATTACAAGCTGCTAAGAAACAATTTGAATACTGTGGAAACACAATCAGAATAACACAGGATCTAGCAGCTTCTACATTAAGGGATTGAAGGGCCTGGAATATATTCCTGAGATCAAGGGAGCTAGGATTAAAACCAAAAATCACCTACCCAGCAAAATTAAGTATAATGTTTCAGGGGAAAATATGATCATTCAATGAGGTGGAGGACTTTCAAGCATTCTTGATGAAAAAAACAGAACTAAATAGAAAAATTTGACATTCAAATATGAGAAGTATGAGAAGGTAAACATGGAAAAGAAATCATAAGGAACTTATCAAAGTTGAACTATTTACATGCCAACATGGAAAAACGATAATTGTAACTTATGAAACTTTTCTCAGTATGAGGATAGGTGAAAGGAATATAAATGTATATATGTATACATATATATATGTCTATATAGGAGGGTATATATATATATATATATACATATATATGTCTATATAGAAGGGTACATATGCATATGAATACATATGTGAGTGTGTGTATATATGTGTACATAGACAGAGGGCACAGAATCAATTGAATAGGAAGGGATGATATTTTAAAAGGTGAAATTGAGAGGTGGGAGAAGAATAGAATGAGAGGAGACAGGGAGAGAAAGAATGGGGTTAATCATTTCATACAGAAGAGGCAAGGGATAACTGTTACAATGGAGGGGAAGAACAGGAAGGCAAAAGGGAATGGGTCAACCTTACTCTCATTGAATTTGGCTTAGGGAAGGAATGATATACATTCTAAATTGGGTATCTTGCCCTACAGGAGAGTAGGGGGGAAGGGGATGAGAGGGAGGATGATGGAGGGGGGGTAGGGTGGAGGGGAGGGTTGTTAGAAGCACACACTTCTGTAAAGGAACAGGGACAAAGTGAGAATAGAACAAGTGGGGGGGTGGGATAGAGAGAAGGGAAATATAGTAAGTCTTTCACAATATGTACATTGTGGAGATGTTCTGCGTAACTACACATGTACGGCCTGTAGTGAATTGGTTGTCTTTCCAGTGGGAGTGGGTGATGAGGGAGGAAGGGAAAGAATCTAGAATTCAAAGTTCTAAAATCAAATGTTAAAAACATATATATATGTATATGTATATTATTTACATGCAGCTGGGAAATAAGATATACAGGCACTGGGGTAGGGAGATCCATCTTGCCCTACTGGAAAGTCAGAGGGGTGATGGGGGAGGATATAGGAGAGAGCAGATTGGGGGAGGGGGTATACAGTGGGATCATTGTTTTGGGGTGGTGGGTAGGGGAAAGACGGGGAGAAAATTAGTAACTCAAAATCTCATGGAAATGAGAGATGTAAACTAAAAATAAACAAAAGTTAATAGAAAAAAAAAGAAAATGTGGCTCTATTCTCAATAGCTCTCTCTCACCCTTGATTCCTCCCTCTTGTTTGTCACCTCTTTCCTTTTGGCATTTTACTGAATAATTCCTTTTTCTTTACTTTTAAAAAATATGATTATTTAATTGTCCTTTCTCTTCCTCCCCACTTTTTATCCCTTTCAGTCAAATAAATTCCACATTATCCTCCCCTTCAGCTAGACCTGTTAATTAGATTTTTAAATTTCATTTTTTGTTCCCACTTCTCTTATTTTCATTATTCTTCCCTGCTCTGTCTACTCTAGACCTGTGATGTCAAAAACAAATAGATTAGGGACCAGTTAACCAAACATAAGGATCCCCATGGGCAACATACTGACTTAGAAAACCACCTAGCAACATTATCTATTTTCTATTGTATTTTTATTTATTTTGTTAGATATTTCCAAATTCCATGATTTAGACATAAAGGGTGATACCATAAGCAAATTAGGAGTGCATGGAATAGTTTACCTGTCACATCTATGGATAAGGGAAGAATTTAGGACCAAAGAAGATATAGAGAGCATTACGAAATATAAAATTGATAATTTTGATTACAGAAATTTAAAAGTTTTTTGCGCGAACAAATCCAATGCAACCAAAATTAGAAGGAAAGCAGAAAATGGGGAAGGAAGAGGAGGGAATTTTACAGCAAGTATCTCTGATAAAGGTCTCATTTCTCAAATTACAGAGAACTGAATTAAATTTCCAAGAATGCAAGTCATTCCCCAATTGATAAGTGGTGAAAGGATGAACAGGCAGTTTTCAGACATAGAAATTAAAGCTACCTATAGTCATATGAAAAAATGCTCTAAATCACTATTGATTAGAAAAATGTGAATGGAAACAACTCCAAAATATCACCTCACACCTATCAGATTGGCTAATATGACAGAAAAAAAAATGATAAATGTTGGAGGGGATGTGGGAAAACAGGGACATTAATACACCATTGGTAGAATTTGGAACTGGTCCAATCATTCTGAAGAAAAGTTGAAACTGTACCCAAAGGGTTATAAAACTATGCATTTTCTTTGATCCAGGAATACCACTGCTAGGCTTGTATTCCAAAGAGATGAGAGAGAGAGAGACAGAGAGAGACAGAGAGAGAGAGAGAGAACCTATGTTTTTTAAAATTTTTATTCATTTTGTACTTAAATATAAAAAGACAGCAAAAAATTTCCATGTACACAGCATGACAGAAAAAGAGAGTTCAATACGAAATCATGAAAAACTTTGTAATATACACTACACAGCATTTTCAAAGCTACCCTGCTTTTCTGTGCTTCCTTTTGAGTTTTCTTTTGTTCTCTACTATGCATTTTTAGTTTTTTTTCTTCCTCCTTCCTCACTCTTCACTAGAGAAGGTCACCATTAGACACAGATATGTCCATATATTTGAAATCATATCATAGCCACTTCTTTTCATCAGTTTTTTCTCTGAGATTGGAGAGCATCTTCCTTCATAGGTCTTTTGTAGACAGTTTGAATATTTCTAATACTCAAAATAACTTGGTTCACAGTTGTTCTTCAAACAATATTGTTGTTATTTTTCCACATCCCCTCCAACATTTGTCATTTTCTACTTCTATCATTTTAGCCAATCTGATAGATGTTAGATGATATGAGTCTCATAGTTGTATAAATTTGACAGTTCTTTATGATATGAAAGAGATATGAAAGCTTTATCTAAGAAACTATAAATGTTTAAATCAGCTTTCTGCTTTCCTTCTAATCTTGACTACATTGGTTTTATTTGTTCAATTAATTTTTTTTTTTTTTTATTTTTGGAAGGGGGAAGGCAGGGCAGTTGGGGTTAAGTGACCTGCCCAAGGTCACAGGACTAGTAAGTGTTAAGTGTCTGAGCTCAAATTTGAACTCAGGTCCTCCTGACTCCAAGGCTGGTGCTCTATTCAGTGCACCACCTAGCCACCCCCTAATTTTTTAATTTAATGTAATCAAAAGCAATTATTTTGTACCTCACAATACTTTCTTGTTTATTCATAAATTGCTCTCCTATCTATAAGTCTAGTAGGGCCATGTTCTTCTAATTTTCTTATGATATCTTCCTTTATATGTATCCCTTTTGACCTTATCTTGGTAAATGGTGTAAGATATCAGGCTATACCCAATTTCTAACTTTCTAATTTTCAGAGGAATTTTTACCAACTAATGAATTCTTATCCCCAAACTTAAATCTTTACATTTGTCAAACACAAGAATCATTTAGTACTATGTATTGTATGTCTACTCTGTTCTACTATTCTACCTTTCTATTTCTTAGTATAAGATAGCTTTGCTAATCACTGCCCTATAATATAGTCAAAGATCTGGTACTGTTAAAACTCCTTCCATTGCTTTTTTAAAAAATTAATTACTTGACCTTTTCTTTTTCCAAATAAATTTAATTTTTTTTCTAGCTCAAGAAAATACATTTTTGATAATTTAATTGGGATGACATTAAACAAGTAGATTAGTTTAAGTAGAATTGTCATTTTTATTATATTGGCTCTGCCTACCCATGAATGATGAATATTTCTCCAATTATTTAAATCTGATTTTATTTGTATAAAAAGTCTTTTATGATTCTGTTCCTATAGTTCCTGGGTTTGTCTTGGTAGATATACTCATAGGTACTTTATACTGTCCACAGTTATTTTAAATGGGATATCTCTTCTTGGAGGGTTTTGTTGGTGATATATAAAAATGCTGATGATTATGTGGGTTTATTTGATATCATGCTTCTTGGCTAAAGTTATTATTTTTTCCAGCTAACTTTTAGCTAAGTCTCTAGGATATTCCAAGTATATCATCATATCATCTGCAAAATGAAAGGTTTTTTTTTTTTTTTACCTCATTGCCCATTCTGATTCCTCCAATTTCTTTTCTTCTCTTATTGCTATTGCTAGCATTGCTAACATAATATTGAATAATACTGGTGATAATAGACATCCTTGTTTCTTTCTTGATCTTATTGGGAAGGCCTCTAGCTTCTCCATTACAAATGATGCTTGCTAATGGTTTTAGGTAGATGGTTCTTGTTGTTTATGCTTTCAAGTGTTTCTAATAGGAATAAATGTATTTTATCAAACTCTTTCTGCATCTGTTGATATAATTATATGATTTTTGTTACTTGTGTAATTCATATAATCAATTATATTAATAGTTTCCCTTATATTAAACCATTTCTGCATTCCTGGTATAAATCCCACTTGGTCAGAATGCATAATCTTTGTGACATATTGTTGTAGTCTTCTAGCTAGTATCTTATTCAGAATCTTTGCATCAATATTCATTAGTGAAATTGGTCTATAATTTTCTTTCTCTGTTTTTACTCTTTCTGGTTTAGGTATCAAAACCATATTTGTTTCATAAAAGGAGTTTGTTTGGCAGGACTTTGTCATTGTCTATTATTTTAAATAATTTATTCAACATTGGAATTAGTTGATTTTTAAATGTCTGGTAGTATTCACTTGTACTTCCATCTGGTCCTGATGCTTTTTTTTCTTTGGAAGTTCATTTATGGCCTTTTCAATTTCTTTTTCTAAAATACGCTTATTTAGATATTCTATTTGTTAATCCAGGACGTTTATGTTTTTGTATTTATTCCTCCATTTCACTTAAATTCTTAAATTTATTGGCATATAATTAAGAAAAATAATTCCTTATATTTGCTTTAATTTCATCTTCATTAGTGGTATATTCACCCTTTTCATTTTTGGTGCCAGTAATTTGGTTTTCTTCTCTCTCTTTTTAAAACCATATTAAACAATGGTTTATCTATTTTATTTTTTCATAAAACCAACTTCTAATTTTATTTATTAAATCAATGGTTTCTTACATTCACTTTGATTAATCTCATCTTTAATTTTTAAGATTTCCAATTTGGTGTTTAATTGGGGACTTGCAGCTTATTCCTTTTTTAGCTTTTAAAACTGTATCCCCATCCTCATTGGTCTTCTCTTTCTCTATTTTATTGATACAAAGATTTAGAAATATAAGTTTTCTTTTGATTACTGCTTTTCCTGCATCCCATATGTTTTGGTATGTTGTCTCATTATTGTCATTCTCTTTTAATGAAAATTGTTGTTTCTATGATTTGTTCTTTAACCCACTTATTCTTTAAGATTAGGTTGGTTAGTCTCCAATTAGTTTTCAATCTGTGTCTTGATGGTCCCTTATTAAATATAATTTTATTATGTCATGATCTGAAAAGGATGCATTTAGTATTTCCACTTTTCTGCATTTAACTATAAAGTTTTTATGCCCTTATATTTGGTCAGTTTTTGTAAAGATATCATATACTGCTGAGAAAAATGTATATTGCTTTCTGTTCCCATTCAATTCTCCCCAGAAATCTATCTTATCTATAATTGTATTTATCTCCTTGAATTCTTTCTTATTTATTTTTTGTTTAGATTTATCTGACAGGGAAAGATTCAAGTCCCCTACTATTATAGTTTTGCTATCTATTTCCTTTTGTAATCATTGAGATTTCCCTTTAAAAATTTGGATGCTATGGCATTTGGTCCATACAGATTTCATACTGATGTTGCTTCATTATCTATGGTACCCTTTATCATAATGTAGTTTTCCTGTTTATCTCTTTCAATCTATTTTATCTGTTGTTTATCTATTTTAGCTTTAACTTTGCCAAGATCATGTTTGCTCCCCCTGCTTTTTTTTTTACATCACCTGAAGCATAATAAATTCTATTTTACTCTCAACCACACAGAACAGTATGTTGTAGTTCCATATTCTTAAATTCTACTGTGTTCTCTGTATCCTCAAATATTAAGTCATTTTCCTTTGTTTTGCAGTATTTATTCACAGATGCCTGAACTAGTTTTCTTGACCTGGAGACCATGTTTCCTTCTCCTACTAATGTTTTACTTGTGCATTTATCTGATTATGCTCAAGGTCTTTTGAATTTCTTTCCTGAGATCTTTTTGTAATTTCAATCTATTGACTATCTCCTTTGATGGTGGTTTCCCTGGGGGCTGGATCTCAAAAGATCTTAGCCTCCTCTCATGAATGGATCAGAATATGTCATAATGGAAGGAATACCCAAGATGGGATTGCAGATTCATTGAAACAATTTAGGTGTTTAAGAACCCTTCTATATTTTCAAATTTGACATAATTATATGTTATTATAATCATGTCTAATTATACATAACACATAATCATGGTTGACCAGCTTAGATCTCTGTCGCAAGTAACTTTTGGAGGTACAGAACTGTCTTCAATTAGATGCTGTGCTCTTTGCCTTAGGCTTAGTGGAGTGCCACACAGGCCCTCCACATATGGTGTCCTATTCTATTCCTTTTATTTAGTTTTCTGACCCAGGACCAGCAGTTTAGAACATTGCCACATTGGTACTGTGGGCCTGATTCCTGTAGTTTGGGTCTCCAAGACTGTGAGAGGAGGGTTATCGATTGGGGTGTACAAGTTTAGACACATATCCTACCCCTTCCCTTCTGTTTCTCCACTGATTAATGCAACAATTCCAGAGGACTAATGATAAAGCATGCTCTCCGCCTCTTGAGAAAGTGAGGAGATGGATTCAAGATGCAGAGTAAGACATTTTTGGCCACGGCCAATGTGACCACAGCCAAAAATGCAAAGGAAGGTCAGAAGGTCATAAAGAAGCATAAGCAAGATAACTGAAAGCTACAGGTTGAATTTATATGCTCAAAAGGAAATGCAAGCTGTGCATACCTGAAATCTGAATTTCATTTACAATTCTTTTTCTATTCCACTATGTATATGGAAATATCTATTTTATTTGGTGTTAAATTATGACTCAATAAAATAGAAAAAGATCCCTTTCACTTCAAAATGTGTCATCCTATAAGTGGCTCTCGTAGCCTTTTATTTCAGTATCAATAGAGGATTCAGTTGAGTGACTTCTCAGAAAGACACTGCCCTTTCTCATGTGGGGGTTAGGGTGAAAAAGGAGCACTGGTAGCAGTGGGAAGAGTAAGAAAGATCTTTGGATCCATTTGTCTTGTCAAGTAGGGTAGAAGTTGCATTTTAATCTACTTTAAGGTGTCACCTACTTGTATGATTATAGGCAAGTCACTTAACTTCTCTAAGCCCCCTCTAAGCCCCCAGTTTCATCATTTGCAAAATGGGGAAAATATGTGGTACCTTATGTTTTTTTTGTGAGGCTCAAGAAAGTTATATATGTAAAGTGCTTCAGTTATTATGCAAATGTAGATCCAGAAGATGTTCCCCATCCCTTTATTCTTCCTCTTCCTGGAGAAGATTATGCTATATCTTCCACCTATCAGGTTTTCTGGCAGAGAAACTTTACTCATGTAACATTATACTATGTCCCTAAAAACAAAGCCAATCCTGCTTTATTAAACAAAGGAGTGCACAAAGGAGAGAAACAGGTGCTGCTTGTTATGTTTAATTTTAGTCAGTTTTACAGAGTCAAAATCATTTATAAATCAAAGAACATAACTTGCTCTAAATTTGAATTAAGGTGCAGTAATTGTAATTACTACCTTTAAACTTTCAAGAAAGTGGCTTTTAAAAAATAAAACAATTCTAAAAATAGACTTTAAAGTAATATTGTAAAGTGCAAAAAATAGCAGACTGGAAGTTTACTTTCTTTATCCCACAAAAGTCTGCGAAATGCAAAAAATTCACAGTTCCTTAAGAAAAACAAAAATAAAAATCAGATAGTTATTCAGCATTCCAAGGTTGGGAAGAGGTAGAAGCTGCCCTTTGATTCCAACATTCTTGCTGCAGCTTTGTAAGGAGCACACACGGCGTCTCTCTTTTTTCCTAAGTGCTTTGCTTTCTTTTTGTGCAGCTTCTAGTTACAATTGGCATTCGAGAAAAATGAACAGTTGTTTTGGCTTTTAAAGCATTTTTGAGGTATTTGAAAATTGACTGTAGGCTGTTAGAAGGCGCTAAGCTATGATTCTCTGTACCAGCAGAAACTTTTGGACAATCCATTTTCAAAACAGTGGCTACAGGTTTATCCAATGGCTTGTGACTTGTTGTCCACTCACGACAGTGGTGCTTTATCCATGTCAATAGTTGTGTATCATTTCCCAGCTGGTGCTCTACATGGTGTGCAGAATCAATTAGGGCTACGGCATATACTTTGTTCATTACTTCCCACTTTTTCTGAACAAGTAGGTCCATGAAAACCAAACCTCCATAACCATGGACAATGAAAGCTACATTCCTGGCTGCACTTTTCAAAATGAAATTATTCCAGATGTAGGCAGTATGTTCTTCAGGTGTGCTACTATACTTTTTAGGAATGCACTGGGCAACCTTAGATAAAGAAAATGGGTTCCCAGTCTGAAACATTTCTGTGGAAGATGACTCAATAGTGTATCCTAGAGGACTTTGACACTCTTTCTCTAGCTTTAAATCCATGAAATTATCATTGGGATTTAAAACAATGATACCATAATCTAATTGCAGTGCTAGTTGAATACAAGGTATTTGACTTCCATGTTGTAGACCATGGCGGACTATGGTCTGTTGACTCCACTGCCCAGCTCGAAAAACTCCATGGTCTTGAAGGAGAACAAGAAGAAGGGAAGGATTAGTTAATGCATTCTCACTCATGAAAAAGAAGCTCTTTGGTTCCATAATAGCCTGGATTGGGATATACACTTTGTGTAGTTTGCACACTTTTTCCAAGAGCTCATATATGTAACATTCAAGTAAATGGCCAAGGGCCTGGTAGCGTTTGCTATTTCTCTCAAGGGTATTTTTGTAATAATTAAAGATGAAGGGCTCATGTGTTTCTGTGTGTCTCAATTCAGCTTTTTCATTGAAGTCATACTTAAGTTCTTCCATATATGCTGACTGCTTCATGAATTTTTGGAAGCTCAACTCCTGTGTTATCAGGAACCACTAGAAATAAACAGAAATACATACATATATATTATGTGTGTGTATTCAAAAATGTGTTTTTAACCTGAAAATTTTTTTTCCATGAAAAAAGGTATCAAGTGAATATTTTAGGAAGTATATTAATATTATAGTCTGAGACAAAATTCTCCACTTCCCAAATCATTGTGGATTTAGGGAATATGTAAAGTTTGGCTAAGGGTTAGGAAATGAGTGGTCAAAACAACATTTGATAGCTATTTGTTATTTAACATATCTATTAATGCAGAGTTTATCTTTTACAGTTAAAAAAAACCTGGCTATTCCTTCAGATTTGGTTGGTGTAAGATTTGAATTATTGCACATTTTCCTGCTTAAACTGGGCAAATAACAGTTTTTTACAAGAGATGAAGAAAGTAGAGACCAAAGCCTCTCTCTCTCTCTCTCTCTCTCTCTCTCTCTCTCTCTCTCTCTCATATCTATCTATCTATCTATTTATCTATCTATAGAATATCTCCATATATATATATATGTACATATATGTATATGTACATATATATATATATATATAAAATATCTGGGAGAGGGAGCAAACTTAAGCTCATAAAATAGTAGATACTGACAACTTATTGAAATTTATTTGCAAGGCTGAATTAGGGGACCATTACTGTTGGATAGCAGGTATCTTACTGCTGTGAAAGATTTCAATCCAAATTCCTTGAGAACAGAGACTATTTTTTTTCTTTGCATCATTACTATGTATCAGGGTTGGGAATATAGTAAGCATTTAATAAACACGTGGTGAACTGAATTCATGCCTTTTTGAGATATATAAAATCTCCCAAGGAATATATTTTACATGGGGAGGATCCAGATGAATCAGTATCACCAATCTTGTAAATATCAAACCAATTCTTTCCCACTAGAATTTCTTTCTTAGGAGTTCATTTGCTTACCATTCCTACTTCTCTCAAGCACATCAAGATGTAGAAGTGAATACAGAGACAACACAATTAAAATCAACATGAAGTGAGACACAAATAGTTCCAGCAAACTTTTTCTTAAAAAAATTAATTATGATGGTCCCTCAAGGTTCAAAGAATCACTTGTCTATTGGTCTTAACACTAGCTAGCACTTAATCTTTTTTCTCTCTCTTTCTAGATACTCATCTAATACAACAATTTGAAGCAGACTAAGCAAAAAATGTAAAAGCATAGTTTTAGTGAAAATAATTTAAATCAATTTGTTTGTTTTTTTTTAACCTGGGGAAAATAATATGCTCATTTAGGGCTGAGACTCTTATTTTTGTCTTTGCATTCCCAGTGCCTGAGAGGCAGCCTGATGGAGAAGGTAGTGAGCTGGCCTGGAGTCAGGAAGATCCAAGTTCAAGTTCTGTCGTACACACGAGTGTGTGTGTGTGTGTGTGTGTGTGTGTGTATGTGTCTCCCCATCCCTGGGTAAGTTATTTAATCTTTTAGTGTTTTAGGTAACTATACAAGTTACATATGTTGTTGCAGAGAAAGGGCTGACCTGCATTGGAAGGAGGAGTAAACTAGGAGTTCCTTGAAAGCAAGTACTGTTTTTTTGCTTTTCTTTGTAATTTTAGTACTTAGTACCTGGCTCATAGTAGGCACTTAATTGATGCTTGTTGATTTGATTAGTTGATTTCCTATATCAAAGTCCCTATTTCTTTCTCCTGTGGCTAGCATATAGTAAGTACTTAGTAAATGTTTGTTGAATTTGGACATATATTCTCCAATTTTCTGCCCCTGGAAATAAGTATTGCTATGGTTGGTAAAAGAGTGGTTGTATTCTACTTTAGATATAGCCAGTTGGGATTCAAGTGAGTGAAGCAAAAGTTTGTCCAGAGTATTTGAAATGGGAATCATTTTTTGTGGTGACATCTTAAAAAGCTGTATTATCTAATTTTCTTACTTTCAGCAGTTGCTATCCATAATTTTGTGACATCAGTATAAATTTCTAAGAAAAGAGGAGTAGATTTTTAAAAAGGAAGTGACTTGGTCACAGTAACTAATAAAATCTATGAGTAGGGCTGGAATTAGAATCCATTTCCCCTGCTTGTGGTAAAGTACCTTACTATTTAACTATTCTCTCACAGAGTACACTAAAAAGTAGGGATTATGCAGAAATGAAGCAGCTCAACATGAAACATGTTCAACTCCATTAAAAAAGATCTGCCATTAAAAAAACCCCAGAACTAGTAATTTGGTGCTAAAACAGATCTATTTTTATACTTCCAATAAGGAATGCAATTATGTATTGGGCAACAGCAGTTATCCTGCCTATATACTTCCATTATTTCATTAATCAGTATGAAACAATATCTAATACTATTATGTAAAAACAGATGTGAAGAGTGAATTGTAGAAATTAATATTGAGGAAGTGCTTAGTATTTCTTAACAAAGAGGAAGTAATTATCTTTCAATGATAGTGAACAACTTTTTTTTCTCCATTATTACTCATGATGAAACAAGTGATGAATTTAAAGGAGTGCTATCATTTAGGTATTAGAAAAAAACTTTCTAAATGTCTGTAACATTTATAGCTAAGGAGATTTTAAAAAATAAGGGTGAACAATTATATGAGAGAGAAAAGGCTAGCAGCAATCTGGTATTATGTAAATTCAAGTTTTGCTCAATCTAAAAAGATATTCTATTACACATGTTCATTTTTTACTGTCAATCTGATTAATAAATTGAAAAATATCCCCCAAAGCACAAACTTACTTACATCCATGTTATGCTTCAAATAAATTCACTTCCATTCAGAAAAGACTTTCTGCAAATTTCACTTGGGAATACTCAAAGGAATCTGTTAATTGACAACATGAAGTAAATTATAAATTTCATCCAGCCAATATAACTGTAAATGATTAAAATTATGCTCTCTAGTTTACCTGCCAGATCTATGGAGAGGGGAAGATTTTATGACCAAACAAGAGTTAGAGAGCATTATAAAATGTAAAATGGGTAATTTTGATTACATTAAATTGAAAAGTTTCTGTACAAACAAAGTCAATGAAACCAAGATTAAGAGGAAAATGGAAAATTGGGAAAAATTTTTATAACCAGTGTCTCTGATAAAGTCTTCATTTCTAAAATATACAGAGAATTGAGTCAAATCTATATGAATACAAGCCAGTCCCCAATTGAAAAATGGTCAACGGATATGACAGGCAGTTTTCAGAGGATGAAATTAAAGATATCTATAAGCATATGAAAAAATGCTCTGAGTCACTGTTGATTAGAGCAGTGGTTCTCAACCTTTCTAATGCCTTGACCCTTTAATACAGTTCCTCATGTTGTGGTGACCTCCAACTATAAAATTATTTTCATTGCTACTTCATAACTGTAAATTTGCTACTGTTATGAATCGTAATGTAAATATCTGATATGCAGGATGTATTTAAATTGAACATAACTCACAGGTTGAGAATGACTGGATTAGAGAAATGCAAATCAAAACAATTCTGTGGTACCACGTCTCACCGGTCAGATTGGCTAAGATGACAAAACAGAAAAATGATAAATGCTGGAGAGCATGTGGAAAAATTGGAATACTGATGCACTGTTGGTGGAGTTGTGAACTGATCCAACCATTCTGGAGAGCAATCTGGAACTATGCCCAAAGGGCCATAAATAAGCATATACCCTTTGATCCAGCAATACCATTTCTAGGGCTGTATTCCAAAGACATCATAGAAGTAGGAGGAGGACCCATATGTACAAAAATGTTTATAGCAGCTCTTTTTGTGGTGGCAAAGAATTGGAAATCAAGGGAATGCCCATTAATTGGGGAATGGCTGAGCAAGTTGTGATATATGAATGTAATGGAATACTATTGTGCTATAAGAAATGAGGAATAGATGGACTTCATAATAACCTGGAGAGACTTATGTAAACTGATGTTGAGTGAGCAGAGCAGAACCAAGAGAAATTTGTTCACAATTACAGATACAACATATGTGTGACAACTAACTTTGATAGACTGGGCTCCTCTCAGCAATATAAGGTTATAAGACAACTCCAAAAGACTCATGATGGAAAGAGATATCCACGCCCAGAGAAAAGAGCTACAGAGTCTGAATGCAGATTGAAGCAAACTACTTCCTTTCTTTCTTTTTCTTGTTTTGTTTTGATTCCTCTTTCCCATTGTTCATTCCATTGGTTATAATCCTTCTTTACAACTTGACTAATGTTTAATGTGAAGGTATTTGTAGATACTATATTTGATTTCATGCCGCCATGGGGAAGGTGGGGAAAGGAGAAAGAGGGGAAGAAAATTTGAAACTCAAGGGATTGTGGAACTGAATGTTGTAAATAAAAAGCAAATAAATAAATTAATAAAAATAAAATAAAATAAAATAATGCTTTCAGTCTTGCCTACATATAAAATTTAAAGAAACCTAAGAATTTTGATATTACTAGTTTACAACAATAAGACAATTCTTCTATTTACCATAATAATGGTAAGGAGTTTAGTCTATTTCCCTAGCTCAAAACTGAGTTTATCAATTTCTAACTTCAAATTATTTATATGGAAAGTGCTATAAAATGCAAGATATGGAAAGTATAAAAGATAGAACTTTATTTTTTGCCAACTATATTATCAAAGTAAATATTTGCTTTTCCTTTTTTAATGCATTTGCTTTTCTAAGAGTATCTCAAAAACCCTTTGCAGTGTTTTATAAGTGGAGAAATTGATCTTTTTAAATGAATTATTTGCTGAAGAGATTAAAAAAAATCACCAGCTTCAAAATCCTTCTGTTTTTCTTTTTACATGTCACAAGTATGGAGAATATAAAATAATAGTGATCAACAGATAAGCTATAAGGAGCATATAGAAGCAAAAAAAAATTCTAAAATTTAAAAGCTACAGTTTTCAGTAAAAGCCCAACAAGACCACTCACTGAAATTTATTCATTGTGCTTTAATTAGTTCTTCTGGCTCATATAAATTAAGAAACATATAAATTTGATTGAAATACATTTGATTAACTTCTTAAGCTCAAGTTTCTTACAAGTACTTTCTTATACTTAATATAGTAAACTTTCAGAACTCAATCAATGCTACTTGTTTCCTCCCATTAATTTTCCCATCTCTTTATTAGCAATCAATTTAGTTACTGTGATACCCCTTTAGTAACTCAAGACAGCAAGATCCTGCCATAGTATCTAATGAAACTCTTAAAAAGAGAATTTATAAGAAATCTAGAATATGGATGTTTTTCCTTTATGAAATCTCACTCAAATTTTACATCTTAGCAGTAAATGCAAAAACATCACATTTTAAAATGATAGATTTCAATTCAAATTTATTTTTCTGAATCTCTTGGGTTTTATTAAAATCACCAATAAGTGTCTTGAAAAGTGGATGCTCTACATTCATAGTATTCCTTCTCAAGTGGCACTTTTTTTTAACAGCTGATTGGTCCTTTTTCTTTCTGTATATTTTCTCACTTAAAAAATGAAAGAAATGGGGCCACTAGGTGGTACAGTGAATACAGCACTGGCCCAGGAGTCAGGAAGACCTGAGTTCAAATTCAACCTTAGACACTTAACACTAGCTGTGTGACCTTGGGCAAGTCATTTAATCTCAATTGCCTTGCCTTCCCCACTCCAAAAAGCAAAAAAAAAAAAAGAAAGAAAGAAAGAAAGAAATGTATGATTCAGTTCATTATGGCTTAAAGACATGATTTAAGGTAACAGAATATCAGTTAGAAGGGACCTCAGGGTTCCTCTAGTTCAACTGTTCTTTTATAGATTAGAAAACTGAGGGCTGGAGAAGTTATGTGATTTTCTCAAGATCAGAAAGTGATAATAATAATAGCAGAAGAATACTTTAAGATTTCAAGTTTTACTGATATCTTGTTTTAATATCAGTCATATCTGAATATATACCTTTCCCCATCCATCATGCCTACCTTGCTTTCTTTGTAACAGAGAAAAAACAATAGTTAGGCAAAAAACAACTGACACAATGTTCTGGCACTTTAAGAACTGTCAAGTACTTCATAATCTTGTGAGACTAGAGGTGTTAATAGGTAATATACCCTTACAGATAAAGAAACTGAAGCTTAGAGAAGTTGGCTTATTCATGGGTCATATGGCTAGTTATCAGAGTGAGATTCAAACTCAGGCCTTCTGACTCCAAATCAGGTGCTCATTTCACTACAAGTTTCATTAACCATTAAAAAGAGATGGGTTTAACAAATCAAATAGATGAAGAATGCTCACTATTGCTGATACGACATGTATTTAGACTGTCAATCCACTGAATTATTCCATCAACATCGTACCTATATTTTCCACTGATACTTTAAATTGGCAGTGGACCAACTTTAAGATTAAGTAGGAGAAAGTGAATGGACTTGGTCGTATTTGGGAAACTGGGCAGTACTATCATTGAGCCCTTGCCACAAACATATATATCCATTTTTAGACCCTAATATTGTCTAGTTAGGCTATATGGTTGTGGCTTAAGGAAGATCACAGTCTCTTAAAAATAAAAATGTGGGTAATCCAAAGTGCAACAGAGACTTATGCTAAGATGTGAGTAGACTGAGACATTACCCATAATGGCCTGCATACACAAATGGTATTAAAAAGTATCATTTAGGAAATGTATATTTGCAAAAGGAAAATGAGTCACTCCTAAAGGAATAGGAGAATAAGTAATAGCCTGGATTCTACTGTTAAACAACTAAAAAGTTTCTGGTGCATTGGGTAGGTTTTATTGAAGAATTTATGAGAGGATATTGACAATTGACAGATTGAGATGGCATAGATATGTTGTGATTTGCACTAATGGGTACTCCTTTTCCATTCCTTTTTCTCTGTGCTGGATGTCCTGAAGGCAAACTAGTGTGGTAAAAATGTACTGGACTTGAAGTGAGGAAGAATGTGATTAAAATTATAACTCAGAGGGGTGGCTAGGTGGCACAGTGAATAGAGCACTGGCCCTGGAGTCAGGAGGACCTAAATTCAAATTCGGCCTCAGACACTTAACACAAAAACTAGCCCTGTGACCTTGGGCAAGTCACTTAACCCAATTGCCCTACCTTCCCCTGTCCAAAAAAGCAAAAAAAAAATTTTTTTACTTCAGATAACTTGCTTCTGAGATACTGGGAAAATCCCTTAACCTTGCTTACCTTCAGTTTCCTCATCTGTTAAATGGGGATAATAAAGCCTGTAGCATCACTTTACAGGAGGTAAGGTGGGTTTGAATACAATTATATATATATATATATATATATATATATATATATATATATAATTTGATACCTCAATATGTATTTGAGGTTTTGAATATAATAATATATGTAAAGCATTTTCCAGAGCCTAAAGTACTACTACTATGTAAATGTCAGTTATCATAAAATGGGGACAATATAGTACCACTAACTTCCCTGGGTTGTTGTGAGCATCAAATGATATATATAAAGTGTCTTGTGAACCTTCAAGTGTTATATTAGTATCAGTTATTATTATTATTAGTGTTAAAAGTAGTGTTTATGGGAAACAAGCCCAAGTAACCTGAATGACCATGCTTAGGAGGCTGCAGGCAGCTGCCTTAAGGGACCATGGAAAGGGGAACAGAGTATGTGGGGAGAAAGAGCCTCAGACTATGATACGAGGTCCTCTTTGACCCAGACTGGTTCTTGGCCCCTGCCTGGAATGGAAGATGAGAGAATTTGTGCATTCCTGGTCATCAGGCCAGGTGCTGTGAACTCAGAGGTTAGCAGGAATTGGAACACAAGGTCCCTTGTCTGTCACTGCATTAGACCTAGATATAATCAATTAATCAACAAACATTTCTTAAGCCATGTGTCAGGCCCTGTGCTAGGTGCTGGTGATAAAATCATAAACAATGAAACAATTTCCACTTGGAACTGAAACAAGTATTTCTAGCCAATACAAGGCGGGTGTAGTGTTTCCACCAGCTGCAGGGTTCAGGAATTCTAGCTACTGGAACAACTTAGTCTGAAAGCTTCAGAAAATGCTTCATCTAGGGAGTAGTTAAAGCAGAGACTGTCTTTTCTTTGTATTCTTAGTGCTTAGCACAATGTCTGCCCTTAAATAAGTACTTGTTGATTACTGATTGAGAGCAACACTGTGCAGGACACACAAGGAACAAGAGCCAGCAAGGAAGCTTAAATCCCTCCTGTCTCCTGCTGCATCGGCAAGCACCCAGGGAAAGTTTGCTTAAGGGTGAGTGCTATTTTTAGAAGTTTCTACTTTCTTGGAAATGTAAATAAACGTGTAGAACGTTGGACAGGAGAGGAGAGCCGGAACAGCTCTAAAGTTAAGTGCACAAGGCCGTTATTTGGGATGAATACATCCTTTCAAAAGAAGTTGGATAGTGTCAGTTATCTAGATAACGGAGACCTAGCTCAAGGAGAGGCTGCTTCACATTCCAGTTGTCAAAACTGGGTATTATGCATTGCAAATGAGTAAACTCTGAAATCATCTCAACCGGGTGAACTCAGGCCCTTCCTATCCTGAACAGAAATGCTGGAAGCATAACGAGTTTCAAGAAGACAAGCATGGGAGAGAGTTATGGTTAACTTAGATGGAGATAAGTTGGGTGGGGAATTGACAGTTGTAAACAAAATCTGCTTTCACTGGTTTGGCGGGCAAGTCTACAGATGACAATCGGAAGAGGCGTGTGGGGGGTGTGTACAGACGGACATCTCCCACCCTTCCCTTCCCGGAGGAATCTCTGGACTTAACCTCTCAGCTCGAAATAGTTTCGGGAGAGGCAGTCCTGGGGGTTGCTAGGAGAGACGAAGCTGCCCCCACCCCCACCCCGCGGAAGACTTCTCTCCCCCTCTTCCCCCAAGCCTTTCACCCTGGCTCCTGATATTCTTTTCCATTTTCTGAGAAGTATCCACATTTACCAAACCCACAGCGGAGAGGAAAGCAAGTTCAGGAGGCGGGCGGACGGCCTGGCGTCAGAGAAAGACGCGGAAACACCCAGTCGGGGCGGGCCTTGGAGGGGAATGTTTGGGGATGGGGAGGGAGGACGAAAGGGTGCAGGGAGGGAAGTGTCCTACTTCCGGTCCGGGAACGGCCTTGGGCTGCTGCGCAGACGCGCCTGCCCGCTCTTCCCGTCCTTCCTTCCTCTCTCCCCTCTCCCAGCCCCCTCCCCCTGCCCCGGCCCCGGCCCAACTGGTCCTTCTGCGCTTTCCGTGGTGCTGCCGCCTCTGCAGCCGCCGCCCCAGTCACAGCGAAGATGGACAGGAAGGCGAGGTCCGCGCGATCCGGGGGTCGGCGGCCCTTACCGGGTGAGAAACATTCAAAAGCGGGTGGGACGGTTGTTCCACTGAGGAAGAGGAGGAGGAGGAGGAGGAGAAGGAGGAAGAGGAGGAGGAGGAGGGGAGTTGCTGAGGCAGCGGGCGCCGCGGCTCCCCCGGCCGTGGAGATGCGCGCTCGTGTGTGTGTGTGTGTGTGTGTGTGTGTGTGTGTGTGTGTGTGTGTGAATGGCGGGGTCCCCTCAGAAGAGAAGTCCGGGCGGCCTGCGCCCCCGCGGGACGCTAGCCGGGGCTGCGCGAGTTGTCACACGGCGAGGCCGGGGCCCCGCCGCCGGGAGCCCGACGAACCCAGCGCTCGGCTCGGCGGGCTGCCGGGAGAGGCTGTCATCTAGCGGCCTGTCATTCCATTCCCGGCCCCGCCGCCGCCACGCCTCCCTCTCGCATCTGCCTCGAGCCTGGGCTGCAGCCCCGGGCCGGAGCCGGGCGCTCCGGGTTTTACCTCCGGCTCACCGCTTCTCCTTTTGTTCGCCGGCCTTGGGGCTGCCGGCGTGCATGGTTGGCTTCGAGAAAGAAGTGATACTTTGTTTTTCTGTCGAAACCAATAAAAGTAAGCTGTATCTTATGGAAAAGTTCTCAACCCTCCCCCCCCCCCAGCTTCATTTCCCGGTGTTCCTCTTCTATCTCATCCCTTCATTCCCTTCATCTGGAAGTATTTATGTATTTTGACTGTCTTGAAGACTGGGTAATATTGTTACTCTTCTACTATCTCTTCTATGATCGGTCGGGATGTTTATTTAGTTTTGAAGTCTGCCTAGGAGTTTGAAATGCAGGTGCCTTTTGATTTGTGTACTATCCTTTTTTTCTTTAATCTAATTTTATTTTTTCAATCAACCAAAACCCATCTTCTGCCCCTCCCACCCTATTCCCCACTCCATGAGAACGAAAGAAAAGTAAAGCCCGGTTATAGATAATGCATTGTCAAGCAAATCAAATTTCCCATTTTCTTCTATTTTTTCAGTCTTTTGATTTTGTTTTAATATTTCTTGTTGACTTTATTTTTAATATTTTTTGTTGTCTCTTTGATCCATTGTAATTTTTTGGGACTTTGTTGCTTGGGCAAGGTTTTGTACTTCTTATAGCAAGCTATTAATTCCCTTTCCAATTCTTTCTTCCATAACTCTGGTTTCTTTCCTATTTCTCTGCCTTCCCTTCCCTCCCCCCCTTAACATTTCATGTATGAAAACATTTAAAAACTCTTAAAAAAAGAAAAACCCAAACTAAAGCTCTTGTTTCATCTCCTCTATGGTTCTAGTTGCATTTATGCCCAAACTGGGTTTGTCTTTGACGTTTTGTTTGTGGATGTCTTGTTTGAGCTTTGCAAGTTCCTGACCTGGATTTGGGACCAAGCAATAGTAGAATGCTACTGGATTTACTCACTATTAGCTAGCTATAAAGCTAGGTAGCACAGCGGATAGAGCTCTAAACCTGCAGCTAGGAAGACTCATCTTCTTGAGTTCAAATCCATCATCAAACACTTATTAGCTCTGTGACCCTGGGCAAGTCACTTAACCCAGTTTACCTCACTCTTCTCATCTGTAAATAGAGAAGAAAAGTCTAAGTATCTTTGCCAAGAAGACCCCAAATAGGGTCATGAAGAGTCAGATATAACTCAAACGTGATTGAATCACAACAACAAAGCTTTTTCTGGTTCAGAGTGACAGAGCTGTAGTCTTCCCTTTGGGGTGACATTCCTTCCCTGGTTATTTCTCTGTGGTGTTTAGATTATATTAGATGCTAGAAATGAGACCCTACTCTGTTCCTGAGATTTGAGTCATACCGCTACTGCTTGTTTCTGACCTTTTTGCCAGGTCCATGGGCTAAGACCCATGACTACTCCTCACATCCAGAACACCACCAATGGATGCAGGCCACCCCTCCCTTTAGTCCACCCTGGATCTGTGACCCAGTACTGGGTAGTGGATGACAAAGCTGCCTGTTGGTCCTTGTTCCTGCAACCTGTACAAGATGTTGGTTCCCTTGTTCAGGGTCTGGTACCTTGCCTTGCCGGTATGTATGGCCTGGACCTCTTTTATTCTCTGGGCACAAGAATGCCCTGCTTGGCTTATTCCTGGTCAAATCCTATTTCCAGTGTCAACAGACTTCTGTCTGTCTCCCCATGCTGACCTGGGCTGGAAAAAATGATTCACTGTAGCTTTTTTCTTAGATTTACTGATTAGAATTTGGCCTGGTGTATTTTTTAGTTGTGTTTGGAGGAGTTTCAAAGTGGGGAGGACCTCTCTGTATTTCTTCCTTCTATTTCACCACCTTGATGCTGCCTCTGTACCACATGTATTCTTCATCAAATAAAAATATGTCAAGTAGTAAAGTATTAAAATGATATGTAAATATTAAAAGTAAAAAAAATTGATAAATGGAGTTAACAGCTAATGTCCCCAGCATGCTTGCTAGCTAACAGATATTTACTGAGTATGTTCTGAGGTTACTCCTGGTCAGTATGCAAGGTGCTGTGAGGTATACAAAACAAGTCTAGGGTAGGATCTTTTCCTCAAGGAACCTCCAGGCCACTTGTGGATTCAAAATGCTATTTTTGTACAACTCATGCCTGACCAAGAATCTGTTCTACAATATCCTTTGTAAGTCATTATGCAGACTTTACTTTAGAAGTTGCAGGACAGGAAAGCCCAATACCTCTTGGGGGTATCACATTCCACTTTGGGTTAGTTCTGTGTGTTAGGAAGTTCTTTTTATCAAACCTAGATATACTACTCTATGGCTTCTACCCTAATTCCTAGTTCTGCCCTTTGGGGTTTAGCAGAGTAAGTCTAATGTTTCCATTTGAAATTTCTTCTCATGTTTCCCTATAAGTCTTCTTTTCTCCATGCTCAATATTCCCAATTCCTTTGAGGTTTGAAGGCAGGGACAGTAGTTATTTTTTGTCTTTCTTTGTATACCTAGTGTTCACCATATTGCCTGGCACCTACTGAACCCTAATATTGTTGACTGGTTGAATCTTGTTAAGATCTTCACCTCCTGGCTTTTCTCTTATGGATGCCCTCTAGCTTATTAATATTCTTCCCTTATCAGTGCTCTTCCTCAAATGTAGTAGTTGGAACTGAAGATACTCTACTCTGAATATGGTTTGATGAGGGCATAGTAGAACAAACTAGTCTATCAAGCATTTATTAAGTACCTTCTATGTGGTGGGCACTGTGCTAAATGCTGGAGGGGGAGGGGAATATAAGAAAAACCAATTCCTGCTCTTAAAGAGCTCGCAGTCTAATGAGGGAAACACCATATAAACAGCTGTGTACAAACAGGATATATGCTGGATTAATTAGAGATAATCAATAGAGGGAAGGCACTAGCATTAAGGGGAAACAGGAAAGTGTTCTTGTCAAAAGTACCATATCTGGGACTTGAAGGAAGCCAGGAGATGGAGATGAGGAGAGAGGGAATTCCAGACATGGGAGATAGCCAGTAAAAATGTTGAAGTCTGGAAATGCAGTGCCTTATGAGGCCAGCAAGGAAGCTATTGCTACTGGATGACAGGGTGTATTGGGGTTATGGTGTCAGAAGATTCAGAAAGGTAGGAGAGGGCAGGGTTATAAAGGGCTTTATATTTAATCCTGGAAGTTATAGCGCCACTGGAGTTTATTGAATAGGAAGATGATATGATCAGACATATGAGACTACCACCTCTCTCTGTTCCTGAATTTTATGCTTCTTTTTTTTTTCAAAATTTAAGAATATTTAATCTGAATTTATATTTATTACAATAAAAATACCGTAAAAACAGAAGTAGATTATCTCATTGGCAGACTGATTCAGGGAGTGTTCCTAAAATAGGAAATTTCCATTAGTTTAAGCTAATTTTCAGTGTCTCTAAAAACATTCATACTTCCCTTAGGCCAATCCCTGCCTTAACATTCCATTCCAATCAAAATTCCATTCTCCTGTCCTCCATTCTTGTTAGAAATATTCCTATCCCAGAAAAGTTTCAAAATAATGTCTCTCCATATATCAAGTACAATCCTATTTCCTAATGGTAGGAAAATAAAGGTAGCAAGTAATTTGTGAAGTAAAATATACTAGCAGTATAAAAATAGTAGGAAGATGTGAAAGAGGCAAAGTATCTGAGTTCTCTAATTCATCCTCAAATAGGGAATGTCAGAAATATTACACTTTAAAAAGTTTGCTGATTTTTCCTCAGTTCTTTGTTACTTTTCCTCAATATTACCAAAGTTAAGGATTTAAAAGATGCCATTTTAAATTAGCCTATTTTTAAAAAAATGAATTTTATTGATATCTTTTGGTATTTTTACATCACCAGAATTTCTTCCAGTGTTCCTCCTCTGCTGTCATCCAAGACAGCCGTTCCATATTACAAATAATATTTTTAAAGGAAAAAAAGAAAAAGAAGAAGAAAAAAGTTACCAAAACTGATCAATACATCAAAAAGTCTGGAAATATGTGCAACATACCATACCTGTGGACATCCTGCCTCTGCAAAGGAGTGAGGTGGGGGTATCTGCTCATTTCTGTCCTTTGGGCCATGCTTGTTCTTTATAAATTTTCAGTTTTCACTTTTGATTATTTTGTGGTTATTCTTTTTTAAAAAATAATCTCTTATTTATTTACTTTTTGTTTCCAACATTCATTTCCACAAAATTTTGAGTTACAGATTTTCTCCCTGTCTTTCCCCTACCGCCCACCCCAAGATAGCAAGCCTACTGAAAACCTCTTTCTCCAATTCCCCCTTTCTCTGGGTTGAGAAGTCTACAAACATCCACAGCTGCTGATGAGTCACTCTTCTGAAGTCTGCTCTGGCCTGTCTGGGCCACTGGTCTGGACCGCTGGTCTGGGCTGTTCAAGGTCTGGGCCCCCATGCCTCATTCGGGACTGTACTTGGCTCCTAGTTCAGTGTGATAGACTCTTTCTGTTGGCCTGCTAGGCTGCCTTCAGCAGGAGATTTGTTTCTCTCTGTCACTTTGTGGGTTCTGTAGCTCTAAAATTTGTTTAGAGTCATATTTTACAGGAATTGGAGGTGGTTGGAATGGGAGCTTAAACAAGTTCCTGCTTTACTTAGCAGTCTTGGCTCCACCCCATGGTTATTCTTTCTTTTTATTTTGGTTACATTAATTCTGTTTAATTTCATTTGCATCATGGCAGTCATTGTGGGTGTTGTTTCCTTTCTTCTCTTTATTTCACTCTGCCATCAGTTTGTGTACGTCTTTCCATGCTTCTCTGTCTCTATCACATTCATAATTTCTTACAGCACATTAATATTCCATTACATTCACATACCAAAATTTGTTTAGCTATTCCCCAATAAGTGGGCATCTACTTTGTTTCCAATTCTTTGCTACCACAGAAAGTTTAGCTTATTATTATTATCCCTTCTTCTACACCCTCCCATTTTTCCCTTTTGTCACATTAACATACAGAATATAAGTATCAATAGAGAGTCACAGGCATTTTTTTTCCAAGACAAATCTACTGAAAGGTTTTATGTTATGGGGTCTGCAGAGATGTCGTTGTGAGAGCCTGGTGAATCCCTTTCCAGTATTGTAACCATTTCAACTATGTGACACTTGTCACCCTCAGGACTTCCATCACTGAGTCATCAGATACACAGGGTCACCGATTTTTAGGCTTCCATTTTTTTCCAATGAAAAATACATCCCACAGAGTGGGACTGACTTTTATATATGCTTCTCTGCTGGATCAGAGAGGCAGTAGCTCTTCAATGTTTCCAGGGGCTCTTTCCTGGTAATGATTCCAATGTCTGGGTTCATCATTGTCATGAGGCATCTGGGGCAAGCCAAAACCTTGCTCATTTCCACACTCCCAATTAGGATTTCATCCCAGGTATCCTCCTCAGAAGCACTACAACTAATCACCACAGTATTTGGCCTAAATGGTTCCATTTTCATTTTCTTCTCAAGCCTGGTATTAAGATCTGACAGGGTAGCTTTAGAGAGCATCATAATGGGAGAGCCACCTGGCAATTCTGAACACAGGGATGGAAAATATCTTTTGACTTTCTTATTACCATGTGGGTTTCAAACTGAACCAGTCAAAATACTTCTGTTTTTAAGAAGCTGGTGATCAGTGAGCTACTTCATCTCCACAGTCTCTACCTTGAATGTCAACGTGAAATATCGTGCAGTCCCAAATAGCATTGGTAGTGGATAGTTTTCTAGGTATAATCAGATCATTCATATCTGGAGCACTGAGGGTCATTTGGTTATTGTCCCATGTTATGGTGATCAGCACCAGGAGAGGCTTCTGCCTTCCAGTGACCATGTGACCCTCTTCCTTAATCATCAGCCAAAATCTCAGGTTGCTGCTGCACAGGCCTATCTCAGTGTACTCTACCACATCCACAATCACCACCTTGCAAGACTTGATGGGGGTAGATCCAGATCAGGTGCCTACCTGCTGCACACAGCTGCTACCCGCTGTGCCACTGCCATCGCTGGCCCCTAGTGCTCCTGGCATTGGCTAGCATCAAGGTGGCCCAAGCTAGGTGGCGCTGAACAGCACGGAGGCAGGGAGTGCAAGGTGGAGGCGCCTTATGCTTCTTTATATGTAGTCTAATAGAATATTTGAAGTTTATGGCTACTCTGTCAAATTATAGAGTCACATTGATCTTCAGATGAAATACTATCTAGTCATTGCTGTTCCCGTCTTGAACTTCTGAAGTAGATTTCCTGAACTTAAAAAATACTTTAAACTTATCCTTATTTACTTAATTTTAAAAATTAACTTTTAATTTTTCATTTAAATATTAAAAATGAGCATTTATTTGCACTGAAGAACACAGAAAGAAGATTCTATGTGAAGCTGTTAGTCTACTGTTATTTTATACTGCTTGCTTTTTAAAAGTATATAATAAATTCTACTTGTTTCTTTGCCTTTCCTTCAGAGCTTTATCCCTAGTTACTTTCATTTAAAAAGATTTGGTCCCAGGTTTTAAATGCTTTTTTGGATCTTGATTCAGTCAATTCATAAATTAGTCATATTTCCTAGTCTTATATGATAGTCACATTTGACAGGTATACCATCAAGTGCTTTATCCAAGTCATCTGGGAGAGGACAGATCCCTGGGGGACTCTCCTGGAGACCTTCTAAGCTGCCATTGAACAATTAATGACTACCCTGGGTCTGACAGGTCTACCAATTCTGAATCTGTCTAGCTCATAACTTCTGCTTTTCTAAAAGAATAGCATGTGAGAGACTGTACTTTTGCTAAAAATCTTAGTAAATTCTATAATATGCCAATTCTATAGTATCTGGCAATTTAGTAGGTTGTTGTGTTTTGTCCTTTGTTTTTGAAGAGAACCATGGCATCAGGGAAATGAAGACATGACTTGCAGTTGACTTTGATTTGAGTGAGGGAGGGCTGTGCAAGGTCACCAGTCTCACTTTCTCCTCCAGAGCCATCTGGGTCCAGTGACCAGATATTCAACCACCAATTTAGTAACTCCTTACATAAAAGAAAAGAGGTTAGCCTGGCAAGACCTCTTCTTAATGAAGCCATGTTTTCTCTCTGGAAAGTATTTCTTATCTATAGGTTTACTTATTCCAGCCTTTACTATGATGCTCTCATATTTTGCTAAGACTTAACAATCAAATCTTATTGGCTATTTTTATTCTGTCTTTTCTAGCCTGAAGATATTTCTTTCTTTTGCAGAGAAAATGAAGGCATAATAAAGCTTAATTAGTAGTCTTCTGGCATCTGTTACTAACCATTTTCCCTGAGCAATGGTCTTATCCCTTTTTTGATCTTCTTTCCCTCAATATAACTAAAAAATAAGAAACTGCTTTTGGGCATTTTTAGACAGCATTAGCCGATTTTGACCTTTAGTGTTCCTGACACTGTTCTTATAGGACCCTGCCGTGCATTTTCATTTCTTCTCTGTTACTTGGATCTGTTTTCATCTTATTGATTTGTTGTTCAAAAATCTAAGTTGGCTGTTGAATATTTGATTCATCCATAGTGGACCCATTAGAAAATTCTCCTCTTCCTTGTTGGGATTTTTTTCTTTTTATCTTCACAGTTTTAGTCTTGAGCTTTCTTTTTCTTTCCTGGGATGACTTCTGTTGACTTAGTTTTATCCTTTATCTGAATGCTTTGAAATCTGCTCTTTTAAAATGTAGCATTTATGTCAAACTATGCCTGGTTTTCTTTTTTGATCACAAATTCTTTTTTTGGGGGGGAGGGGATTTAAAGATTTTGTTTGTTCTTTTATTTTTTTTTATTTTTATTTTAAAATTGGTTTATTTACTTTCAGTTTACAACATTCAGTTCCACAGTCCCTTGAATTTCAGATTTTCTTCTCCTCCCTTTTCCCCCTCCCCCCATCATGGTGGCATGCACTCGGATATAGGATCTACAAATATCTTCCCGTTAATCATTAGTCAGGTTGTAAAAAAGAATTGTAACTGATGGAATGATCAATGGAAAAGAGGAAACAAAACAAGAAATAGAAACAGAGCAAGTAGTTTGTTTCAATCTGCACTCAGACTCTGCATCTCCTTCTCTGGATGTGGATATCCCCTTCAATCATGAGTCTTTTGGAGTTGTCCTATAACCTTGTATTGCTGAGAGGAGCCAAGTCTATTGAAGTTAGTCATTACACATATGTTGTGTCTGTGATTGTGTACAAATTTCTCTTGATTCTGCTCTTCTTGCTCAGTATCAGTTTATATAAGTCTCTCCAGGTTATTGTGAAGTCTGTCTGCTCTTCATTTCTTATAGCACAGTAGTATTCCATTACATTCATATACCACAACTTGTTCAGCAATTCCCCAATTGATGGGCATCTCCTTGTTTTCCAATTTTTTGCCACCACAAAAAGAGCTGCTATAAATATTTTTCTACATACGGGTCCTCTTCCCATTTCTCTGATCTCTTTGGGATATAACCATAAAAGTGGTATTGCTGGGTCAAAGGGTATGCACTTATTTATAGCCCTTTGGGCATAGTTCCAGATTGCTCTCCAGAATGGCTGTATTAGTTCACAGCTCCACCAACAATGCATTAGTGTTCCAATTTTTCCACATCCTCTCCAGCATTTATCATTTTGCTGTTTTGTCATCTTAGCGAGTCTAGCCTGTGGGATGTGGTACCTCAGAGTTGTTTTGATTTGCATTTCTCTAATCGCTAGTGATTTGGAACATTTTTTCTTATGCTTATAATGTCTTTAATTTCATCTTCTGAAAACTGCCTGTTCATATGCTTTGACCATTTATCAATTGGGGAGTGGCTTATATTCTTATAAATTTGGCTCAATTCTTTGTATATTTTAGAAATGAGACCTTTATCAGAGACGCTGGTTGAAAAAAATTCTTTCCCAGTCTTCCATTTCCCTTTCAATCTTGCTAACATTAGCTTTGTTTGTACCAGAAGCTTTTCAGTTTAATATAATAAAAATTATCCATTTTGCATTTTGTAATGCTCTCTAATTCTTATTTCCCCATGAAGTCTTCCCCACTTCATGGATCTGACAGGTAAACTATCCCTTGCTCTCCCAGATTGCTTATAATATCAATCTTTATACCTAGATCATGTACCCATTTTGACTTTATATTGGTATATGGTATTAGATATTGATCTATACCCAATTTCTGTCATACTATGTTCCAGTTTTCCCTGCAGTTTTTGTCAAATAGTGTGTTCTTATGCCAAAATCTGGGGTCTTTGGGTTTATCAAACAATGGATTGCTATAGTCATTGGCTGCTGAGTCTCATGTACCCAATCTATTCCATTGATCTACTGCTTTATTCCTCAGCCAGTACCAAGTAGTTTTGATGACTGCTGCTTTGTAGTGCAGATTAAAATCTGATATGGCTAGTCTACCTTCCCTAGCATTTCTTTTCATTAGTTGCCTTGAAATTCCAGACCTTTGGTTCTTCCAGATGAATTTTGCTACTATTTTTTCTAGCTCTACAAAGTAATTTTTTGGTAGATTGATTGGCATGGCACCATATATGTAATTTAATTTAGGTAAGATTGTCATTTTTATTATATTAGCTTGACCCAGCCATGAGCAATTGATGTTTTTCCAATTAGTTAGATCTGATTTTATTTGTGTGAAAAGTGTTTTGTAATTGTGTTCGTATAAGTCCTGGGTTTGTTTTGGGGGGTAGATTCTCAGATATTTTATAATGTCTACAGAAACTTTAAATGGAATTTCTCTTTCTATCTCTTGCTGTTGGATTTCATTAGAGATATATAGGAATGCCGAGGATTTATGTGGGTTTATTTTTTATGTTGCAACTTTGCCAAATTTGTTTATTATCTCAAGTAGTTTTTTACTTGATTCTCTAGGATTCTCTAAGTATATCATCATATCATCTGCAAAGAGTGATATCTTAGTCTCTTCTTTGCCTAATTTGATTCCTTCAATTTCTTTTTCTTCTCTTATTACTACTGCTAACATTTCTAGTACCAAATTGAATAAGAGAGGTGATAGTGCACATCCTTGTTTCACCCCTGATCTTATTGGAAATGCTTCTAACTTATCCCCATTACACATAATACTTGTAATACTTGCTGATGGTTTTAGATAGATGCCACTTATTATTTTAAGGAAGCCTCCATTTATTCCTGTACTTTCTAGTGTTTTTAATAGGAATGGATGTTATATTTTGTCAAAAGCCTTTTCTGCATCTATTGAGATAATCATATGGTTTCTGTTAGTTTTGTTGTTGATGTGATCAATTATACTGATAGTTTTCCTGATATTTAACCACCTTTGCATTCCTGGAATAAATCCTATCTGATCAAAGTGTATTATTTTCATGATGATTTGCTGTAGTCTTTTTGCTAACATTTTATTTAGAATTTTTGCATCTATGTTAATAAGGGAAATTGGTCTGTAATTTTCTTTCTCTGTTTTGTCTCTTCCCGATTTAGGTATCAGTACCATATTTGCTTCATAAAAAGAATTTGGTAGGACTCCTCCAATTTTCCTGAATAGTTTGTAAAGTATTGGAGTCAATTGTTCTTTAAATGTTTGGTAGAATTCACTAGTAAAGCCATCTGGGCCTAGAGATTTTTTCCTAGGGAGTTCATTGATGGCTTGTTCAATTTCTTTTTCTGAGATGGGGTTATTTAAGTTGTTTACTTCCTTTTCAGTTAGCGTAGGCAACTTGTATTTTTGTAAATATTCATCCACTTCACTGAGATTGTAAAATTTATGTGCATACGATTGGGCAAAATAGTTCCTAATTATTGTTTTAATTTCCTCTTCATTGGAGGTAGATTCACCCTTTTCATTTTTTATATTCATAATTTTGTTTTCTTCTTTCTTTCTTTTTTATCATATTTGCTAAAGGTCTATCAATTTTATTGGCTTTTTCATAATACCAGCTCTTAGTTTTATTTATTAATTAAATAGTTTTCTTGAATTCAATTTTATTAATCTCTCCTTTGGTTTTCATTATTTCTAATTTAGTATTTAATTCGGGATTTTCGATTTGTTCTTTTTCTAGCTTTTCCAATTGCGTGCCCAATTCATTGATCTCCATTTTCTCTAATTTAT